>CM028131.1:1070267500-1070637500 GCA_016271365.2 Neoceratodus forsteri | reverse complement strand
AAAAAATAGTAAACGGTTCAAAAGTTATTAAAAAAAAAACTAAATCCCATTATAGTCTATGGGAAAAGTTAACAGAATAAGCAAAAGTGTTGCAAATGCAGTTTTTAGTGTCGCAAATGACCCTTGTAGTGTCACAAATGAGCCATCTTGTTTTCAGTTGATGGTCACAGAAATGCTTGGCATTTAAATTTGGGACCCTCTAGGGACATAAGTCTTCTTGTGTTCACCTAGTCGAGCCCTTAGGATGCTAGCCATGTCTTTTTTGGGGGGGGAGGGTGAAACATCCCAGAAATATGTTTTTAAAATATTTGTAGAAAGTAGTGTCACAGCAAAGTACTTTCTCATATGCAACACTTTCGTGATTTTGTTTGTGAAAGTGTCATGATTTGCGAAAGTACTTTGCGACACTACAGTATGGCCAAAACAATAGGGAATTTTTGCAATCCTGCTGCAAAAGAACGTTTTGGTATTTTGGGCTGAAATTTGGAGGGAAGAAAGCCAAGATCCCACAGATGTGCCTTTTAGTGGTTTGGTGACAAAATATTAGAAGGCTGCAAAGTTTCGGCACTCCAAAGTTGATGGTTTTTCACCATAGGATAACATTACGGTGTCTGTTGTGCCTTTCGGGGCCCGTATCTCGAAAACGGTTCGAGATATGGACTTTTTGCCTGAAAAATACTTAGTCCCTCACTAGGGGGCTAAGCTCAAAGCTAGCCTGGAAAGTCACAAATAATATGAGATTTAAAATTTTTTTCTACATCATATGGTTCCTGAGATATAAGCAATTTAGTATTTCTGGCATTCATTTTCTGCTCTGAGGGCCATTATTATACATACATTCTTTGTATTCACTGTGCTTCTGAATGCACCTTTTTGGGGAAAAAAGTGTGTGTGCATTTGCGTTACCATTACCGTTAGGGGTTCTGCTTGCGTTTCCGTAACCATTTGCATTAACATTGCCATTTACATCACCGTGTGTGTTACCCTTTACGTTTGCATTTGCATTTGCGTTACTGTTACCATTTGCATTTCCATTACTGTTTTTGTTTGTGTTTCCTTTTGCGTTACCATTTGCATTTGTGTATGCACTTGCGTTTGTGTTTCCGTTTGTGTTAGTGTCTCCTTTGGTGTCATCGTTGTTACCATAACCGTTTGCGTTTCCAGCTGCATTACCATTACTGTTTGCGTGCTCATCACCATTTGCATTTCTTTTGGCCTTAGCATTTACATTTCCAGTAGTGTTTCTGTTGTCGAGTGATACTGTTTCCTTCTGCGTTGCTGTTGCCGTTTGCGTTTCTGTTTGCTTTTGTGTTACCGTTAGCATTTTCGTTACCGTTTTTATTACCGTTTGCAATCGCATTTCCATTGTGTTCTCTTACCATTTGCGTTATTGTTTACATTTGTATCACAATGTGCATTACCGTTAGTGTTACTATTTTTTACCTCACTGTTTCCATCTCCGTTTGCATTAACGTTACCGTTTGTGTTTTTGTGTTTGCATAGTGCAGTGCAAAACATTATGTTTTTGCTATTTTCCTGCACTGTCTTCCATGATGCATAGCACAGCTAGATCTGGTCTGAAACTTAACAGGTAGAAAGATGTTTGTTAAAGGAACATGCCAGTTTTTGTTTGGTGAAAAAATATTATTCCGTTCCTCAGTTATGGCCATTTGAATTTAGCCCACTTCACAGTTACTGATTTTTTGACTGCCAGGTCCACCATTTTAGCACATTTGCAGCCACGATTTCTGCCATTTTGTGGTGGAAGACTTCTTAAAGGTGCAGAAACATAAAAATTGAATATGTCTGGAATGGTTTGGTCTTTTCACATGAAATTTGTAGAGTATTGAGTGGATTTCCTGGAAATGTGAATTGTGTTGTTTACATGTTTGTAAAAAATAATTCACTGCTGAGATACTGTGTGATGCAGTTAATGTTTTGTGCATAGCATTCTGCATGGTACTACTGGCTTGAAATTTATAGGTAGGTAGTCCTAGTGGCACGGAGGTGCCTTGCAGTGGTTTGCTGTGTAAAACATTAACAGGTGTGGAATTATGACAGTCCAACGAATGAAAATTTGTTTCATTCTGCTTCAATAACTTTTGAACTGTGTTTCCTATTTGCCTGACATTTGGAATGTAGAAAGATGTATTATAGATATTTGACTGTGACAATTTGTGGATCACTGGCTCTTATGGTTGCTGAACTGCGCATGTGAAATTGTTTGCTCATGGCGCTGTGTGACCATTGAACGGATGTTCACAGAATTCTGGACACACATGCTGTGCTATGGTACAGGTCTTCTTTTATCAATTTTTGGTAACAGCAGATATATGGTTTCCGTCAGCATTTTCATGTTTCTGTTACCGTTTGCTTTGGCATTTTCATTTACATCACTGTGTGTGTTACCCTTTGCATTTGCGTTTGTGCTTGTGTTACTGTTCCCATTTGCATTTTCGTAACCATTTTTGTTTGCGTTTACTTTAACGTCACCGTGTGTTACCATTTGCATTTGTGGACATGCTTGTATTTGTGTTCTGTTTGCATTACGGTTTCCTTTAGCATCATTGTTGGTGTTACCATAACCATTTGCATTTCCAATTGTGTTACCGTTATCGTTTGCATGTTCATAACCATTTGTGTTTGCGTTTGTGTTGGCCTTAGTGTTTGCATTTTCGGTAGTGTTTCCATTGTCAAGTACATTACTGTTTCCTTCTGTGTCACTGTTGCTATTACCATTTGCATTTCTGTTTATGTTTCCGTTATCATTTGCATTACCGTTTTCGTTAACGTTTGCATTTCTGTTGCCATTAGTATTTGCATTACCATTTCTGTTTTCATTTACATTTGCACTTGCATTTTTTCTTACCGTTTGTGTTATTGTTTCCATTTATGCCACCATGTGCGTTACCTTTTGTGTTTATGTTTGCTCTTGCATTGCATTATTGTTGCCATTTGCATTTCCATTACTGTTTTTGTTTGCATATACTTTTGTGTCACCGTGTGCATTACCCTTTGGGCTGGATATTCAAACTGCGCCATTCTGTGGTGCAAGCCCTTGTGCTGCTCAAAAAAGTTGTGCTGGGGTATGGCCGGGGCGATATTCAACAGAGTTGCGCTATTGAGCAACTCCTTTGAATATCACCCCCCCGGCCACAGCCACTGTGCATGGCTCAGTGGAGCTTGCTCCACCGCAAGTGGTCAGAGTGGACCATTCAAGATGCGGTGGCTCAAGTTCCATTGCGCCATGCTCAAATTTCTGATATTCAAAAGGTGACATGCAAATGGGGCCATAATTCATGCAAGGTGCAGGAGGGGCCATTTGCATCTACTTATGGCCCCATTTGCATGCCATTAGCATGCAGGTGCTCCGATCCCCGATGACTTGTGCCTGGCGCCCTGCCAGGCAGCAGCCGTCAGGGACCGACGCCCCCTGCAGCCCGATCATGGGCATGAAGTAAATCCCTGCCCCTCGACTTGCCTGATCACGGGCAAAACTGTAGTAACCCACCCCTTGACTTGCCCTATCGCTGGCAAAACTGTAGTAACCCACCCCCCAACTGGCCCGATCATGGGCAAAACTGTAGTAACCCCAACCCCCATTAGCCCGATCATGGGCAGAACAGAGTTCAACCCCAGACCAATATCCCTGGTGGTACAGTGGACCGTGAAGCCTGATCGCGGGCATAAGAGTCAACCCCCCAGGTCCAAGTACCCTGGTGATGTAGTGGCCCCCCAACCCACCTACCCATGGAACCCCACCACCCCGCTCCCCCATCAGCAGGCGGGCGGCAGCACCCCACCCACCTGCCGCCCCACCGCCTGCCGACTGACTGCTCAGTAGTGCTGCACACCCATTGGTTCAGAGCAAGAGCCAATGGGCATGCAGCCCATACCGTACAAGGCGGTCAGATATGTGAATGAATGAATTCATTCACATATCTGAACTGCCTGTCTGACTATGTCTGCACGCCAATGGCTCTTGCTCTGAACAATGGCATGCACGACAACAGTCAGTCAGCAGCAGCAGGGTGGCAGGTGGGTGGGTGCTGCTGCCCGCTGGCTGATGGGGGAGCGGGTGGTGAGGGCTCCGTGGGTGGGTGGGTGGGGCACCACTAGATCACCAGGGTACTTGGACCTGTGGGGTTGACTCCAATGCCCGCGATCGGGCTTCGCGGTCCACTGGACCACCAGGGATATTGGTCTGGGGGTTGAACTCTGTTCTGCCCGCGATTGGGCTAGTGGGGGTGGGGTTACTACAGTTTTGCCATTATCGGGGCCAGTCAGGGGTGGGTTACTACAGTTTTGCCCATGATCGGGCCAGTGGGGGTTGTTCACTTCTGTTCTGCCATGATCGGGCTATGGAGGTTACTATTATGCCCAAGATCGGGCTGCAGGGGGTACAGGAAGAAGTGGAGGGCCACCCACAGTTGGCAGCTGCTGTGTTGTGCCCTGCAATGTGGCAGCTCACCTATGGGTGGCCCTCAACTTACTCCTTTTTTTTTTGCTCAAAGTTGTGCAGGCGCAGGTTGGGGGTTGCGCCTGCACAACTCTGCACTGCCTGGCTGAATATCGGGCTGTGCAGTTTATGCATGGTTCCTCCCCATCCAGTTGAGCATACCTTCATTAGCATTGCACTGTTGCTCAGCATGACTTGGGAGGCACAACTGCCTTCTGCTGAATATCGCAGAATGGCACAATTTCGGACTTGCTCAGGCACAACCCTATTGCGCATGGCACAACCCTTTTGAATATCCAGCCCTTTGTGTTTGCATTTGCACTTGTGTTTGCATTACTGTTATCCTTTGCATTTCCATTACCGTTTTTGTTTATGTTTACTTTTGCATCACCATGTGCATTACAGTTTGCATTTGTGTATGTGCTTGCATTTGTGTTTGTGTTTCCTTTGGCATCATCGTTGGTCTTACTGTAACCATTTACATTTCCAATAGTGTTACCGTGACCATGTGTGTTACCATTTGTGTTTGCGTACATGCTTGCATTTGTGTTTCCATTTGCGTTAATGTTTCCTTTGCTGTCATCATTGGTGTTATTGTAACCGTTTATATTTCCAATTGCGTTATCGTTTGCGTGTTCATTACCGTTTGCATTTGCATTTCTGTTGCCCTTAGACTTTGCAATTTTGGTAGGTGTTACCGTAACCATTTGCATTTCCAATTGTGTTACCTTTACCGTTTGAGTGTTCGGTACAGTTTGCATTTCTGTTGGCCTTAGCATTTGCGTTTTCAGTAACTTTTCCGTTGTTGAGTGAAATACTGTTTCCTTCTCCAGCGCCATTGCCTTTACCATCAGAATTTCTGTTTGCATTTGGGTTAACGTTTGCATTTTTTAACTGTTTTTGTTACCGTTTGCGTTTCCATTGCTGTTTGCATTTTTTCATTACCATTGTGCGATATTGGAGGTGGGGCTTACATGTGGTGATATTGGAGGTGGGGATTACATGGGTTGATATTAGAGGCAGGGCTTAGCTGTGGTGACATTGGAGGCAGTGCTTACATTGGGTGACATGGGAGATCACTTGATGCATCTGGCTGGCTAGCCGAGGCTCCCCTAAGCTCCCGCTGTCTCTCTCTCTATATATTTTGCTTAATTCAATAAATGTGGAGTTTTTTTTACGCGGAGCCCACCTGCCTGGCATCAACTCTCAATCCGAGTAGAAGTTCTCTTAAACTTTTCTGGATTCCCAACTAGACCAACAAACTGAAAATGGAGGCCGAGATGAGAGCAGCCCTCCCCAAACACACACCGCCAGTCTCACCTGATAAACAAGCTAATAAAGCGAAGCCTCACCAGCAAGCATCTTCAGCCAAGCAACTAAGTGCCCTTTCTGCCCCCTGCCGCTGACTGAGGAGCATTTCCTGCAGGAAATACAGCCATTCAAGGAGTCATTATCAGAAATAGCAGCCGAGCTTAGAAGCCTTCGGAGTGAAATAGCCGATCTTAAAGTCGGAGCAACGGACAACGAGGCATGCACTCACTCCCTGGAATCATGGCGTGACAAGACCGATCCTGAGTTAACAAAATTAAGGCAGCAAGTAACCAAATTGCAGCTGAAAACGGAGGACCTAGAAGGCCGCAGCAGGTGAAACATTTTAATTTTTGGCCTGCCAGAAGGTACGGAAGGCTCTTCTCCCATTACCTTTACACAGTCGCTCCTTGCAAAGATTGTGGGACCCTCACCACATAACCCCACCTACCTAATTGAATGGGCACATAGGTCATTGCGTCCAAAACCAGAGGCATCAGCCCCACCTAGACCAATGATCATCCGCCTGCTGAATTACCTGGAAAGGCAACATATCCTTTTAAAAGTCACAGAATTGCAAACTATTCTCTGGGAGGAGAAAAAATTGCACATTACCCAAGATTTGCCACTCGAAACCCACCAGCGAAGAGCCACTTTCCACCCTGTGGTCAGCAAATTAATAGCAGCTGGTATCAAATTTAGGATGGCCTACCCTGCACATCTCCAGGTTTCAATGCAGGGCAAATGGCAGTCATATGAATCAGTCTCTCAAGCCCAAGCTGATCTAGCAAAGAAACTACCCTCCCTGTTTAAGGCCCCTTGAAGCAATATAACATGAATGCCTGGAAGTGACACTAGCCGCTGGTATATTCCTGTGGTCCTCTTTTTCCTTTCACTACGCTTTCCAAGCTTTGTTTCACCGGCTACTCTCTCCCTTTCCTTGAGATTAGTGTTGCCTACCTGTAGATCATTAAGAAGGGAGTGGTCCCTATGGAATGCCTGATCATCCCTGGATGATGACTCAGCAGGATCGGAACCCAGCAAGTGCTGAGGGAGCCCTGTGTGCTGGAGATCTGGGCAGCTTTGTGATGACTTACAGGAGGACTCTCTTTCAAGTGCTACCTGTTTCCAAGAGACTGGCGTACCATTGCGCCACCATGGTGTCTGTCCACTGCTATTTAGTGTCCCCAGGGAAACAACTTGCTTTCTGTGGACTGGATCACTTATTTTGTATTTGTTGTTGCCAAGCTGCCCTCAATTTATTCTATTCCATTGCTGTTGTTTCAGATCTCTAAAGCCTTTCGTGTTTTGATGTCTTAATTTTTTTTTCTCTCTCATTTTTCCTACTACCCCATGAATGATTTCGAGCAAGTTTCTATTAAGTTACTGAGAGGCATGTCTCCCATTCTGTCTTCTACTGTCCCACTTCTCACTCTTACACCATTCGTTGTGATTTTTCCCTCCACCCCCTTTCTTTTTTTTTTGTTGTTGTTTTGTGG
This sequence comes from Neoceratodus forsteri, assembly GCA_016271365.2. Classification (NCBI taxonomy): domain Eukaryota; kingdom Metazoa; phylum Chordata; order Ceratodontiformes; family Ceratodontidae; genus Neoceratodus; species Neoceratodus forsteri. The sequence continues at coordinate 1,070,630,234 of CM028131.1, read as the reverse complement.
TTCCTCATAGGCTGATGTCGAAGGTGGGCTCTGGTGGGGGAGAGGGGGAAGAGGGATGGCATCAGACTAGGCGTGACCAACCATGTGTACTGGAATATGGGGGGGTACCCTAGTCTCTCTCATAAGCGATAGCATAATTATTGCCATATTAAGTTTAAATGTACAGTCCCTTGTGAGTTGCACTATAATAGACACCTGGGGGGGAGAAATATGACAACCTTGGACCGGTCAATGTCTTTAGGTCACCCCCGAATGCACCTATGGAGGGAGTATCTACTAGGGTAAAAAAAGGGGCTCCTATCAAGTAAAAATGTTATGAATAATCTATGTTACTGGCTTTTAGGTAGTATGACTATTGTAAATAGTTATCAGTCGGTAAAAGCTGGGAGGGGGAAGGAAATTTTGACCGAGGTTACTCTAATGCTCATTGTTGTAACACTTGGATGGTACTTACAAGTTGTGGTACATGTTTATTGTTCTTGGTACTCATTAACTGTTTATGGGAAGTTGACGAGCATCAACACCATATTATTGAAGGGTTGTGGGCATGGGGAGGGAGCTGTGGTGTATTTTTTCTACTTAGTACAGAGGCTGTACAGGTGGTACTGGAAAGTGAATGGCCCAGAGGCTTAAAAAATTTGTAACATGGAATATGAGGGGAGCTCGTGTACCCAACAAGAAAGTTCAAATACTTAAACACCTAGCACTGCTGCAAGCTAAAATCTCTTTTATTCAAGAGACCCACCTCCTACCTGGGGAAGCTATCAGCTTGCGCAGAAGGGAAGTTGGACAAGTTTTTGCATCGGGCATGTCGACAGCATCTGGAGGAACAGCTATCTTAATTCACCGGTCAGTAGTTTTTCAGGCCAAGACAACTATCATGGATCCATTCGGGAGATACATATTAGTCCATGGTCTTCTAGACCACATTGAGGTGGTTCTAGGGAGCGTATATGGTCCTATCGGAGGGAACCCTGACTTTTTTTTGGATTTATTAGGTAAGTTGCAGATGTTCACGTCTCTACCACTGATACTTGGTGGAGACTGGAACTTACCCCCCACCCAGGATCTGGATAGATCCAATCCCTCACTTAAACCCCTTTCTATTGCTCAGAGGGCGCTCTCCAACTTTGCAGAATCCACCGGGTTATGTGACCTATGGAGATTACAGAACCCTGTGACTCACACTTTCACCTTCCAATCCATGGTCCACTCCTCATGGTCTTGGTTAGACTACATATTACTTAGCCATTCACTACTGCATGGTCTATGTGACTCTACTATAGAACCAATTGTTATTTTGGACCATGCAGCAGTTTTGGTGACCATTGCATTAGACAGAGATTTCTATAGAGACTCGGTCTGGCAGTTAAATACGCAACTTCTGAAAGAAGATTATATCATTACCAGAATTTCAGATTTGATTCAGACATTTCTCAGTCACAACCGGGGATCTGTTGCAAGGGTAGACCATGAGTGGTGTGCACTAAAACGCTATTTGAGAGAAGAGTTTATCAGACTTGCCTCCACCCGTAAATGGAAAAGAGAAGCCGCAGCTACTTCACTTTTAGCTCAAATTAAAGTGCTCAAGCAATCTCCCCCTTCCCTTTCTTCATCAGATACTCTGAAAGCACTTTTGCATTTAAGGAATCAATATTCCCTGTTGCTACAGGAGAAGGCTGAATTCACTATTTTAAGAACCCGTGCAAAATACATAGAGCAGGGAGAAAGAGCGACTCATCTCTTAGCCCTACAGTTAAAGAAATTAGAAGCTTCCAGGTTAATCGCCTCCATTGAAGACCCCAATGGAGTTGTTAAAACTCACCCCAGGGATGTTGTTTCAGTATTTAAACATTATTTTTCCTCCCTATACAGTAAAAATACTCATTCTCCATCTCAAAATGAGATGCTGGATTATTTGACTTCATCCCCCTTACCAAATCTCTCCCCTGAGCAGCAATCACTTTTAATCGCCCCATCTCCCTCCAGGAAATTTTGTCTGCTATCAGTGACCTGGCACCAGATAAGGCTCCAGGCCCTGATGGCCTACCATCAAATTTTTATAAACTGTTTGCTAAAGACTTAGCACCAAGCTTGCTCCATTTATATCAATATATGCTTTCAGGACAAATACAAGACCCAACCTTATTGGAAGCTACCATCATTCTCCTTCTCAAGCCAGGTAAGCCGTCACATTCCCCAGCAAGTTATTGCCCAATCTCCTTGTTAAATTGTGACATTAAAATTCTCGCCAAAGTACTAACTAAGAGGGTGGAGCAAGTCTGGACTTCTCTACTTAGTCCCGAACAAATTGGCTTTGTGGCAGGTAGAACTCCAGCAGACCACCATCGTAAACTCCAATACATTTATTAATGTGGCAAAACTGTCCCCCGTTCCAATGGCGCTGATCTCGTTAGATGCAGAAAAAGCGTTTGATAGAGTAGGCTGGAATTTCCTGTGGGCCACGCTATGAAGTATGGGTTTCCCTAATCTATTCATAAGATGGATCAAAGCCTTATACCTCTCCCCAAGAGCCAGAATACACTGTAACGGAGTAGTATCTGTAGCTTTCCCCCTTTCCTCAGGGACGAGACAAGGTTGTCCACTCTCCCCCTTCTTGTTTAATTTGTATCTAGAACCCCTCATCAGGCGCTTGGACTCCTCCCCTCTAATTTCTGGTATCCCTGTAGGTAATAATACCCCCAGAATTTCAGTTTATGCTGATGACATACTCCTTCATCTCTCAAATCCAGTCTTCTCCTTAAAAGAAATCCTGGCAATAATTGATAATTTTAGCAAATACTCGAACTATAAACTTAATATTGGGAAAACCAAAATTTTTCCCCTTAATCATGTAACATATAGCTCGGCCTTCAGTCAATTTGGTATGAAATGGACATCACATTCCATTAAATATTTAGGGATTTATATTACCTTGAATCCAATCCTGTCGCGGAAGCTTAATCTGGAGGACTTATGGTATAATATTCAACAAGATTTAACAAGATGGAAAAGTCTCCCACTCTCGTTCTGGGGTAGAATTAACACTATTAAGATGAACGTTTTACCCAGATTATTTTATCCTCTAAACATGCTGGACATCTGGTTACCTATATCCTTTTTTCAACGTATCCACTCAGGGATTAACTCGTTTATATGGCGTGATAAAATAGCCAGAAGATCTTATTCCAAATTGTCCCAGTCTAAGGATCTCAGTGGGCTTTGTCTCCCCAACTTTTTATTTTGCTACTGGGCCTCACATTTGCACAAATGTGGGAAATGGTTATCTCTACCTGATCCTCTTACTTATCACGGATACACCCCACTATGGTTACAAACAGAATTAGATTTGCTCATGACTCATAATATAGCTCCAGTATCTCTTTTCTACATATTAAAAAAATATATACCCAAAGCTCTTTATTCCCTCCCAATTGGCACTTCTTTAAGGGTTCTTTCCCAGCTTTTTAGGTATCTTAGGGTATCCCCAACTTTAGATTTCTCCCAACCTTTATGCGCCAACCCGAACCTCAAAATAGGTAACACTTTTATAACTAGAAGATGGTTGCCAAGCTCTCCTGAACACACTGTCGCTGATTTTTACTTGCAGGAATACATCCTGACTATGGAAGAGATCTTATCTAAGTTTGGCTTGCCGTCGTCGGCAGCTTTTAAAATTGTCCAGCTTAAACATCTTCTAATCAAAACTTTTGGATGTAAAACCAAAACCTCCCAATTTGCTGAATTTTTTCAGCAAATATCTATCTTGGTTATTAAACCACATGGTATCTCAAAGTTGTATGGACTACTTCACACATTTCCAAAAACCCCGTCAGCTTCTGGTTCTAAAATCTGGCAAAGTCTCTTCCCGAATAAAGATGTTAACAGGGAACGTATATGGAGGGACTTATATACATTCCATACTCAGGATCGGTACAGGATAACACAATACTGTATCATAAATAACCTCTACTATACCCCCATTAAACTGGCACAAATGAAGTGTATATCCACTGCTACATGTTCTAGGTGTAATAAAGAGGAAGGTTCACTGTTGCATATCCTATGGTTATGCAACACAGTATCTCCCTTATGGAAACAAATAGAACTAACTCTGGATCCGATGCTGGGGTTGCAGGGTCTTTTCTTTCCAGAGATCTGTATTTTTGGTGATTACTCTGAGATTCAAGTGAAGGAGAAAAGATACCACTTGGCCCTAATATCAATGGCAGTTAAAAAACTGGTACTCAGACACTGGAAGGACCAAGCCCCAATTTCATATATGGAGTGGCTGCACGAAATGTCTTTTGCACTTCATGTTGAGCACCTAATAGCACAAGTGAATCACCATCAAGCCTCCTTTAAGAAGAAATGGGGAAAGTTATATGCCCTCTATCTGAAGTGATAGCTGTATATGAGTTGAGTTGCGAGCCTCTCTCCCTCACTGTTTTCTCTCATTAGTTCTTTTTTTATGTTGCCTTAAAAGAGAGGTATATCCCCTTACACGGTCACCTCCCTTTTTATGCATTACTTCTCACCCTCTTTGTTTTACATATTAGTATAGCCCTGTGAATTGATATTCGTATACACCACAGCGGGGGAGGGTGGGAGGGTGTTTAAAATGTTAACTAATTTTCTTTGGATGTATATTTTACTGGACTGTTGGTCTCTTTGTCTTTATTTCTTCTCCTTTTACTAGTAACTGTTGTGTTACCAATGTTGAGCTGTTAATTCTCTGTTTGGCTATATCGTGTTATGACTTTTCAAAAACAATAAAATATATTAAATTAAAAAAATACATTGGGTGATATTGGAGGCGGGGATTACATGGGTTGATATTGGAGGTGGACCTTACATTTGGTGATATTGGAGGTGGGGCTTATATTGGGTGATATTGGAGGGAGGGCTTACATGGGATGAGAGTGGAGGCAGGACTTACATGGGTTAATATTGGATTCTGGGCTTACATGGGTTGATATTGGAGGTGGGGCCTACATAAAGTGAGAGTGGAGGCGGCGCTTACATGAGGTGATATTGGAGGCGGGGCTTGTATGCTGACTATGTGGCAAAATCAGATGTTCTGACACATGCAGTTGCTGGTTCCGGAAGCAATGTAAATCTGGTGGTTGTGAGAGTCAAACCTAGGACCATGAGGTCTTTTGGTTCATGACTCAATGCTTTAACCTCTGCGTTATTTTGCAGACCATATAAAGTGGCCCAGTTTCTTTTTTTGTTTGGTTTAAGTAATCGCTTGGGTCGTATTTTAAACAGTATAGCAAGTGAAAACAGGAAGGGCATGGTGAAATCATGATAATAGTGACTGCATAATTCTTAAGTGCCCTTGATAAGGCAACATAGAAGTGCACGCATGGAGAGCTCTAAGCCCTGACCTCTTGATGTAAAGCCAAGACACATCTAGTGCACCACCTGAGGAGCTTGGTTAACTAGCTGGTCTCATCTTTAAGAGCATGTAGTTTGGTAGTAAGTGCATATAGCATAGTAAGTTTTAAGGGGAATGGGCTGCTTGCTGTTAGAAGCATGAGAATAATGACAGCACAATATTGGAGTATTGCTTAGTTATTATTTGAACAGCATTCTGGGTAGCACTGCTTCAAATCCAAGCCAATGCACTGATTTTTTTTATCTCTTCTGTTTCTCTGCGTTCCACTAAAGATGCGTATACTTTGTATATGAGCCACCTTGATTGCCTGCATTTTTTTAATCAATCCACTTACCCATCAGCAGTTTATCAGCACCACCCACTAAAGGATCCCCAATCTTTTTATATATACACATTATATATATATATATATATATATATATATATATATATATATATATATATATATATATATATATAATATTTTTTGATCTGTTTCTTCCCTGGTGGCTGAAGATAGGTGCAGACCTGGAGGGGGGGCAGCATCCATTTCAAGTCACCCGTCCAGCACCGTACCCCAACTTCAGGCAGCATCCACACTTCCCACATGGAATCCCCCCCCATGGTGGGCTGGCATGGCGAGGAGTCCCTCCTAGCTCAACTCAACTCTACAAGGATCCAGTTTGGGGAGCGCCATTTAAGGTCGAGGAAAGCAGTGGGTGGCTGCTTCATCCTGATCTACCGGCAGGACCATTTTACTCCTTTGCCCTCATTACATGTGAGGGGTGTGCAATGACATCAGAGGAGGAAGTGTGCACATGTCCACACCAGCTCTACTGAGTGCAAGACCCATCTCAGTCCCTTCATTGCAGCATCAGTGCACTGCCCCCCAAAGCCTCCATTCAGGCCAGAAGCATGCTGACCACTGGAGTACCCCCTCTGGGTGAGGGACAGCAGTCGATCAGATGCTCTATCCCTCTCAACCCCTGCCAACCCCCAGCTGCTCATGCCCATTCCCGAACACATGTCACTGGCATGGCATAAGGTAAGGCATCCAGTGCCTCAGCCTTCAGCACCAGCAGGCCGGTCACACGTTTTATATATAATTGATATTCATTGCAAAAAACTTTCAAAATGCATCAGTTAGGGTTAAACCAACAAAAGTGTGGAAATGAAATATGAGTGTAAAGCGCCTCACCCCCCACTATCACTACCAACCCCCATCATCCGCAGACAGACAGATGCCGGAGTATGCCACACAATTGCGAGACCCTGCTCTCACCCCATTCCATGTCTAAACAGGTTGACATGCTACAGTAAAAGAGAAAGGGGTGAGAGTTAGGCCTCCCGAATGCCTGGGCACACCTCGCTGTCTGTCGGTCTGTTGAGGATGGGGCATGGTATGTTGGGGGTGTTGGAGCTCTATCCTAATGTCTCTTTTCCTCACTTTTGTCAGTTTAACCCTTACTGATGCATTAACAAAGTTGTTTTTGTAATGGATTTCCTTACATTTTGAAAAAGTGTAATTTAACTAGTAAAGAGTATGTGTTGGTGGACTTTGCACTCCCACCAAGCTGCTCATTTCTGCATAACTATATGCATCTGTTTGAGTATGGGCTGTCCAGGCTCTGTGCTGCCACTCACACACAAGTACAGAGCTGTACAGCAGTCATATAGGGCAAGGAACCCTTGTGCCACTAACGTGCAATATCTCAGCAACCGTAGCAGCTACAAAAACAATTCAGATGTTGTTGTAATCATGACAGCGAGACCTCCACATGTGACAAAGTCCACAAAACCTCTAGATGACGTAGTTTCGAGTTAGAGGTGCCACGGTGGCCACAATACAACAGATGCTTATAACTTGGGCATTGTTAGAATTCCTTCCTCCCAATTTTCAACATGGCATTTTCAGGACCCCACATTATGAACAATGTCACTGCCATTTCATTAATCTGTCCCAAAAGTTGAGTTTGCACTGCGAATGCTCCATTCTGCGTCACAGGTAAAAAATCATGTTTTGGGCAGGATGTGGAAAATGACAGTGGTATAATGTTGATGAGGAGGTGCAGAAAAGGGTAATGTTGAAAATCAGGAGGGAAAATATGGAAAACTGGCAAAGTTATGAGCGTGCGTAGAAACTGAGCAATGCACGTTTGCAACCTGGTCGTTTGTGGGAATTTTTTAACCAAATATTCAACATAAGCTTTTTGGGAAATCCCTTCATGAACACTGGCACTGTGATTCTATTAGTCCATCCCGAAACTTCATTTCACACAACGATGTGCCATTTTGTGGCAGAGGTGAGAAAACACACATCCAGTAGGATGTAAGAAATGACAGATATACTGTTCGTGAGGAGGTGTGAAAAATGGCAATGTTGGAAATCTAGAGTGAAAATATAAAAAATTGGTGAAGTTAGGAGTGTGCATAGAAACTGAGCAATGCATGCTTGTAACATGGCCGTTTGTGGAATTCTTTGCTCTGAATTGTCAACATTAGCTTCTTGGAACCTCCACTCATCAAGACCAGGATTGTAATTTCATTAATCGGTTCTGAAAGGTGATTTTAGGTCCCGAAAGTTGATTCCGTGCAGAGATCATGAAATCACCATTCTGGATTGAGTCACGAGATGACAGTAGCATTGTAAATGAGGTGGGGTCCAAGGTGGGGTCCAATACCACCCTATGGCTATCATGGGGTGAGATTGGAGGCAGGACTTACATGGGTTGATATTGGAGTTGGGGCTTACATGGGTTGATATTTGAGGCAGGGCTTACAATGGGTGATTTTTGAGGCAGGGCTTACATTTGGTGATATTGGATGATCAGCTTACATGGGTTGATATTGGAGGTGGGGCTTAAATTGGGTGATATTGGAGGCAGGGCTTACATTGGGTGATATTCTAGGCGGGGCTTACATTGGATGATTTTGGAGTCGGGGCTTACATTGGGTAATATTGGAGGCGAGGCTTATATGGGTTGATATTGGAGGTGGGGCTTACATTGGGTGATATTGGAGGCAGGGTTTCCTTTGGATGATATTGGAGGTGGGCTTACATGTTGTGATAATGGAGGCGGGGCTTACATGGGTTGATATTGGAGGCGGGGCTTACCTGTGGTGATATTGAAGTCGAGGTTTAAATTTGGTGATATTGGAGGTGGGGCTTATATTGGGTGATATTAGAAGCAAGGCCTACATGGTGTGAGATTGGAGGCCGGACTTACATGAGTTGATATTGGAGGCAGGGCTTACATGGGTTGGTATTTGAGGCAGGGCTTCCATTGCGTGATATTGGAGGAGGAGCTTACATAGGTTGATATTGGAGGTAGGGGTTACAATGTGTGATGCTGGAGGCAAGGCTTACATTGGATGATATTCTAGGTGGGGCTTACATGTGGTGATATTGGAGTCAGAGCTTACATGGGTTGATATTGGAGGCAGGGCTTACCTGTGGTGATACTGGAGGCGGTTCTTACTTTGGGTGATATTGGAGGTAAGGCTTACATTGGGTGATATTGCAGGTGGGGCTTGCATGCTGACTATGTGGCAAAATCAGATGTTCTGACACATGCAGTTGCTGGATGAGGAAGCAATGTAAATCAGGTGGTTGTGGGATTCAAACCTAGGATTATGAGGTCTTTTGATTCATAACTCAGTGCTGTAACCTCTTCGCTATTTCACAGACCCTATCAAGTGGCCCAATTTCTTTTTTTTTTGGTTTATGTAATCGCTGGGGTCATATTATAAACAGTATAGCAAGTAAAAACAGGAAGGGCATGGTGAAATCATGATAATAGTGACTGCATAATTCTTGAGTGTCCTTGATAAGGTAGAATAGAGGTGCACTCATCGAGAGATCTAAGCCCTGATCTTTTGCTAGTAAAGTCAAGACTCATCCAGTGCACCACCTGAGGAGCTTGGTTAACTGGCTGGTCCAGTCTTTAAGAGCATGTAGTTTGGTAGTAAGTGCATATAGCATAGTAAGTTTTAAAGGGAATGGGCTGCTTGCTATTTGAAGCATGAGAATAATGACAGGACAATATTGGAGTATTGCTCAGTTATTATTTGAACAGAATTCTGAGTATCATGGGCTCAAATTCAAGCCAATGCACTGTTTTTTTTTATCTCTTCTGTTTAACTGGGTTCCACTAAAAATGCGTTTACTTTGTATAAGAGCCACCTTGATTGCCTGCATTTTTTTAATAAATCCACTTCCCCATCAGCAGTTTATCTGCAGCTCACACTAGAGGATGCCCAATCTTCACATTATATATATATATATATATTTTTGATCTATTTCTTCCCTGGTGGCTGAAGATGGGTGCAGACCCGGGGAGGGGTCAGCACCCCTTTCTAGTCACCTGTCCAACTTCAGGCAGCATCCATGCTTCAATCACAGAATCCCCCCTGTGGCGGGGTGGAATGGCAAGATCACCGCTAGCTCAACTCAACTCCACCAGGATCCAGTTCAAGGAGCACCATTTAAGATCAGGGAAAGTGGCTGGTGGCTGCTTCATCCTGATCTACCAGTAGGATGATTTTTCTCCTTTGCACCTGTTATGTGTGAAGGATGTGCAATGACACCAGAGGAGAAAGTGCGTACGATTCCACACCAGCTCCTCTGGGTGCCTGACCCATCTCAGCCTCTTATTTGCAGCATCAGCACAGTGCCCCCCAGCCTCCATTAGGTTCCAGAAGTACACTGACCACTGGAGTCCCTCCTCCGGGTGAGGGAGATCAGTCCCTCGGATGTTCAATCCCTCTCCACCCTTGCCAACTCCCAGCTGCCCATGACCATTCCTGAACATGGTCACCGGCACGGCGTAAGTTAAAGCATCCAGTGCCTCAGCCCTCAGCACCACCCGGCCGGTCACACATTTTATATATAATTCATATTCATTACAAAAAACTTTCTTAACACATCAGTTACAGTTAAACCGACAAAAGTGGGGAAATAAGATGTGAGCGAATAGCCCCTTATCCACCACTACCACTACCAAGCCCCATACTCCACAGACAGACAGATGCTGGGGCATGACACAGAATTGCAAAGCCCAACTCTTACCCCGTTCCATGTCTCAACAGGTTGACCTGCTACAGCAAAAGAGAAAAGGGTGAGAGTTAGGCCTCCCGAATGCCTGGGCACACCCCGTGGTCTGTTGGTCTGTGGAGGACAGGCCATGGTGTGTTGGGGGTGTTGGAGCTCTATACTAATGTCTCATTTCCTCACTTTTGTCAGTTTAACCCTAACTGATGAATAAACAAAGTTGTTTTTGCAATGGATTTCCTTACATTTTGAAAAAGTGTAATTTAACTAGTTAAGAGCATGTGTTGGTGGACTTTGCACTCCCACAAAGCTGCACATTTCTGCATAACTATAGGCATCTCGGGGAGTATGGGCAGTCTGGACTCTGTGCTGTCACTTGCACAGATGTACAGAGGCGTACATTAGCCATATGGAGCAAGGAACCCTTGAGCCACTTGCGTGCAAATATCCCAGCAACTGTAACTGCTACAAAAACTATTTAAATGTCGTTGTAATCATAACAACGAGACCTCAACATGCGACAAAGTTGACGAAACCTCTATATCGCATAGTTTTCGAGTTAGAGGTTCAGCTGACGCATGTAGCTCTGGCATTTTTAGAATTTCTTCCACCCAATTTTCAACATGGTATTTTCAGGACCCCACATTATGAACAATGTCACTGCCATTTCATTAATCTGTCCCGAAAGTTGAGTTTGCACAGTGAGTGTGCCATTCTGTGCCACAGGTACAAAATCATGTTTTGGGTAGGATGTGAAAAATGACAGTAGCATAATGTTGATGAGGAGGTGTGGAAAATGGTAATGTTGAAAACTAGGAGGGAAAATATGGAAAACTGGCAAAGTTATGAGCATGCGTAGAAACTGAGCAATGCACGTTCGCATCCTGGTCGTTTGAGGGAATTTTTTAACCAAATTTTCAAAATGAGCTTTTTGGGAAATCACTTCATGAACTTTGGCACTGTGATTTTGGCAATCCATCCCGAAACTTCATTTTGCACAATGACGCACCATTCTGTAGCAGAGGTGTGAAAACACACTTCCAGCAGGATGTAGAAATGACAGCTATACTGTTCACAAGGAGTTGTGAAAAAATGGCAATGTTAAAAATCTGGAGTGGAAATATAAAAAATTGGCAAAGTTAGGAGCGTGCATAAAAACTGAGCAATGCATGCTTGTAACACAGCCGTTTGGGGAATTCTTTGCTCTGAATTATCAACATTAGCTTCTTGGGACCTTCCCTCATCAAGAAAAGGATTGTAATTTCATTAATCAGCTCTGAAAGGTGATTTTAGGTCCCGAAAGTTGATTCCTTGCACAGACCGTGAAATCACCATTCTGGATTGAGCCACGAGATGACAGTAGCATTGTTAACAAGGTGGGGTCCAAGGTGGTGTCCAATACCACCCTATGGCTAACATGGGGTGATTTTGGAGCTGGGGTTACATGTGGTGACATTGGAGGTGGGGCTTATATTGGGTAATATTAGAAGCAAGGCATACATGGGGTGAGATTGGAGGCAGGACTTACATGTGTTGATATTGGAGGCGGGGCTAACATGGGTTGATATTTGAGGCAGGGCTTACATTGGGTGATTTTTGAGGCGGGGCTTACATTTGGTGATATTGGATGATGGGCTTACATGGGTTGATATTGGAGGTGTGGCTTACATTGGGTGATATTGGAGGCAGAGCTTACATTGGGTGATATTCTAGGCGGGGCTTACATTTGGTGATTTTGGAGTCGGGGTTACATTGGGTAATATTGGAGTCGAGGCTTATATGGGTTGAAATTGGAGGCGGGGCTTACAATGGGTGATATTGGAGGCAGGGTTTACTTTGCGTGATATTGGATGTGGAGCTTACATGTGATAGTGGATGCAGGGCTTACATGGGTTGATATTGGAGGCGGGGCTTACCTGTGGTGTTATTGGAGTCAGGGCTTACATTTGGTGATATTGGAGGTGGGTCTTGTATTGGGTGATATTAGAAGCAAAGCTTACATGGTGTGAGATTGGAGGCCGGACTTACATGAGTTGATATTGGAGGCGGGGCTTACATGGGTTGGTATTTGAGGCAGGGCCTACATTGGGTGATATTGGAGGTGGGGCTTACAGAGGTTGATATTGGAGGTGGGGGTTACAATGTGTGATATTGGAGGTGAGGCTTACATTAGATGATTTTCTAGGCGGGGCTTAAATGTGGTGATATTGGAGTCAGAGTTTACATGTTTTGATATTGGAGGCAGGGCTTACCTGTGGTGATATTGGAGGCAGTTCTTACATTGGGTGATATTGGAGGTGGGGCTTACATTGGGTGATATTGCAGGAGGGGCTTGCGTGCTGACTATGTGGCAAAATCAAATGTTCTGACACATGCAGTTGCTGGATGAGGAAGCAATGTAAATCAGCTGGCTGTGGGATTCAAACCTAGGATTATGAGGTCTTTTGGTTCATAACTCAGTGCTGTAACCTCTTCGCTATTTCACAGACCTTCTCAAGTGGCCCAATTTCTTTCTTTTTTTTTTTTTGGTTTAAGTAATCGTTGGGGTCATATTTTAAACAGTATAGCAAGAGAAAACAGGAAGGGCATGGTGAAATCATGATAATAGTGACTGCATAATTCTTGAGTGTCCTTCATAAGGCAGAATAGAGGTGCATTCATAGAGAGATCTAAGCCCTGACCTTTTGCTAGTAAAGCCAAGACTCATGCAGTGCACCACCTGAGGAGCTTGGTTAACTGGCTGGTCTAGTCTTTAAGAGCATGTAGTTAGGTAGTAAGTGCATATAGCATAGTAAGTTTTAAGGGGAATGGGCTGCTTGCTGTTAGAAGCATGAGAATAATGACAGCACAATATTGGAGTATTGCTCAGTTATTATTTGAACAGAATTCTGGGTAGCATGGGTTCAAATTCAAGCCAATGCACTGTTTTTTTTATCTCTTCTGTTTCACTGAGTTCCACTAAAAATGTGTATACTTTGTATAAGAGCCACCTTAATTGCCTGCATTTTTTTAATAAATCCACTTCCCCATCAGCAGTTTATCAGCACCTCACACTAGAGGATGCCCAGTCTTCACATTATATATATATATATTTTTTTTTGATCTATTTCTTCCCTGGTGGCTGAAGATGGGTGCAGACCTGGGGGTGGGGTCAGCACCCCTTTCTAGTCACCTGTCCAACTTCAGGCAGCATCCCTGCTTCCACCACAGAATCCCCCCTGTAGCAGGGTGGAATGGCAAGAGCACCGCTAGTACAATGCAACTCCACCAGGATCCAGTTTGGGGAGCACCATTTAAGATCAGGGAAAGCGGCGGGTGGTTGCTTCATCCTGATCTACCGGTAGGACCATTTTTCTCCTTTATATCTGTTACGTGTGAGGGGTGTGCAATGACACCAGGGGAGGAAGTGTGCATGCTTCCACACCAGCTCCTCTGGGTGCCTGACCCATCTCAGCCCCTTCTTTGCAGCATCAGTGCAGTGCCCCCCAGCCTCCATTAGTTTCCAGAAGCACACTGACCACTGGAGTCCCCCCTCCAGGGGAGGGAGATCAGTCCCCCGGATGCTCAATCCCTCTCCACCCCTGCCAACTCCCAGCTGCCCATGACCATTCCCGAACACGGTCACCAGCACGGCATAAGTTAAGGCGTTCGGTGCCACAGCCCTCAGCACCACCCGGCCATTCACATGTTTTATATATACTTCATATTCATTACAAAAAACTTTCTTAATGCATCAGTTATGGTTAAACCGACAAAAGTGTGGAAATGAGATGTGAGCGAATAGCCCCCTACCCCCCACTACCACTACCAAGCCCCGTCCTCCACAGACAGACAGATGCTGGGGCATGACATGGAATTGGGAGGCCCTACTCTTATCCCATTCCATGTCTCAACAGGTTGACCTGCTACAGTAAAAGAGAAAAGAGTGAGAGTTAGGCCTCCCAAATGCCTGGGCACACCCCGTGGTCTGTCAGTCTGTGGAGGACAGGGCGTGGTGTGTTGGGGGTGTTGGGACTCTATCCTAATGTCTCATTTCCTCACTTTTGGCAGTTTAACCCTAACTGATGAATAAACAGAGTTGTTTTTGCAATGGATTTCCTTACGTTTTGAAAAAGTGTAATTTAACTAGTAAAGAGTTCGTGTTGGTGGGCTTTGCACTCCCACCAAGCTGCTCATTTCTGCATTATTATATGCATCTCGGAGAGTATGGGTAGTCCGGACTCTGTGCTGTCACTTGCACACAAGTACAGAACCATACAGTTGCCATATAGGGCATGGAACCCTTGTGCCACTATAGTGCCAATATCTCAGCAAATGTAACAGTTACAAAAACTATTTAAATGTCATTGTAATCAGAACAACGAGACCTCAACGTGCAAGAAGGTTGACGAAACCACTACACTACCGGTCACAAGTTTTAGAACACCCCCATTTTTCCAGTTTTTATTGAAATTTACGCAGGTTAATGTCTCAATGTACTTTGAAATTAAAGCATAGAACAAATAAACAATTGGAGATAAAAAATAAATCATAGCATCATTTTGTTTAACAAAATTTAATCTAAATTTTTGACTCATCAAAGTAGCCACCTTTTGCAGATATACTGTAACCCCCGAACACACTAATAGCATTCTTCCTACAATGGACATCAAATATTGTTTGGGAAGTTCTTCCCAACACTGTTGCAGAAGTTCCCACAAATATGTTGCACTTATAGGTTGCTTTGCTTTCACCCTTCTGTTCAGTTCATCCCAAACCAGCTCGATGGGGTTTAAGTTTGGAGACTGTGCTGGCCATTCCATGATTTGAAGCCTACCGTCTTGTTCTTTTCCTCGAAGATAGTTCTGACATAGCCTGGAGGTATGTTTTGGGTCATTATCTTGCTGTAGGATGAACCCCTGACCAACTAGGCGTAGACCAGAGGTTATTGCATGGCGCTGCAAAATGCTGTGGTAGCCCTTTTGGTTCAGGGTGCCAGTCACTCTGTGCTGTTGTTCTGTGAGCCGCCTATCATGCAAGATGTTGACTCTCAGAAACTTGTCTTCTGATTCTGTTGTGGCTTTGGGTCTGCCAGACCTCTTCCTGTCAGAGTTTCCTCCAGTTTCCAAGTGCCTTTTGATGGTGTAGGAAACTGTACTCACTGGCACCTTGGCTTTCTTTGCAATTTCTCTACAGCAGTTTTTGCTAACCTAAACTTTTTTTTTAACCTCTAGCAGTTTACCGCTTACCTTTGTACCATTTCAGGTTATTCACTGGACTTGAATTGCTTAAATTTCAATAAAAACTGGAAAAATGGGGGTGTTCTAAAACTTTTGACCAGTAGTGTATATCACATAGTTTTCGAGTTAGAGGCACTACGGTGGCCACAATTCAGCAGACACATGTAGCTCTGGCATTTTTTAGAATTACTTCAACCCAATTTTCAACATGGTATTTTCAGGACCCCACTTTATGAACAATGTAATGTCACTGCCATTTCATTAATCTGTCCCGAAAGTTGAGTTCGCACAGTGAGTGTGCCATTCTGCGCCACAGGTACAAAATCATGTTTTGGGCAGGATGTGAAAAATGACAATGGTATAATGTTGATGAGGAGGTGTGGAAAATAGTAATGTTCAAAAAACCAGGAGGGAAAATATGGAAAACTGGCAAAGTTATGAGCATGCGTAGAAACTGAGCAACACGCGTTCGCAACCTGGTCGTTTGTGGGAATTTTTTAACCAAATTTTCAAAATGAGCTTTTTGGGAAATCCCTACATGAACAGTGACACTGTGATTTTGTCAATCCATCCCGAAAGTTCATTTTGCCCAACAACACGCCATTCTGTGGCAGAGGTGTGAAAACACACTTCCAGCAGGATGTTGATATGACAGCTATTCTGTTTATGAGGAGGAGGAGTGAAAAAATGGCAATGTTGAAAATCTGGAGTGAAAATATTAGAAATTGGCGAAGTTACAAGCTTGCATAGAAACTGCGCAATGCATGCTTGTAACATGGTTGTTTGGGGAATTCTTGCCCCCAAATTTTCAACATTAGCTTCTTGGGACCTCCTTTCATCAAGGCCAGGATTGTAATTTCATTAATCAGTTCTGAAACGTGATTTTAGGTCCCGAAAGTTGATTCCGTGCAGAGACCGAGAAATCATCATTCTGGATTGAGTCACGAGATGACAGTAGCATTGTTCATGAGGTGGGGTCCAAGTTGGAGTCCAATACCACCCTATGGCTAACATGGGGTGATAATGAAAGCAAAGTTACATGGGTTGATATTGGAGGTGGGGTTTACATGTGGTGATATTAGAGGAGGGGCTTACATGTGGTGATATTGGAGGCAGGCTCACATTGGGTGATAATAGAATCAAGGCTTACATGGGGTGAGATTGGAGGTGGGGCTTACATGGGTTGATATTTGAGGCAGGGCTTACATTGGGTGATATTGGAGGTGGGGCTTACATTGGGTGATATTGGAGGAGGAGATTACATAAGTTGATATTGGAGGTAGGGGTTACAATGTGTGATATTGGAGGCGAGGCTTACATTGGATGATATCCTAGGCGGGGCTTACCTGTGGTGATATTGGAGGTGGTTCTTACATTGGGTGATATTGCAGGTGGGGCTTACATTTGGTGATATTGCAGGTGGGGCTTGTATGGGTTGGTATTGGAGGCAGGACTTACATTGTGTGATATTGGAGGCAAGGTTTACATTGGGTGATATTGGAGGTGGGGCTTACATGTGGTGAAATTGGAGGCGGGGCTTATATGGGCTGATATTTGGAGGCCGGGCGTACCTATGGTGATATTGGAGGTGGGACTTACATTTGGGTAAATTGTAGGCGGGGCTTATATTTGGTGTTATTGGAGGCTGGGCTTACATGTAGTGAGATTGGAGGCAGGACTTACTTGTGTTGATATTGGAGGCGGTGCTTACATGGGTTGATATTAAAAGTGGGGCTTACATGGAGTGAGGTGGAGGCTGAGCTTACATGGCATGATATTGGAGGTAGGACTTGCATGCTGACTATGTGGCAAAATCAGATTTTCTGACACATGCAGTTGCTGGATCAGGAAGCAATGTTAATCTGGTGGTTGTGTGGGATCCAAACCTTGGATTATGAGGTCTTTTGGTTCATAACTCAGTGCTGTAACCTCTTCGCTATTTCACAGACCCTATCAAGTGGCCCATTTTTCTCTTTTTTTTGGTTTAAGTAATCGCTGGGGTCATATTATAAACAGAATAGCAAGTGAAAACAGGAAGGGTATGGTGAAATCATGATAATAGTGACTGCATAATTCTTGAGTGTCCTTGATAAGGCAGAATAGAGGTGCACTCATCGAGAGATCTAAGCCCTGACCTTTGCTTGTAAAGCCAAGACTCATCCAGTGCACCACCTGAGGTGCGTGGTTATCTGGCTGGTCTAGTCTTTAAGAGCATGTAGTTCGGTAGTAAGTGCATATAGCATAGTAAGTTTTAAGGCGAATGGGCTGCTTGCTGCTAGAAGCATGAGAATAATGACAGAACAATATTGGAGTATTGCTCAGTTATTATTTGAACAGAATTCAGGGTAGCATGGGTTCAAATTCAAGCCAAAGCACTGTTTTTTTTATCTCTTCTGTTTCACTGGGTTCCACTAAAAATGTGTATACTTTGTATAAGAGCCACCATGATTGCCTGCATTTTTTTTAATAAATCTACTTCCCCATCAGCAGTTTATCAGCACCTCACACTAGAGGATGCCCAAATTTAACATTATATATGTATTTTTTTTAATCTAATTCTTCCCTGCTGGCTGAAGATGGGTGCAGACCCGGGGGAGGGGTCAGCACCCCTTTCTAGTCACCTGTCCAACTTCAGGCAGCATCCCTGCTTCCCCCACAGAATACCCCCTGTGGCGGGGTGGAATGGCAAGAGCACCGCTAGCTCAACTCAGCTCCACCAGGATCCAGTTTGGGGAGCACCATTTAAGATGGGGGAAAGCGACGGGTGGCTGCTTCATCCTGATCTACCGGTAGGACCATATTTCTCCTTTGCACCTGTTACGTGTGAGGGGTGTGCAATGACACCAGAGGAGGAAGTGTGCACGCTTCCACACCAGCTCCTCTGGGTGCCTGATCCATCTCACCCCCTTTTTTGCAGCATCAACACAGTGCCCCCCAGCCTCCATTAGGTTCCAGAGCAACACTGACCACTGGAGTCCCCCCTCTGGGTGAGGGAGATCAGTCCCTCGGATGCTCTATCCCTCTCCACCCCTGCCAACTCCCAGCTGCCCATGATGATTCCCAATCACGGTCACCAGCACGTCATAAGTTAAGGCGTCTGGTGCCACAGCCCTCAGCACCACCCGGCCGGTCACACATTTTATATATACTTCATATTCATTACAAAAAAATTTCTTACTGCATCAGTTATGGTTAAACTGACAAAAGTGTGGAAATGAGATGTGAGCAAATAGCCCCTTACCACCCAGTACCACTATGAAGCCCCATCCTCCACAGACAGACAGATGCTGGGGCATGACACAGAATTGCGAGACCCATCTCGTTCCCCATTCCATGTCTCAATAGGTTGACATGCTACAGTAAAAATGAAAAGGGTGAGAGTTAGGCCTCCCGAATGACTGGGCACACCCCGTGGTCTGTAGGTCTCTGGAGGACATTGCATGGTGTGTTGGGGGTTGGGGCTCTATCCTAATGTCTCATTTCCTCACTTTTGTCAGTTTAACCCTAACTGATGAATAAATAGAGTTGTTTTTGCAATGGATTTCCTTACATTTTGAAAAAGTGTAATTTAACTAGTAAAGAGCACATGTTGGTGGGCTTTCCACTCCCACCATGCTGCTCATTTCTGCATAACTATATGCATCTTGGGGAGTATGGGCAGTCCGGACTCTGTGCTGCCACTTGCACACAAGTAAAGAGCCATACAGTAGCCATATAGGGCAAGGAACCCTTGTGCCACTAAAGTGCCAATATCTCAGCAAACGTAACAGCTGCAAAAACTATTTAAATGTCATTGTAATCATAACAATGAGACCTCAACGTGCGACAAGGTTGACAAAACCTCTACAGAATATCGAATAGTTTTCGAGTTAGAGGCACCACGGTGGCCACAATTCAGCAGAGACATGTAGCTCTGGCATTTTTAGAATTCCTTCCACCCAATTTTCAACATGGTATTTTCATGACCCCACATTATGAACAATGTAATGTCACAGCCATTTCATTAATCTGTCCTGAAAGTTGAGTTCTTACAGTGAGTGCGCCATTCTGCGCCACAGGTACAAAATCAAGTTTTGAGCAGGATGTGAAAAATGACAGTGGTATAATGTTGATGAGGAGGTGTGGAAAATAGTAATGTTGAAAACCAGGAGGGAAAATATGAAAAACTGGCAAAGTTATGAGCATGCGTAGAAACTGAGCAATGCTCTTTCTCAACCTGGTCATTTGTTGGAATTTTTTAACCAAATTTTCAAAATGAGCTTTTTGGGAAATCCCTTCATGAACATTGGCACTGTGATTTTGTCAATCCATCCCAAAACTTCATTTTGCTGAACGACGTGCCATTCTGTGGCAGAGGTGTGAAAACACACTTCCAGCAGGATGTAGAAATGACAGCTAAACTGTTCACGAGGAGGAGTGAAAAAGTGGCAATGTTGAAAATCTGGAGTGAAAATATTAGAAATTGGCAAAATTACAAGCTTGCATAGAAACTGCGCAATGCATGCTTGTTACATGGTCGTTTGGGGAATTCTTACCCCAAATTTTCAACATTAGCTTCTTGGGACCTCCTCTCATCAAGGCCAGGATTGTTATTTCATTAATCAGTTCTGAAAGATGATTTTAGGTCCCGAAAGTTTATTCCGTGCAGAGACCGTGAAATCATCATTCTGGATTGAGTCATGAGATGACGGTAGCATTTTTCCTGAGGTGGGGTCCAAGGTGGGGTCCAATACCACTGTATGGCTAACATTGGGTGATAATGAAAGCAAAGTTACATGGGTTGATATTGGAGGTAGGGGTTACAATGTTTGATATTGGAGGCGAGGCTTACATTGGATGATATCCTAGGCGGGGCTTACTTGTTGTGATATTGGAGGCAGAGCACACATGGGTCGATATTGGAGGCAGGGCTTACCTGTGGTGATATTGGAGGCGGTTCTTACATTGGGTGATAGTTGAGGTGGGGCTTACATTTGGTGATATTGCAGGTGTTGCTTGCATGGGCTTGTATTGGAGGTGGGGCTTACATTGAGTGATATTGGAGTCAGGGTTTACATTGGGTGAAAATAGAAGCAAGGCTTACATGGGGTGAGATTGGAGGCCGGACTTACATGAGGTGATATAGGAGGTGGGGCTTACATGGGTTGATGTTTGAGGCAGGGCTTACATTGGGTGATATTGGAGGTGGGGCTTACATTGCGTGATATTGGAGGAGGAGATTACATAAGTTGATATTGGAGATGGGGTTACAACGTGTGATTTTGGAGGCGAGGCTTACATTGGATGATACACTAGGCGGGGCTTACATGTGGTGATATTGGAGGTGGAGCTTACATGGGTCGATATTGGAGGTAGGGCTTACCTGTGGTGATACTGGAGGCGGTTCTTATATTGGGTGATAGTTGAGGTGGGGCTTACATTTGGTGATATTGCAGGTGTTGCTTGCATGGGTTTGTATTGGAGGTGGGGCTTACATTGAGTGATATTGGAGGCAGGGTTTACATTGGTTGATATTGGAGGTGGGGCTTACATGTGGTGATATTGGAGGCGGGGCTTACATTTGGGGAAATTGTAGGCGGGGCTTATATTTGGTGTTATTGGAGGATGGGCTTACATGTAGTGAGATTGGAGGCAGGACTTACTTGTGTTGATATTGGAGGCGGTGCTTACATGGGTTGATATTGAAGGCGGGGCTTACATGGAGTGAGGTGGAGGCTGAGCTTACATGGCATGATATTGGAGGTAGGGCTTGCATGCTGACTATGTGGCAAAATTATGTTCTGACACATGCAGATGCTGGATCAGGAAGCAATGTTAATCTGGTGGTTGTGTGGGATCCAAACCTCAGATTATGAGGTCTTTTGGTTCATAACTCAGTGCTGTAACCTCTTCGCTATTTCACAGACCCTATCAAGTGGCCCAATTTCTTTTTTTTTTTTGGTTTAAGTAATCGCTGTGGTCATATTATAAACAGTATAGCAAGTGAAAACAGGAAGGGCATGGTGAAATCATGATAATAGTGACTAAATAATTCTTGAATATCCTTGATAAGGCACAATAGAGGTGCACTCATCGAGAGATCTAAGCTCTGACTTTTTGCTTGTAAAGCCAAGACTCATCCAGTGCACCACCTGAGGAGCTTGGTTAACTGGCTGGTCAAGTCTTTAAGAGCATGTAGATCGGTAGTAAGTGCATATAGCATAGTAAGTTTTAAGGGGAATGGGCTGCTTGCTGTCAGAAGCATGAGAATAATGATAGCACAATATTGGAGTATTGCTCAGTTATTATTTGAACAGAATTATGGGTAGCATGGGTTCAAATTCAAGCCAATGCACTTTTTTTTTATCTCTTCTGTTTCACTGGGTTCCACTAAAAATGTGTATATTTTGTATAAGATCCACCTTGATTGCCTGCATTTTTTTAATAAATCCACTACCCCATCAGCAGCTTATCAGCACCTCACACTAGAGGATGCCAAATATTCACATTATATATACATTTTTTTGATCTATTTCTTCCCTGGTGGCTGAAGATGGGTGCAGACCCGGGGGAGGGGTCAGCACCCCTTTCTAGTCACCTGTCAAACTTCAGGCAACATCCCTGCTTCCCCCACAGAATCCCCCCTGTGGCGGAGTGGAATGGCAAGAGCACTGCTAGCTCAACTCAACTTCACCAGGTTCCAGTTCGGGGAGCACCATTTAAGATAGGGGAAAGCGGCAGGTAGCTGCTTCATCCTGATCTTCCGGTAGGACCATTTTTCTCCTTTGCACCTGCTACGTGTGAGGGGTGTGCAATGACACCAGAGGAGGAAGTGTGCACGCTTCCACACCAGCTCCTCTGGGTGCCTGACCCAGCTCAGCCCCTTCTTCACAGCATCAGCACAGTGTCCCCCAGCCTCCATTAGGTTCCAGAAGCACACTGACCACTGGAGTCTCCCCTCCGGGTGAGGGAGATCAGTCCCTCGGATGCTCGATCCCTCTCCACCTCTGCCAAATCCCAACTGCCCATGACCATTCCCGAACACGGTCACTGGCACAGCGTAAGTTAAGGCGTCCAGTGCCACAACCCTCAGCACCACCTGGCTGGTCACACATTTTATATATACTTCATATTCATTACAAAAAACTTTCTTAATGCATCAGTTACGGTTAAACCGACAAAAGTGTGGAAATGAGATGTGAGCGAATAGCCCTTTACCCCCCACTAACACCACCATGCCCCATCCTCCACAAAAAGACAGATGCTGGGGCATGACACGGAATTGGGAGGCCCAGCTCTTACCCCATTCCATGTCTCAACAGGTTGACATGCTACAGTAAAAGAGAAAAGGATGAGAGTTACTCCTCCCGAATGCCTGGGCACACCTCATGGTCTGTCAGTCTGTGGAGGACAGGGCATGGTGTGTTGGGGGTGTTGAGGTTCTATCCTAATATCTCATTTCCTCACTTTTGTCAGTTTAACCCTAACTGATGAATAAACAGAGTTGTTTTTGCAATGGATTTCCTTACGTTTTGAAAAAGTGTAATTTAACTAGTAAAGAGCACGTGTTGGTGGGCTTTGCACTCCCACCAATCTGCTCATTTCTGCATAACTATATGCATCTCGGGGAGTGTGAGCAGTCCAGACTCTGTGCTGCCACTTGCACACAAGTACAGAGCCATACAGTAGCCATATAGGGCAAGGAACCCTTGTACCACTAAAGTGCCAATATCTCAGCAAAAGTAACAGCTACAAAAACTATTTAAATGTCATTGTAATCATAACAACGAGACCTCAACATGCGACAAGGTTGACGAAACCTCTATATTGCATAGTTTTCGAGATAGAGGCACCACGGTGGCCACAATTCAGCAGACACATGTAGCTCTGGCATTTTTAGAATTCCTTCCACCCAATTTTCAACATGGTATTTTCAGGACCCCACATTATGAGCAATGTAATGTCACTGCCACTTCATTAATCTGCCCCGAAAGTTGAGTTTGCACAGTGAGTGCGCCATTCTGCACCACAGGTACAAAATCATGTTTTGGGCAGGATGTGAAAAATGACAGTGGTATAATGTTGATGAGGAGGTGTGGAAAATAGTAATGTTGAAAACCAGGAGGGAAAATATGGAAAACGTACAAAGTTATGAGCATGCGTAGAAACTGAGCAACGCACGTTTGCAACCTGGTCGTTTGTGGGAATTTTTTAACCAAATTTTCAAAATGAGCTTTTTGGGAAATCCCTTCATGAACATTGGCACTGTGATTTTGTCAATCCATCCTGAAACTTCATTTTGCACGACGACACGCCATTCTGTGGCAGAGGTGTGAAAACACACTTCCAGCAGGATGTAGAAATGACAGCTAAATTGTTCACGAGGAGGAGTGAAAAAATGGCAATGTTGAAAATCTGGAGTGAAAATATTAGAAATTGGCGAAGTTACAAGCTTGCATAGAAACTGCGAAATGCATCCTTGTAACATGGTCATTTGAGGAATTCTTGCCCTAAATTTTCAACATTAGCTTCTTGGGCCCTCCTCTCATCAAGGCCAGGATTGTAATTTCATGAATCAGTTCTGAAAGGTGATTTTAGGTCCCAAAAGTTGATTCCGTGCAGAGACCGTGAAATCATCATTCTGGATTGAGTCACAAGATGACAGTAGCATTGTTCATGAGGTGGGGTCCAATACCACCCTATGGCTAACATGGGGTGATAATGAAAGCAAAGTTACATGGGTTGATATTGGAGGCGGGGTTTTACATGTGGTGATATTAGAGAGGGGCTTACATGTGGTGATATTGGAGGCAGGGCTTACATTGGGTGATAATAGAAGCAAGGCTTACATGGGGTGAGATTGGAGGCCGGACTTACATGAGGTGATATAGGAGGTGGGGCTTACATGGGTTGATATTTGAGGCAGGGATTACATTGGGTGATATTGGAGTTGGGGCTTACATTGGGTGATATTGGAGAAGGAGATTACATAAGTTGATACTGGAGATAGGGGTTACAATGTGTGATATTGGAGGCGAGGCTTACATTGGATGATATCCTAGGCGGGGCTTACATGTGGTGATATTGGAGGCGGAGCTTACATGGGTCGATATTGGAGGCAGGGCTTACCTGTGGTGATATTGGAGGCGGTTCTTACATTGGGTGATATTGGAGGTGGGGCTTACATTTGGTGATATTGCAGGAGGGGCTTGCATGGGTTGGTTTTGGAGGCGGGGCTTACATTGAGTGATATTGGAGGCAGGGTTTACATTGGGTGATATTGGAGTTGGGGCTTACATGTGGTGATATTGGAGGCGGGGCTTACATGAGCTGATATTGGAGGCGGGGCTTACCTGCGGTGATATTGGAGGCGGGGCTTATATTTGGTGTTATTGGAGGCTGGGTATACATGTAGTGAGATTGGAGGCAGGATTTACTTATGTTGATATTGGAGGTGGTGCTTACATGGGTTGATATTGAAGTCAGGGCTTACATGGAGTGAGGTGGAGGCTGGGCTTACATGGCATGATGTTGGAGGTAGGGCTTGCATGCTGACTATGTGGCAAAATCAGATGTTCTGACACATGCAGTTGCTGGATCAGGAAGCAATGTTAATCTGGTGGTTGTGTGGGATCCATACCTCGGATTATGAGGTCTTTTGGTTCATAACTCAGTGCTTTATCCTGTGCATTATTTTGCAGACCCTATCAAGTGGCCCAATTCCTTATTCTTTTTTGTTTTAAGTAATCGCTGGGGTTGTATTATAAACAGTATAGCAAGTGAAAACAGGAAGGGCAAGGTGAAATCATGATAATAGTGACTTCATAATTGGTGAGTGTCCTTGATAAGGCAGAATAGAGGTGCACTCATCAAGAGATCTAAGCCTGACCTTTTGCTTGTAAAGCCAAGACTCATCCAGTGCACCAGTTAAGGAGCTTGGTTAACTGGCTGGTCTAGTCTTTAAGAGCATGTAGTTTGGTAGTAAGTGCATATAGCATAGTAAGTTTGAAGGGGAATGGGCTACTTGCTGTTAGAAGCATGAGAATAATGACAGCACAATATTGGAGTATCGCTCAGTTATTATTTGAACAGAATTATGGGTAGCTTGGGTTCAAATTCAAGCCAATGCACTGATTTTTTTTAATCTCTCCTGTTTCTCTCGGTTCCAACAAAGTTGTGTATACTTTCCATAAGAATCACCTTGATTGCCTGCATTTTTCAATCAATTCACTTTCCCATCAGCAGTTTATCAGCACCTCACACTAGAGGATGCTCAGTCTTCACATTATATATATATATATATATATATATATATATATATGTATATGTATAAATATTTTTTGACCTATATCTTCCCAGGTGTCTGAAGATGTTTGCAGACCCTGGGGTGGATGGCACCCATTTCCAGTCACTCGTCCAGCACTGTACCCCAACTTCAGGTGGCATCCCCACTTCCCCCAAGGAATCCCCCCTGTGTCAGGGTGGAATGGTGAGGAGTCCCTCTAGCTCAACTCAACTCTATCAGGATCCAGTTCAGGAAGCGCCATTTAAGGTCAGGGAAAGCAGCGGGTGGCTGCTTCATCCTGATCTACCAGCAGGACCATTTGTCTCCATTGCACCCATTACGGGTGAGGGACATGCAATGACAGCAGAGGATGAAGTGCGCATGCTTCCGCACCAGCTCCTCCAGTTGCCAGACCCTTCTCAGGCCCTTCTTTGCAGCATCAGCGCAGTACCCCCCCCAGCCTTCATTAGTGGCCAGAAGCACACTGACCACTGGAGTCCCCCGTCTGGGAGAGGGAGCGCAGTCACTTGAATGCTCGATCCCTCTCCACCCCTGTCAACTCCCAGCTGCCCATGCCCATACCAGAACATGGTCACCGGAATGGTGTAAGGTAAGGCGTCTGGTGCCTCAGCCCTCAGCACCACCTGACCGGTCACACGTTTTATATATCATTCATATTCCTTTCAAAAAATTTTCTAATGCATCAGTTAGGGTTAAACTGACAAAAGTGGGGAAATGAGATGTGAGCATAGAGCCCCTCACCACTCAGTACCAATACTAACCCCCATCCTCCACAGACTGGCAGATTCTGGGGTATGACACAGAATCGCGAGGCCCAACTCTTACCCCATTTCATGTCTCAACAGGTTGACATGCTACAGTAAAAGAAAAAGGGGTGAGAGTTAGGCCTCCCGAATGCCTGGACACACCCCACCATCTGTCGGTCTGTGGAGGACAGGACATGATGAGTTGGGGGTGTTGGGGCTCTATCCTAATGTCTCATTTCCTAAATTTTGTCAGTTTAATCATAACTGATGCTTTAACAAAGTTTTTTTTTGTAATGAATTTCCTTACGTTTTGAAAAAGTGTAATTTAACTAGTAAAGAGCATGTGTTGGTTGACTTTGCACTCCCACAAAGCTGCTCATTTCTGTATAACCATATGCATCTGTGGGAGTATGGGCACTCCGGGCTCTGTGCTGCCACTCGCATGCAAGTACAGAGCCGTACAGCAGCCATATAGGGCAAGGAACCCTTGTGCCACTAATGTGCCAATATCTCAGGAACCATAGCAGCTACAAAAACAATTCAATTGTCACTGTAATCATGACAGTGAGACCTCCACACACGACAAAGTTGACAAAACCTCTGGATCGCATATTTTTCGAGTTAGAGGCACCACGGTAGCCACAATTCAACAGATGCATGCAACTATGGCATTTTTAGAATTCCTTCCACCCAGTTTTCAACATGGAATTTTCAGGACCCCACATTATGAACAATGTCACTGCCATTTCATTAATCTGTCCTGAAAGTTGAGTTCGCACAGCGAATGCGCCATTCTGTGCCACAGGTGCAAAATCAAGTTTTGGGCAGGATGTGGAAAATGACAGTGGTATACTGTTGATGAGGAGGTGTGGAAATGGTTAATGTTGAAAACCAGGAGGGAAAATATGGAAAACTGGCAAAGTTATGAGCGTGCGTAGAAAATGCACAATGCATGTTCGCAACCTGGTCGTTTGAGGGAATTTTTTAACCAAATATTCAACATGAGCTTTTTGGGAAATCCCTCCATGAACTCTGGCACTGTGATTCTGTCAGTCCATCCCGAAACTTCATTTCGCACAATGACGTGCCATTCTTTGGCAGAGGTGAGAAAACACATTTCCAGCAGGATGTAAGAAATGACAGCTACACTGTTCGTGAGGAGGTGTGAAAAAATGGCAATGTTGAAAATGTAGAGTAAAAATATAAAAAATTGGAGAAGTTACGAGCATGCATAGAAACTGCGCAATGCATGCTTGTAACTCGTCCGTTTGGGGAATTCTTTGCTCCGAATTTTCAACATTAGCTTCTTGTGACGTTCCTTCATCAAGACCAGAATTGTGATTTCATTAATCAGTTCTGAAAGGTGATTTTAGGTCCCGAAAGTTGATTCCGTGCAGAGACTGTGAAATCACCATTATGGATTGAGTCACGAGATGACAGTAGCATTGTTAATGAGGAGGGGTTCAAGGTGGGGTCCAATACCACCCTATGGCTAACATGGGGTGATATTGGAGATGGGGTTACATGTGATATTGAGGTGGGGTTTATATTGGGTGATATTAGAAGCGAAGCTTATATGGGGTGAGATTGGAAGCAGGACTTACATGAGTTGATATAGGAGGTGGGGCTTACATTGGGTGATATTGCAGGCAGGGGTTACATTGGGTGACATTCTCGGCGGGGCTTATATGGGTTGATATTGGAGGCAGGGCTTACATTGGGTGATATTGGAGGCAGGGTTATCTTTGGATGATATTGGAGGTGGGGCTTACATGTTGTGATAATGGAGGCGGGGCTTACATGGGTTGATATTGGAGGTGGGGCTTACCTGTGGTGATATGGGAGGCGGGGCTTACATTTGGTGATATTCGAGGCGGGGCTTACATGGGGTGAGGTTGGAGGTGGGCTTACATCGGTTGATATTGGAGGGGGGCTTACAGGGAGTGAGATTGGAGGTGAAGCATACATGTGGTGATATTGGAGGTGGGGCTTGCATGCTGACTATGTGGCAAAATCAGATGTTCTGACACATGCAGTTGCTGGATCAGGAAGCAATGTAAATTGGGTGGCCGTGGGATTCAAACCTAGGATTACGAGGTGTTTTAGTTCATAACTTAGTGCTTTAACCTGTTTGCTATTTCACAGACCCTAACAAGTGGCACAATTTCTTTTCTTTTTGTTTAAGTAATCATTGGGGTTGTATTATAAACATTATATCAAGTGAAAACAGAAAGGACATGGTGAAATCATGATAATAGTGACTGCATAATTCTTGAGTGTCCTTGATAAGGCAGAATAGAGGTGCACTCATCGAGAGATCTAAGCCTTGACCTTTTGCTTGTAAAGCCAACACACATCCAGTGCACTACCTGAGGAGCTTGGTTAACTAGCTGGTCTTGTCTTTAAGAGCATGTAGTTTGGTAGTAAGTGCATATAGCATAGTAAGTTTTAAGGGGAATGGGCAGCTTGCTGTTAGAAGCATGAGAATAATGACAGCACAATATTGGAGTATTGCTCAATTATTATTTGAACAGAATTATGGGTAGCGTGGGTTCAAAATCAAGCCAATGCACTGATTTTTTTTATCTCTTCTGTTTCACTGGGTTCCACTAAAGATTCTTTTACTATGTATAAGAGTCGCCTTGATTGGCTGAATTTTTTTAATCAATCCACTTCCCCATCAGTAGTTTATCAGCACCTCACACTAGAGGAAGCCCAATCTCCACATTATATATATATATATATATATATATATATATATATAGTTTTAGATCTATTTCTTCCCTGGTGGCTGAAGATGGGTGCAGACCCGGGAGAGGGGTCAGCACCCTTTCTAGTCACCCGTCCAGCACCGTACACCAACTTCAGACAGTGTCCCTGCTTCCCCCACAGAATCTCCACCTGTGGTGGAGCGGAATGGTGAGGAGCCCTCCAGCTCAACTCAATTACACCAGGATCCAGTTTGTGGAGCGCCATTTAAGATCGGGGAAAGCGGCGGGTGGCTGCTTCATCCTGATCTACCAGCAGGACCATTTTTCTCCTTTGCACCTGTTACGTGTGAGGAGTGTGCAATGACACCAGAGGAGGAAGTGCACATGCTTCCGAACCAGCTCCTCTGGGTGCCTGACCCATTTCAGACCCTTCTTTGCAGGATCAGCACAGTGCCCCCCACCTCCATTAGGGGCCAGAAGCACACTGACCACTGGAGTCCACCCTCCGGGAGAGGGAGATCAGTCGCTCAGATGCTCAATCCCACTCCACCCTGCCAACTCCCACTGGCCCATGCCCATTCCCAAACACGGTCACTGGCATGGTGTAAGGTAAGGCCCCTGGCGCCTCAGCCTTCAGCACCACCTGGCAGGTCACACGTTTTATATATACTTCATATTCATTGCAAAAAACATTCTTAATGCATCAGTTAGGGTTAAACTGACAAAAATGGGGAAATGAGATGTGAGCGTAGAGCCCCTCTCCCCTCACTACCACTACCAATCCCCATCCTCCACAGACAGACAGATGCTGGGGTATGACACGGAACCGCAAGGCCCAACTCTTACCCCATTCCATGTTTAAACAGGTTGACATGCTACAGTAAAAGAGAAAAGGGTGAGAGTTAGGCCTCCCAAATGCCTGGGCATACCCCGCGGTCTGTCATTCTGTGGAGGACAGGGCATGGTGTGTTGGGGGTGTTGGAGCTTTATCCTAATGTCCCATTTCCTCACTTTTGTCAGTTTAACCCTAACTGATGCATTAACAAAGTTGTTTTTGCAATGAATTTCCTAATGTTTTGAAAAAGTGTAATTTAAATAGTAAAGAGCATGTGTTGGTGGACTTTGCTCTCCCACCAAGCTGCTCATTTATGCATAACTATATGCATCTGTGGGAGTATGGGCACTCCGGGCTTTGTGCTGCCACTCGCATGGAAGTACAGAGCTGTACAGCAGCCATATAGGGCAAGGAACCCTTATGCCACTAGCGTTCTAATATTTCAGCAACCGTAGCATCTACAAAAACTATTTAAATGTCAGGCTGGCCCATCGGCGCAGTGGTGGGATTTCCGCTTGCGACGCCAGCGACCCGGGTTTGGGAACGGACCCGAGTCGTCGGAGGGCTGGCCGGTGGGAGATGGATTGAGCATCCGTTGGACTGCTCTCCTTCTCTGGGGGGAGGGTTCGGGCAGCATCCGGGGTGATGGGGACTCCTAGTGGAAGCTAGGAACACCCACGCTGCCGCGCTTAAAGAGCATTGGAGGCGGGGCAGGACGTCATGCGTCATTGCAAGTCCCCGCCTTCCCCAGAAAACGGAAAAAGGGACGGTTGCCGGCCACCCTCCATGAAGCCCGCCGCGGCTTCGATTAGCCCCCCAGGCCAAGTCCTCTGACCGACACGTCTCTGCAGGATGTTCCTCTTCCATCCGTGGCCCCACCGTAAGCTACGTAGTTCGGAGGACTAGAGGCCGATTTGGGGTGGAAGCCGGCGGTCCGTGACCGGGTTGAGAGTACCGGGTGGCCGGCATCCAGGTTGGTGGAAAAATGTAAATAAAAAAAAAAAAAACTATTTAAATGTCGTTATAATCATGACAGCGAGACCTCCACGCTTGACAAAGTCAACAAAAGCTTTATATCACATAGTTTTCAAGCTAGAGCTACCACAGTGGCCACAATTCAACAGACACATGTAGCTTGGGCATTTTTAGAATTCCTTCCACCCAATTTTCAACATGGTATTTTCAGGACCCCACATTATGAAGAATGTCACTGCCATTTTATTAATCTGCCCCGAAAGTTGAGTTTGCACAGTGAATGCGTCATACTGCGCCACAGATGCAAAACCATGTTTTGAGCAGGATGTAAAAAATGACAGTGGTATAATGTTGATGAGGAGGTGTGGAGAAGGGAAATGTTGAAAACCAGGAGGGAAAATATGGAAAACTGGCAAAGTTATGAGCGTGTGTAGAAACTGCACAACACACGTTCACAACCTGGTCATTTGCAGGAATTCTTTAACCAAATTTTCAACATGAGCTTTTTGGGAAATTCCTTCATGAACACTGGCACTGTGATGCTGTCAATCCATCCCGAAACTTAATTTCACTCAACGACATGCCATTCTGCAGCAGAGGTGCGAAAACACACTTCCAGCAGGATGTAAGAAATAACAGCTATCCTGTTTGTGAGGACGTGTGAAAAAAATGGCAATGTTAAAATCTAAAGTGAAAATATAAAAAATTGGCGAAGTTATGAGCGTGCATAGAAACTGCGCAATGCATGCTTGTAACACAGCCGTTTGGGGAATTCTTTGCACCAAATATTCAACATTAGCTTCTTGGGACATCCCCTCATCAAGACTAGGAATGTAATTTTATTAATCAGTTCTGAAAGGTGATTTTAGGTCCCGAAGGTTGATTCCGTGCAGAGACCGTGAAATCACTATTCTGGATTGAGTCACGAGATGACGGTAGCATTGTTCATGAGGCGGGGTCCAAGGTGGTGTCCAATTCCACCCTATGGCTAACATGGTGTGATATTGGAGGTGGGGTTACATGTGGTGATATTGGAGGTGGGGCTTATATAGGGTGATATTTGAAGCAAAGCATACATGAGGTGAGATTGGAGACAGGACTTACATGAGTTGATTTTGGAAGTGGGGCTTACATGGGTTGATATTGGAGGTGGGGATTATATTGGGTGATTTTGGAGGTGGCGTTTACATTGGGTGATATTGGAAGATGGGCTTATATGGGTTGATATTGGAGGTGGGGCTTACCTTGGGTGATATTGGAGGCAGGGCTTACATTGGGTGACATTCTAGGTGGGGCTTACATTGGGTGATATTGGAGTCAGGGCTTACATTGGGTAATATTGGAGGTGAGGCTTGCATGGGTTGATATTGGAGGCGGGGCTTACATTGGGTGATATTGGAGGCAGGGTTTACTTTGGGTGATATTGGAGGTGGCTCTTACATGTTGTGATAATGGAGGTGGGGCTTACATGGGTTGATATTGGAGGTGGGGCTTACCTGTGGTGTTATTGGTGGCGGGACTTACATTTGGTGATATTGGAGGCGGGGCTTACATGGGGTGAGATTGAAGGCTGGGCTTACATGGGTTGATATTGGAGGTGGGACTTACATGAATTGAGATTGGAGGTGGAGTGTACATGTGCTAATATTGGAGGCGGGGCTTGTATGCTGACTATGTAGCAAAATCAAATGTTTTGACATGCAGTTGCTGGATGAGGAAGCAATGAAAATCAGGTGGTTGTGGGATTCAATCCTAGGATTATTAGGTATTTTGGTTCATAACTCAGTGCTTTAACCTCTTCGCTATTTCACAGACCCTATCAAGTGGCCCAGTTTCTTTTTTTTTTTTTGGTTTAAGAAATCACTGTGGACATATTATAAACTATATAGCAAGTGAAAACAGAAATGGCATGGTGAAATCATGATAATAGTGACTGCATAATTCTTGAGTGTCCCTGATAAGACAGAATAGAGGTGCACTCATCTAGAGATCTATGCCCTGACCTTTTGCTGGTACAGCCAAGACTCATCCAGAGCAGCACCTGAGGAGCTTTGTTATCTGGCTGGTCTAGTCTTTAAGAGCATGTAGTTTGGTAGTTAGTGCATATAGCATAGTTCGTTTTAAAGGGAATGGGCTGCTTGCTGTTAGAAGCATGAGAATAATGACAGCACAATATTGTAGTAATGCTCAGTTATTATTTGAACCAAATTCTGGGTAGCATGGGGTCAAATTCAAGCCAATGCACTAATTCTTTTTTATCTCTTCTGTTTGACTGGGTTCCACTAAAAATGTGTATGCTTTGTATAAGAGCCACCTTGATAGCCAGCATTTTTTTAATAAATCCACTTCCCCATCAGAATTTTATCAGCACCTCACACTAGAGGATGCCCAATCTTCACATTATATATATATATAAATATTATTTTATGTATTTCTTCCCTTGTGGCTGAAGATGGGTGCAGACCCGGGGGAGGGGTCAGCACCCCTTTCTAGTCACCCGTCCAACTTCAGGCAGCATCCCTGCTTACCCCACAGAATCCCCCCTGTGGCATGGTGGAATGATGAGAGCACTGCTAGCTCAATTCAACTCCACCAGGATCCAGTTCGGGGAACACCATTTAAGATCGGGGAAAGTGGCGGGTGGCTGCTTCATCCTGATCTACCAGCAGGACCATTTTTCTCCTTTGCACCTGTTACATGTGAGGGGTGTGCAATGACACCAGAGGAGGACGAGTGCATGCTTCTGCACCAGTTCCTCTGGGTGCCTGACCCATCTCAGACCCTTCTTTGCAGCATCAGTGCAGTGCCCCCCCAGCCTCCATTAGGGGCCAGAAGCACACTGACCACTTTAGTCCCCCCTCCAGGAGAGGGAGATCAGTCACTTTGATGCTCGATCCTTCTCCACCCCTCCCAATTCCCAGCTGCCCATGTCCATTCCTGAACACGGTCACCAGCATGGTGTAAGGTATGGCATCCGGTACCACAGCCCTCAGCACCACCCGGCCAGTCACATGTTTTATATATAATTCATATTCATTACAAAAAACTTTCTTAATGCATCAGTTACGGTTAAACCGACAAAAGTGAGGAAATGAGATGTGAGCGAATAGCTCCTTACCCCCCACTACCACTACCAAGCCCAATCCTCCACAGACAGACAGATGCTGGGGCATGACACGGAATTGTGAGGCCCAACTCTTACCCTGTTCCATGTCTCAACAGGTTGAACTGCTACTGTAAAAGAGAAAAGGGTGAGAGTTAGGCCTCCCGAATGCCTGGGCACACCCCGTGGTATGTCGGTCTGTGGAGGACAGGGCATGGTGTGTTGGGGGTGTTGGGGCTCTATCCTAATGTTTCATTTCCACACTTTTGTCAGTTTAACCCTAACTAATGAATAAACAAAGTTGTTTTTGCAATGGATTTCCTTACGTTTTGAAAAAGTGTAATTTAACTAGTAAAGAGCATGTCTTGGTGGACTTTGCACTCCCACCAAGCTGCTCATTTCTGCATAACTATATGCATCTCGGGGATTATTGGCAGTCCGGGCTCTGTGCTGCCACTTACACATAAGTACAGAGCCATACAGTAGCCATATAGGGCAAGGAACCCTTGTGCCACTAACGTGCCAATATCTCAGCAACTGTAACAGCTACAAAAACTATTTAAATGTTGTTGTAATCATAACAATGAGACCTCAACATAGACAAGGTTGACAAAACCTCTATATCACATAGTTTTTGAGTTAGAGGCACCACGGTGGCCACAATTCAGCAGACACATGTAGCTCTGGCATTTTTTACTGCTTCTCTAAACTCTGGAATCACCTGCCAGCTCAGATCCGCCTTTCATCATCCAAACACTCCCTATCCTCGGCTCTCACTAATTTCCTTGCACCTAATTGCTACTGCCCCTGATCCTTTCCCCTCCTGCTTCCTCCTACCATCCCTCCCTTGTGCCTGACCAGCAGCTTGGCCTTCGCCATATTGCCTGGCTTATACACTGCCCTTCCAGTTCGTCTCTCCCCCTAATTGTTACCCTCCTTACCTCTCCACCCTCCTCTCTCCCACCCTCTCTCCTGTTATCCAGGCTGTCACCCTCATACACTCCTACTGCTCACCCCTCCCAGCCTTGTTACCCCCTCTCCTCTCCTACTTCTACTTGTTAAATTGCTGCACCTCGCTTTAGCTACGGTTCTGCTACCACCACTCATGCTTTGCTACTGGCACTTAAACTGCTACCGCCACTCATGCTTTGCTACTGGCACTTAAACATGTTTTAATCCGGAATGTTCCATGTTATGTATACCGTATACTTCATGTATGATCTCTGTACTGTTCACTTATTGTTAAATGCGTTATAGTCTACTGTATTGTTTCCGCTTATCCCCCCCAGTTATGTACATCACCTTCATTGTAATCTATTTCTTTTGTCTGTTATATGAACTGCCTCCACTGTAACCCTTCCCCCCAGGTCACACCGGGGGACGACCATCTTGTTGCTCAGTGTGCCTTTCCTGGTGAAACAATTTCAATAAATAAATATTTTTAGAATTTCTTCCACCCAATTTTCAACATGGTATTTTCAGGACCCCACTTGATGAACAATGTCACTGCCATTTCATTAATCTGTCCTGAAAGTTGAGTTCGCACAGCGAGTGCACCATTCTGCACCACAGGTACAAAATCATGTTTTGGGCAGGATGTGAAAAATGACAGTGGTATAATGTTGATGAGGAGGTGTGGAAAATGGTAATGTTGAAAACCAGGAGGGAAAATATGGAAAACTGGCAAAGTTATGAGCATGTGTAGAAACTGAGCAATACACGTTCGCAACCTTATGGTTTGTGGGAATTTTTTTTTAAAATTTTCAAAATGAGCTTTTTGGGAAATACCTTCATGAACATTGGCACTTTCATTTTGTCAATCCATCCCGAAACTTCATTTTGCACAACGACACGCCATTCTGTGGCAGAGGTGTGAAAACACACTTCCAGCAGGATGTAGAAATGAAAGCTATACTGTTCATGAGGAGGTGTGAAAAAATGGCAATGTTGAAAATCTGGAGTGAAAATATAAAAAACTGGCGAAGTTAGGAGCGTGCATAGAAACTGAGCAATGCATGCTTGTAACATGGCTGTTTGGGGAATTCTTTGCTCTGAATTATCAACATTAACTTCTTGGGACCTCCCCTCATCAAGACCAGGATTGTAATTTCATTAATCAGTTCTGAAAGGTGATTTTAGGTCCCGAAAGTTGATTCCTTGCAGAGACCGTGAAATCACCATTCTGGATTGAGTCATGAGATGACAATAGTATTGTTAATGAGGTGGGTTCCAAGGTGGGGTCCAATACCACCCTATGGCTAACATGGGGTGATTTTGGATGTGGGGTTACATGAGGTGACATTGGAGGCGGGGCTTATATTGGATAATATTAGAAGCAACGCATACTTGGGGTGAGATTGGAGGCAGGACTTACATGGGTTGATATTGGAGGCAGGGCTTACATGGGTTCATATTTCAGGTGGGGCTTACATTGGGTGATTTTTGAGGTGGGGCTTACATTTGGTGATATTGGATGATGGGCTTACATGGGCTGATATTGGAGGTGGGGCTTACATTGGGTGATATTGGAGGCAGGGCTTACATTGGGTGATCTTCTAGGCAGGGCTTAAATTGGGTGATTTTGGAGTTGTGGCTTACATTGGGTAATATTGGAGGTGAGGCTTATATGGGTTGATATTGGAGGTGGGGCTTACATTGGGTGATATTGGAGGCAGGGTTTACTTTGGGTGATATTGGAGGTGGGGCTTACATATGATAATGGAGGCAGGGCTTACATGGGTTGATATTGGAGGTGGGGCTTACCTGTGGTGAAATTGGAGGTGGGGCTTACATTTGATGATATTGGAGGCGGGGCTTACATGGGGTGAGATTGAAGGCTGGGCTTACATGGGTTGATATTGGAGGCGGGACTTACATGAATTGAGATTGGAGGTGGAGTGTACATGTGCTGATATTGGAGGCGGGGCTTGTATGCTGACTATGTAGCAAAATCAAATGTTCTGACATGCAGTTGCCGGTGATATTGGAGGCGGGGTTTATATTGGGTGATATTAGAAGCAAGGCTTACATGGTGCGAGATTGGAGGCTGGACTCACATGAGTTGATATTGGAGGTGGGGCTTACATGGGTTGGTATTTGAGGCAGGGCTTACATTGGGTGATATTGGAGGTGGGGATTACATTGGGTGATATTGGAGGAGGAGCTTACATAGGTTGATATTGGAGGTTGGGGTTATAATGTGTGATATTGGAGGCGAGGCTTACATTGGATGATATTCTAGGTGGGGCTTACATGTGGTGATATTGGAGTCGGAGCTTTACATAGGTTGATATTGGAGGCAGAGCTTACTTGTGGTGATATTGGAGGCAGTTCTTACACTGGGTGATATTGGAGGTGGGGCTTACATTGGGTGATATTGCAGGTGGGGCTTGCATGCTGCCTATGTGGCAAAATCAGATGTTCTGACACATGCAGTTGCTGGATGAGGAAGCAATGTAAATCAGGTGGTTGTGGGATTCAAACGTAGGATTATGAAGTCTTTTGGTTCATAACTCAGTGCTGTAAACTCTTCGCTATTTCACAGACCTTATCAAGTGGCCCAATTTCTTTTTTTGTTTTGGTTTAAGTAATCGCTGGGGTCATATTATAAACAGTATAGCAAGTGAAAACAAGAAGGGCATGGTGAAATCATGATAATAGTGACTGCATAATTCTTGAGTGTCCTTGATAAGGCAGAAAGGAGGTGCACTCATCGAGAGATCTAAGCCCTGACCTTTTGCTTGTAAATCCAAGACTCATCCAGTGCACCACCTGAGGAGCTTGTTTAACTGGCTGGTCTAGTCTTTAAGAGCATGTAGTTCGGTAATAAGTGCATATAGCATAGTAAGTTTTAAGGGGAATGGGACGCTTGCAGTTAGAATTATGAGAATAATGACAGCACAATATTGGAGTATTGCTCAGTTATTATTTGAACAGAATTCTGGGTAGCATGGGTTCAAATTCAA
Organism: Neoceratodus forsteri; assembly: GCA_016271365.2. Lineage (NCBI taxonomy): Eukaryota > Metazoa > Chordata > Ceratodontiformes > Ceratodontidae > Neoceratodus > Neoceratodus forsteri. The sequence goes on along the minus strand of CM028131.1, from coordinate 1,070,591,965 downwards.
GCCAATGCACTGATTTTTTTTTATCTCTTCTGTTTCACTTGGTTCCACTAAAAATGCGTATACTTCGTATAAGAGCCACCTTGATTGCCTGCATTTTTTTAATAAATCCACTTCCCCATCAGCAGTTTATCAGCACCTCACACTAGAGGATGCCCAATCTTCACATTATATATATATATATATATATATATATATATATATATATATTGATCTATTTCTTCCCTGGTGGCTGAAGATGGGTGCAGACCCGGGGGAGAGGTCAGCACCCCTTTCTAGTCACCTGTCCAACTTCAGGCAGCATCCCTGCTTCCCCCACAGAATTCCCCCTGTGGTGGGGTGGAATGGCAAGAGCACTGCTAGCTCAACTCAACTCCACCAGGATCCAGTTCGAGGAGTACCATTTAAGATCAGGGAAAGCGGCGGGTGGCTGCTTCATCCTGATCTACCGGCAGGACCATTTTTCTCCTTTGCACCTGTTACATGTGAGGGGTGTGCAATGACACCAGAGGAGGAAGTGTGCACACTTCCACACCAGCTCCTCTGGGTGCCCGAGCCATCTCAGCCCCTTCTTTGCAGCATCAGCACACTGCCCCCAGCCTCCATTAGGTTCCAGAAGCACACTGACCACTGGAGTCCCTCCTCCGGGTGAGGAAGATCAGGCCCTCGGATGCTCGATCCCTCTCCACCCCTGCCAACTCCCAGCTGCCCATGACCATTCCTGAACATGGTCACTGGCATGGCCTAAGTTAAGGCGTCCGGTGCCACAGCCCTCAGCACCACCCGGCCGGTCACACATTTTATATATAATTCATATTCATTACAAAAAATGTTCTTAATGCATCAGTTACGGTTAAACCAACAAAAGTGGGGAAATGAGATGTAAGCAAATAGCCCCTTACCCCCCACTACCACTACCAAGCCCCATCCTCCACAGACAGACAGATGTTGGGGCATGACATGGAATTGTGAGGCCCAACTCTTACCCCATTCCATGTCTCAACAGGTTGACCTGCTACAGTAAAAGAGAAAAGGGTGAGAGTTAGGCCTCCCAAATGCCTGGGCACACCCCGTGGTCAGTTGGTCTGTGGAGGACAGGGCATAGTGTGTTGGGGGTGTTGGGGCTCTATCCTAATGTCTCATTTCCACACTTTTGTTAGTTTAACCCTAAATGATGAATAAACAAAGTTGTTTTTGCAATGTATTTCCTTACATTTTGAAAAAGTGTAATTTAACTAGTAAAGAGCATGTGTTGGTGGACTTTGCACTCCCATCAGACTGCTCATTTCTGCATAACTATATGCATCTCGGGGAGTATGGGCAGTCCGGACTCTGTGCTGCCACTTGCACGCAAGAACAGAGCCATACAGTAGCCATATAGGGCAAGGAACCCTTGTGCTACTAACGTGCCATTATCTCAGCTACCGTAACAGCTACAAAAACTATTTAAATGTCGTTGTAATCATAACAATGAGACCTCAACGTGCGACAGGGTTGACGAAACCTCTATATCGCATAGTTTTCGAGTTAGAGGCACCATGGTGGCCACAATTCAACAGACGCATGCAACTCTGGCATTTTTAGAATTCCTTTCACCCAATTTTCAACATGGAATTTTCAGGACCCCACATTATGAAAAATGTCACTGATTTTCATTAATCTGTCCCGAAAGTTGAGTTCACACAGCGAATGTGCCATTCTGCGCCACAGGTGCAAAATCATGTTTTGGGCAGGATGTGGAAAATGACAGCGGTATAATGTTGATGAGGAGGTGTGGAAAAGGTTAATGTTGAAAACCAGGAGGGAAAATATGGAAAACTGGCAAAGTTATGAGCGTGCGTAGAAACAGTGCAACACATGTTCACAACCTGGTCGTTTGTGGGAATTTTTTAACCAAATATTCAACATGAGCATTTTGGGAAATCCCTCCATGAACACTGTCACTGTGATTCTGTCAGTCCATCCTGAAACTTCATTTCACACAACGACGTGCCATTCTGCGGCAGAGGTAAGAAAACACATTTCCAGCAGGATGTAATAAATGACAGCTATACTGTTTGTGAGGAGGTGTGAAAAAATGGCAATGTTGAAAATGTAGAGTGAAAATATAAAAAATTGGAGAAGTTACAAGCGTGCGTAGAAACTGCGTAATGCATGCTTGTAACTCGGCCGTTTGGGGAATTCTTTGCCCCGAATTTTCAACATTAGCTTCCTGGGACCTCCCTTCATCAAGACCAGGATTGTAATTTCATTAATCAGTTCTGAAAGGTGATTTTAGGTTCCGAAAGTTGATTCCTTGCAGAGACTGTGAAATCACCATTCTGGATTGAGTCACGAGATGACAGAAGCATTGTTAATGAGGTGGGGTCCAATACCACCCTATGGCTAACATGGCTTGATATTGAAGGTGGGGTTACATGTGATATTGAGTTGGGGCTTATATTGGGTGATATTAGAAGCAAAGCTTATATGGGGTGAGATTGGAAGCAGGATTTACATGAGTTGATATTGGAGATGGGTCTTACATTGGGTGATATTGTAGGCAAGGCTTACATTGGGTGATATTCTAGGCGGGGCTTATATGGGTTGATATTGGAGGTGGGGCTTACATTGGGTGATATTGTAGGCAGGGCTTACATTGGGTGATATTCTAGGTGGGGCTTATATGGGTTGATACTGGAGGTGGGGCTTACATTGGGTGATATTGGAGGCAGGGTTTTCTTTGGGTGATATTGGAGGTGGGGCTTACATGTTGTGATAATGGAGGCGGGGCTTACATGGGTTAATATTGGAGGCGGGGCTTACCTGTGGTGATATAGGAGGCGGAGCTTACATTTGGTGATATTTGAGGCGGGGCTTACATGGGGTGAGATTGGAGGTGGAGCTTACATGTGATGATATTGGAGGTGGGGCTTGCATGCTGACTATGTGGCAAAATGAGATGTTCTGACACATGCAGTTGCTGGATGAGGAAGCAATGTAAATTGGGTGGTTGTGGGATTCAAACCTAGGATTATGAGGTGTTTTGGTTCATAACTCAGTGCTTTAACCTCTTCGCTATTTCACAAACCCTAACAAGAGGCCCAATTTCTTTTTTTTTTTATTTAAGTAATCTTTGGAATTGTTTTATAAACAGTATATCAAGTGAAAACAGAAAGGGCATGGTGAAATCATGATAATAGTGACTGCATAATTCTTGAGTGTCCTTGATAAGGCACAATTGAGGTGCACTCATTGAGAGATCTAAGCCTGACCTTTTGCTTGAAAAGCCAACACACATCCAGTGCACTACCTGAGGAGCTTGGTTAACTAACTGGTCTTGTCTTTAATTGCATGTAGTTCGGTAGTAAGTGCATATAGCATAGTAAGTTTTAAGGAGAATGGGCTGCTTGCTGTTAGAAGCATGAGAATAATGACAGCACAATATTGGAGTATTACTCAGTTATTATTTGAACAGAATTATGGGTAGCGTGGGTTCAAATTCCAGCCGATGCACTGATTTTTTTTTATCTCTTCTGTTTCACTGGGTTCCACTAAAGATTCTTACACTATGTATAAGAGCCACCTTGATTGGCTGAATTTTTTTATCAATCCACTTCCCCATCAGCAGTTTATCAGCACCTCACACAAGAGGATGCCCAATCTTCACATATATATATATATATATATATATATATATATATATATATATATAAAAGACAAAGAACCTCTGTGCGAAACACTGAGGCAAGGGTTACCCTAAAGGGCATTTGGCTGGGAAGTTGTTTTCAAGGTCATGTCACATGCATGTTCATCGTAAAGTATTGCATATGTAACACATGACGTTATGTTGGTTCATCTCACAGAATATTATGCCGCAGCCACACAGCCAGGTAGGCTAACAGAGACAGTATTCTCGCAGGTTTATTAGAGTTGTAGTTGTTTAATTTCTGTGAGTTATTTCGTTGTGTTTGGTCATTGTGGTGAACCCATTAATTTTAATGGTTCACCATAATATATTCCAGGCCACTGTCTTTAGGGGTAGCCAGTCCATTCCACTGGGGTGTCAAACAGACGAGGCATACTGATGAGTCCTGGTAGGATGAAACACGTGTCTATGTCTCTGTTAGTACCCTTTGCAAACTGTGTGAGAGACCTTCGCACCATGCAATTCTGCTTAAAGTTGGACCAGCATAACATTCTGTGGTGATTTGGTTGCAGCCCATGATGCTTTGTACTTGTGGGGGTATGTGTGATTTTGTATTTTCTTTTATATATATATATATATATATATATATATATATATATATATATATATATATATATTTTTAGATTTATTTCTTCCTCCAGGAGCAAAGATGGGTGCAGATCCAGGAGAGTGGTCAGCACCCTTCTAGTCACCCATCCAGCACCGTACACCAACTTCAGACAGCATCCCTGCCTCCCCACAGAATCCCCACTATGGTGGAGTGGAATGGCAAGGAGCCCCCCAGCTCAACTGAACTACACCAGGATCCAGTTTGTGGAGCACCATTTCAGATCGGGGAAAGTGGTGGGTGGCTGCTTCATCCTGATCTACTGGCAGTACCATTTTTCTCCTTTGTGCCTGTTACATGTGAGGGGTGTACAATGACACCAGAGGAGGAAGTGCACACACTTCCACACCAGCTCCTCCGGGTGCCTGATCCATCTCAGCCCCTTCTTTGCAGGATCAGCGCAGTGCCCCCAGCCTCCATTAGGGACCAGAAGCACACTGACCACTGGAGTCCACCCTCCGGGAGAGGGAGAGCAGTAGCTCAGATGCTCAATCCCACTCCACCCCTGCCAACTCCCAGCTGCCCATGCCCATTCCCAAACAGGGTCACCGGCATGGCGTAAGGTAAGGCCCCCAGTGCCTCAGCCTTCAGCACCACCTAGCAGGTCACATGTTTTATATATAATTCATATTCATTGCAAAATATTCTTAATGATCAGTTAGGGTTAAATCGGCAAAAGTGGGGAATGAGATGTGAGCATAGAGCCCTCTCCCTCACTACTACCTAATCCTCATCCTCCACAGACAGACAGATGCTGGGGTATGACACGGAATCTGAGGCCCAACTTACCCCATTCCATGTCACAACAGGTTGACATGCTACAGTAAAAGAGAAAAGGGTGAGAGTTAGTCCCCAATGCCTGGGCACACCCACAGTCTGTCATTCTGTGGAGGACAGGGCATGATGTGTTGGGGTGTTGGAGCCTATCCTAATGTCTCATTTCCTCACTTTTGTCAGTTTAACCCTAACTGATGCATTAACAAAGTTTTTTTGCAATGAATTTCTAATGTTTTGAAAAGTGTTATTTAACTAGTAAAGAGCATGTGTGGTAGACTTTGCACTCCACCAAGCTGCTCATTTATGCATAACTATATGCATCTGTGGAGTATCGGGCACTCTGGGCTCCTGTGCTGCTACTCGCATGCAAGTACAGAGCCGCACAGCAGCCATATATAGGGCAAGGAACCCTTATGCCACTAACGCTCCAATATTTCAGCAACTGTAGCAGCTACAAAAACTATTTAAATGTCGTTATAATCATGACAGCGAGACCTCCACGCGTGACAAAGTCGACAAAACCTCTATATTAATAGTTTTCGAGCAAAAGGTTCCACGGTGGCCACAATTCAACAGATGCATGTAGCTTGGTATTTTAGAATTCCTTCCACCCAATTTTCAACATGGTATTTTCAGGACCCCACATTATGAACGATGTCACTGTCATTTCATTAATCTGTCCCAAAAGTTGAGTTTGCACAGAGAATGCGTCATTCTGCGCCACAGGTGCAAAACCATGTTTTGGGCAGGATGTAAAAAATGACAGTGGTATAATGATGATGAGGAGGTGTGGAAAAGGGAAATGTTGAAAACCAGGAGGGAAAATATGAAAAACTGGCAAAGTTATGCACGTGTGTAGTAACTGCACAACGCACGTTCACAACCTGATCATTTGCGGGACTTCTTTAACCAAATTTTCAACATGAGCTTTTTGGGAAATTCCTTCATGAACACTAGCACTGTGATTCTGTCAATCCATCCCGAAACTTAATTTCACTCAACGACATGCCATTCTGTGGCAGAGGTGCAAAAACACACTTCCAGCAGGATGTAAGAAATGACAGCTATCCTGTTTGTGAGGACGTGGAACAAATGGCAATATTGAAAATCTGAAAGTGAAAATATAAAATTTGAACGGTTACGAGCAGTATAGAAACTGCTCAATGCATGCTTGTAACACAGCTGTTTGGAAAAAGTATTATTTATCCCTCAGGTTCCTTTATCTAATATTATATTTTGTCTAAAGACACAGAAAACATCAGTGTGACAAATATGCAATAATAAGAAAATAGGAAGGGCAAATACTTTTCCGCCACTATATATATATATATATATATATATATATATTTGTGTGTGTGTGTGTGTGTGTATATATATATATATATATATTAGAGCAAAAAACTCCATTTAATGCATTAGTTAGGGTTGTTCCACAGCGACAAAAGTGAGGAATTAGCTATTGGGTTGAAAACCTAACTTTGAATCACCCCAGCACCACACACACACAGACACACACACACACATGCAAGTATGGGGAGGACCAAGTCAACACAACCAATGACAGACATCCAGCAGCAGGTGACAGAAATGACAAACAATTGTCTAAATGTACTACAAGACATTCCACCCACCTGACCAGGTACTGCATGCTCAGTGGAGATCAACAGCAAAACTGAGGCCATGTACACCAAAACATACATCCCTGATTGCAGCTGCACGCAGCGTACCACACTTAGTAGTTGCATGGCCTTACCTACCCGATGCCCCACACACCACAACTGGTACTGTGCCGTTAGTCAATATAAATGCTGAAGGTGCATGATGACAGTTGTAGAAAGGTTAACACTACTGAGTATACATTAATTAAGAGAAGTACATAAATTAACTACAAGACACTAGCATGCTCAAGATAAAAGTAGTGTTACATTTAGTATGTGATTTACATAGTAGTACATTCACTGAAACTGTTTACTCAATACAGAGAGGCTGATGTAAACGTATGGAAAAGCATTGCCTGTTCAACGCTGTGAAATTCGTACTGCCAGTATCAGATGCATTCTTACTGATGAAGGTGTACTGCTGATGTACATACATAGACCTTCAGTGTGTTTCAATACTAAAGATGCAGTAAGTATTGTTTGTAAGAAACAGTGTAATTGCATGGATCAGGCCAAGCAACTTCTAAATATCATAGCACTACTGAGCCAACAATGACGTACCTGTATTGGAGAGGTCTATAGGATAGATTTTCCTGTAGGCACTTACTGAGTATGTTGTACCTGAGAAAGACAATCTCATTGCATCTGTGATGACTAACTTATTCAAATAGTGATACATTTACTATTGTTGCAATGAGTGATCTATACCCTTATGGACACAGTGTAATTTTTTTAACAGTTGTTTCATACTCAGGCTGTATGTCTAGTGTTTGGGTTTGCCACACTTCTGTCACTGATGCTATCAAAGTGATAACTATGTTAATTGTGGTACAACAGGAATCAAGTAGGTATAGTGTAGATATAAACAGAATGTCTTTTAGTATTGATTTAACTCACAATGGGATAAGTGTACACGGACAGCAGGGGTTATTCTCTATCATTGACTCTGTCAGTTATAATCACACTAAGGTTTCGATGACTGTAATGATCAAGTTACACTGTTCATCTTCATGAGTTCATATGCACAGCCATTCTCCAATAACTAGACAGTCTATGGTGTAACTGGGTGGGACACTGTGTTGCAAAGCTGCTGCAGTGCCTAGCAGAGGGAGAGTATCTACTCATAAAGACAATTAAGCAATAAGGCATGAGCAACAGTTATGTTAAATGGTCTGTTAATCACCCTGTAGGGGTTTAATGTTGAATGAGGCGTAGCTGAGTGCCACATGTCGCTAGACAGTGATAAACTGACCATTAACATAATACCTGGGAGTAGCTTATTGCTATCATAATAAAACTGTTTTTTTAAACAACATTAAACCATGTTCATCATATGGTTAGGCTCTACATGTATCTTAATGAAAACTAAACATAAGGCTGTTACAATGTTTACAGTCAGTTAGAAAGCTACATTTCTCAAACCCTTGTTATAATCAGAGATTATACCTGTACAACTCCTTGGTTTTGCTCAACTCTATTGCTCAGGTGGCCCACCACATGTGGTGTGGTCTAGTGTGGGACATCAAGGTGGGTAAGGCCATTCAACTACTAAGTGTGGTACATTGTGTGCAGCTGCAATCAGGGATGTGTCGTTTGGTGTACATGGCCTCAGTTTTGCTGTTGATCTCCACTGAGCATGCAGTACCTGGTCAGGTGAGTGAGGATGTCTCGTAGTACATTTAGACAATTGTTTGTTATTTCTGTCACCTGCTGCTGGATGTCTGTCATTGGTTGTGTTGACTTGGTCCTCCCCATACTTACTTGTATGTGTGTGTGTGTGTGTGTGTGTGTGTGTGTGTGTGTGTGTGTGTGTGTGGTGCTGGGGGGGTGAATTCGGAGTTAGGGTTTTCAACCCTAACAGCGAATTTCCTCACTTTTGTCGCTGTGGAACAACCCTAACTAATGCATTAAATGGAGTTTTTTGCCTCTAATTTCCCTTCTTTTTCAGAATGATAATGAGAAATAGTGAATGTAATGCAGCGGCAGGAGCGTTGGCCCACCATATAAAGTGGCGGCTGCCAGATGATGTCTTGTGGCATAGTAACAGGAACAGCAACGCAAACAGAAGTGCTAACAGTGGCACACATGGTAACACAAGTGTGAATGAGAACAGAAAGGGTAACTCACATGGTGGCGTAGACGGGAACGGTCTGCCACGTGATGTGTTGTCAAATAGTAACATGGTGCCTGCAAACAGAAATGTCAATGGGCATGGTGACACAAAGTGAAACAGAAAGAGAAACAGTACTGTAGACACAAATGGCAAAAAATAACAGAAACGCAAGCACAAATGAAAATGCAAAGGATAACCCACATGGTGGCGTAGACGTCAATGGTAAGTGAAACGGGCACGGGAACGCCAAAGCGGAAAGGGCAATGGTAACAGTAATGTAAGCGCACAGGTTGGTTTTCCCCAAAAGCTGAATAGAGAAAGACAGTGAGTACAAAGATATATGCATAATAATGGGTATCAGACGAAAATGAGGACTTGGAATACTAAATAGGTTATATCTCAGGAACCGTCGGCGTGAAAAAAATTTAAAAGTCATATGATTTATGACTGTCCTGGCTAATTTGTACTTAGGCCCTACTAGGGGCTAAGCATTTTCGATGAAAGTCCATATCTAGCACCATTTCGAGATACTGGCCTTGAAAAGGCGCATGCTTGCGTAATGTTATCCTATGGGAAAAAGAAGTTCAGGCGCCATAACTTTGCCTCCTGTAATATTTTTCACCAAACCACTGAAAGGCATATCTGTGGGCTGTTGGCTGTCTTCCTCCAAATTTCAGAAAAAGACCTAACTGTTATTTTGCAGCAGGGTGCCAAAGGATTCCTGTAATGTGTTAGCGCCATAATGTTATCCTATGGGAAAAATGTCAATTTTGAGTGCCATAACTTTGCTGCCATGTAATATTTTTTCCAACACAATACTGAAAGGCACATCTGTGACATGTCAACTGCCTTCCTCAAATTTCATTGCAAAACTTCAAACCGTTCTTTTGCAGCGGGTGCAAAAATTGCTGTCATTCCCCACAGCCTAGAAAAGTACTGTCGTAATTTAAAGCTTTCGCAAAAATTTGTGACACTTTCGTGAGCATGAAAGTAGTTTGTGAAAGTACTTTTTCCAGAAATTTGAAAAACATATTTCTGGGGTGTTTTACTCCAAAAATAAAGACATGGCTAGCATCCTCAGGCTCCGACTAGGTGAATACAAAAATAATTAGGTTGCTAGAGGGTCCCAAATTTAAATGGCAAGCATTTTTCTGATCACTAACTGAAAACAAGATGGTGAATTTTCAAAAGTAAGAGGGCCATTTGTGAAAGTAAAAATGCATTGCGACACTGTCGAACTTTTTGTTAACTTTTCCAATTGACTTATAATGGGAAATTGTTTTATGAATAACTCTGAACGTTTAATATTTTTCATGAAATCTTGAAAGGCACACTGGGGACCCAGGCACGTTACCTGAAGATTTCAGGCCAGTTGCACAAACCGTGCGACCTGTAGGCACGACCGTAGAATTCCAGAAAAAGCGTAAACGCATGCACAGATCATGCTTAATAACTCCGCAGCTGTGTATCCAACCAGTACGAAACTTGGCAGATCCCAAGGCATATGGTTCTTGATTGTATTTCCAAATTTCAGGCAAATCCATTAAACAGTTGCAAAGTTATTAAGGTGCAACATTTTGGGTTTAACATGTAAATGGCTCCTCAACCCTAACTATGGTAGCACTACCATGCTATCATATATTATATATATATATATATATATATATATATATATATATATATATATATCTATATATATTCAACATTAGGGTTGAAACCCCTTTGCACCCTCAGCCCACCCCCAACTGGAATCAGGGTGCACATTAGGGTCATCGGCCCTAAGTGTCACTCCATCACATGTGGAAAGAAGCTGAGGAATAGGAGAATGGGGTGACAGGACTAATGACCCCAATGCACACCTGATTCCAGTTGGGGGTGGGCTGGAGGGGTGCAAAGGGGGTTTCAACCCTAACATCGAATTTCCTCACTTTTGTCACTGTGGAACAACCCTAACTGATGCATTAAATGGAGTTTTTTGCCTCTAATTTGTCTTCTTTTTGAGAATGATAATGAGAAATAATGAATGTAATGCAGCGGCGGGAGCATGGGGGTGATGTCTTGTCGTATTGTAACATTGTGCCCCATAGCGCAAATCGTAGCGATGATGATGCAAAAGTGAAACAGAAAGAGGAACAGTACTGTAGACAGAAATGTTAAAAACAATGGAAATGCAAACTAAATGAAAACACAAAGGGTAATGCACATGGTAGGCGTAAACATGAGATGGTAAGTGAAGCGTGTATGGAACCACAAGCAGAAATGGTAATGGTAAGAGTAATGTAAGCCACAGGCTGATTTTCCCAAAAGCTGTATAGAGAAAGACAGTGAGTAGAAAGAATGTATGCAAAATAATGACTCTGGAACACAAAAATCAGTAGTTGTAATAGTAAATTGCTTATATCTCAGTAACCGTACGACATAGAAAAAAATTTAAAAGTCATATGTATTATCACTTTCCTGGCTAGTTATATACATAGCTCCTATAAAGAGAGACTAAATTTTCAACAAAAACTCTGTATCTACTTTTGCGTTTTAGAGATACAGGCCCTCAAAAGTGTACAAAGCGTAATATGTTATCCTATGGGAAAAAAACAGAAGTTCGGACTGCCATAACTTTTGAACAGTTTAATATTTTTCATGAAATCTTTGAAAGGCACATTGTAGGCCACAGCTGCATATTCCTGAAGATTTCAGGCCAATCCACTAAACACGTGAGCACTGTAAGGCGTGACCGTAGAATTCAGAAAAAGTGTAAGCGTGTACGAGATCATGCTTAATAACTCCGTAGCTGTGTATTTAACTGGTGCAAAACTTGGCAGATCCCAAGGCCTATGGTTCTTGATCATGTATTCAAATTTCAGCCAAATCCGTCAAACGGTTGCAAAGTTATTAAGGTGCAAAGTTTGGGGTTTAACATAGAAATGGCTCCTCAACCTAACTATGGTAGCACTACAGTGCTACCATATATATATATAGATATACATATATATATATATATATATATATATATATATATATATATATATATATATATACAGTTCCTGTGTCTTTATATTATAAGAGTTTATCCTCAAGTCCTTTGTGTGCCAGAACTGCTCAGCTGCAATTTGCAGTTCTCTCACCCAATGAACTCAAGAATGCACTCCTCTACCATAAGGGACACAGTGGGCCCGATTCACAAAGGGGGGGGGGGAATCTAGATCAGCACAAGCTATGGAAAACAGCAGCTTGTGCTGAAGCCCAGTGTGCCAGGGACCCTGCACCAGATTCTGGTACAGGAGGAGTTCCAGCACTGAAGTCCCCACACTTGAGGCAACCTCTCCTGTGCAGCAAACACATGGTGCATGGGAAAGGTCTGCCCCAGGCACCTTGCAGAGAACACATGCAGTCCTCCCAACCCAAATCCCCTGAGTAACCACAGAATTACCCAGCCCCCAAAGTTCCATGTTAATGTACACTTGCACTGCATCCCTGGTAGTCTAGTGCCCCAAGTCTGATCGCCTTATAGTAATATAAAATTCCCTGGTAGTCTAGTCCCCCCTAAGTTCTCAGTCACCCTTATAATAATAATAATACTCCCTGGTAGTCTAGTGGCCCCCCAAAGCCCCGATTACCTGAAATATAACAGATATCTCCCTGGTGGTCTAGCGGACTGTTCCAGCCCTGATCCCCCATTTAGTAACATCCCAACATACCTGGTGGTCTAGTAGACCCCCACCCTACAGTGCCCTACCATCCCACTCTCCCCATTCTGTGGTGGTGCGTGGTGGGCTGTGCCCATCACCAGATTGGTAATGGACTGGGGAAGAGCGGAGTGGTAGGGCACTGCAGGATGGGGGTCCACTAGACCACCAGGTATGTTGTGGTGTTACTAAATGGGGGATTGGTGCTGGAGCAGTTCCCTAGACTTTCTCAAAGATATCTGTTATACTATAGGTGACTGGGGCTTCAGGTGGGCCACTAGACTACCAGGGAGTATTCTCATTACTATAAGGGGTGATTGGCACCTGGAGGGGCACTAGACTACCAGGGAATTTTATATTACTGTAAGGGGTGATCAAAACTTGGTGAGGCACTAGACTACCACGGACCTATTTTATAGTATATGGGGTGAACAGGGTTGGGGCTAGGGATGGTGGCACATTGCTGTACAGTGTTCGATTCATCCAGAGGGCCAGTTTCTAAGTACCCTTAGAAACTCACCCTCTGGATGAGTTGAACACTGTGGCTCTGGCTGGTCTTAGTGTAATTAGAAGTTCACCCTCTGGGTGAGTTTTGTAAATCTAGATCCAGAAGCTTTGGCAGCCTGCATCTGCCACATACCTTTTACTCCTTGCTGTAGCCCATATTTTGGTGTACAGGTGGTGCAAGCATGAGTTTGGGGCAGGCAACCTGTGAGTGATGCAGGCTGCCTATGTAAATCGCCTCCCAGGGCATCGTTTGGAGCAAGGAGCACCTTGCATGAATTGTTGACAAGCCCCTTGTGCTGCCCTGGGAGCTTTGGGAATTGGTGCCAGTAACTGTATATATAAACAAATATTGTACACATATTTGATTGACATATGCACATTCTGAACATATGTAAATGTTCTGTGCACATATTTTAAAATACTGCAATAATGTATATTTTAGATATGATTATTTATGGAAGGACAACAGTCATGATATTTATTGAGTTATGATGTCTTTTTAAGATATAGGGCCAGATTTTCAAAGTCCAGAGATTGTTGTAAGCCTCAGGTGCACCAAAGAGATGACATACCAGGCTTGCAGAAATCTAACAGGATTTTCTGTCTTATGAGGCAGTTGATGCAAGTTAGATCTTTTTTCTGTGGTCTAACTTGTGTCAATCTCACGGACAATTTTTACAAAGCTTGCGCACGAGAACTGGCACAAGCTGCCATAAATCAGGAAAACTGTTGCAACTGCATTTGAGCTTAGAAAACTGGGCACAGTTACAGCACCAATGACTGGTATAAGAGAAGAAACTAAGTGTTGTGGTCTAGAGCTTGATGCAAGTCCTGCACCACCCTTTGAAAATCCAGCCCATAGTTTTAATTGATGCAGTGTGGTTACAACCAACTCAGAGATGCCTGCCTTTTGATGGATCACAAAATACGTATGAATTTCTTCACAGTGTTTGTTTTATCAAAATTATTATTTTATTGCACTGGGTTTTCACCTGCTTCAGGAAATGTACTAAGTACTTTAATTGGCTTATTGATTTGGCTATACTATTATTTTCACAGAAAATAGCTCCGTATGCTTTGTGACTTTCATGCTGCACAATATTATTGTATAATTGTAAAGTAACAAGAATTATCCTGACTGTACAGAAAAATGTTATTTTCTTTGTTCTACTTCCTTCTCTGTCTCCTATCAAATGTATGACTCATGTCAAAGTCATCTAGGGCAAGCTGACTTCTCTGGGAAAAGCACAACAGACATTTCTCAGGGTGAGTGATAATTCTGAAATTCTGAAATATTCCACTTATAATGTGTATACAATGGAGCAAAGGCATCTGAAGACAGCCAGTTCACAACTTACCCCTCCCCCGTGAAAGCAGCTGGCAACTCAATGGAAGGTAGTTAAAGTAGGGGTTGTTTGTCAAGAGCCAGTCTCCTTACTAACATGGTCTACTGCAGGAGTCAGACTGGTCTGAACTGGTTAGCAGTTTTGTAGTTCTTTGTGGCAAATAAAATGTCTGTAAACAATGTGACCTGAACCTTTTAAAGTGTGTGTGAGATTGGCCAGCCTAGCAGGGTATAACCATGTAGTCGTAGCAACAGATTTCAGATTTTAAGCCTGACTTAATACTGGATAACTACCATCTAAAAAGAGGGTACTGGCCTCTTAGAGCTCAAGCTCAAGCTTGTGTGGCAAAGTTGTCTGTCATTTCCTGAGAAGGCCTATGGGGTAAGGAAGCAGATTTATGTGGGTGCTGGTGAGTTTGTTCTAGTCACAATTTTATTTATTTATTTAGTTAGTTTTTGTTAACTGGGTAGGTGCACTAGCCATGAAATGACTATTTTCAGGCATGACCTGGAAGAGTACAACAGTCAAAGACAGGTACACAGCATGAGTACAATTAAATTACAATAGTATAGATCAAAACAGTCAGTAGTAATGAATAGATGCAGCAGGACAATAACAATCAATAAAATTCACATAGAATTTTTAGGTATAAAAAGCATACACAATCTAGGAGGATCTACCATAACATAGCAGCAAAGAAATATTGTTCAAATTAGTCACAAAAATGAAGGCTCAAATAGGCATCAAAACAAGGCAAGGGCAAATTCCTGACTAGGCAGGATGCATTATCATGGCCTCTGAGACAAGACTCAGGTGTGTGTGGGCAGGGGTAGATTAGTCCTCAAGGAGATAGTAAGGGTAAGGCGTGCTATGGGGTAGGGAGGAAAAAGTTAAGCTAGGAAACATCTGGCCGGTGGGTGGATTAAGGAAGATTAAAACAAGTGTAGAGATTAGCAGGATAGATGTAGGCATAGCTCCTTTTGAAGCTGTCATGGGATCCGGATATTCAAGTGCTTAGGGAGAAAGTTCCAAAGCTTATGAGCAGAGTGATTGAAGGCAACAGAGCCTTTTGATGTTTTACATCTAGGTACATTCAGCAGGGATTTATCTACGAGCGCAGTCTATTGGATGAAGTTTGAGGTACCAGCAATGTTGCTCAAGCACTGAAGGGGTCTGGTTTGAGTATAGAGTCAATCAGGAGCCAAGAGAGTATTGACAGGCAAACTGAGAAGGATAACCAGCCAAGGTCCCAGTAGCCTGTGACAATGGCAACTGTGATTGAGCACTTTCAAAAACAGCAACTCAGTCATGGCACCTGTCCACACAGCTACCAGGCAGGGAGGGCAACCGGATTGGGGAGGTCCATGAACATAGCAACAGGATGTTGCTATATGTACACAGGCACGGGGGAGTGAGCACACCATGCAAGAAGGAGAGGGAGGGTTTGTGAGGCATAGTGTGGTGGTGGGCTGCTGAGCTGGCCCTGTGGCATGGTGGGTGGGTGACAGGCTAGGGCTGCGAAGGAGGTGGGTTCGGTTCCGGGCACTCATTATTTTTGTTGCGCCCAGCCATTTTTAATTTTTTTCCACTTTTGCAACCCCCAACATGCACACCCCTGTAGTTGAGAATTCTTTGGTAGAGGGATGCAGGGGGTGACCCCCCGCATAAAAAAAACCCCAAGACCCCGGCACCTTTTGCTGTGCACTGGGAGTATATACTGTTGAAACTGATTTTCAGTGATGTACATGCACCCTAATGGTGATTATCTTTCCACAATCACCATTATCACATGAAACCATTTTTTCAGTTTAAAATTGTTTATTTGTTTAATTTCCTAGTGTTATATTTCCTCTAGTTCGCTTATATCTTGCAAATTTAGTGTAAATATTGAATATGTTATATTTCATATAAATCGGTGACTGCTGTGTTTTAATAGGTACAGGTAATCCATTTTTATTGGCATACCAGTGATCCTTTTCTGGCTGAAACTCGACTACACATAAATGTAATTCTGAATCTGGTACAAAGCAGGGGTGAGGTTACCTGGAGTGACTAAGAGTTCTTATGTCAAAGAAACCTTGCACTGTATGAGCAAGTGCCTGGTTTTGTGTTGTGTAGGAAGGGACCTGTGGTAAGACTCAAAAGGAACAGCCCAAGAGAGTTATAACCAGATCAGTGGTAGCAAGATAAATGAAAAGTAAACCAGACCACCTTTATTGCACCACCCAGGATCCATAGGAATCTGTTAAGTGTATGTGACATGTACTTAACATATTTTTGTACTACTTCAATTTTATGGGTAACAGGGTCTGAATACATAATTTCATACAAAATGATTGTAAACATTAATACTTTACAGCATGGGTGAATCCATCATGGGAATGAGGGAGCCATGTCCCCCTCAATTTTTTAAGCCACCCATCATGTCCCCCTTAACATTGTTGGCTTCTAGTGAGAACGCGAGGACCACACTGCCTGCTGCAGTACAGAGGGAGCAGAGGCATAATTTAGGTACTGGTTCTGAAAATACCCGATTAAGTGGATCTGTGTCTGGACTTTTATGAAGTCACTTCCCTAATAGCCAGATTCTATTTGAGCATGACAAGCCATGGTAAGCGTCCCTCCTTTTACCTCAGTGGCACTTTGTTGTCACTTCCTCCATTGCATGAAGGATGTGATTTGCATCCAAACGTCAGGTTATTGGCATTTGTTAATAAAAGTTTAAAGTTTTTACATAGACTGGTGCCCTTGTTATTGGAGGTGTGTGTGCTCTCATTTTTTGTTTTTGAGATTTGAATCGAGTATGGAAGCACCACGTCCTTGTGCTTACTCCACTGTGTTTTTGAGATTTAAACCCTGTTAGGCACCAAACCAAACCGGATAGCAAATGCCGAGTTGTGTTTTCATCTGCAGGAGAGCTGCCATTGTTCTGTGTTCCCATGCTGCGTGTGAGTTACTGGTGTGCTTCTAGAGCAGAACTGCACTGCACCATAATCCTGTTGTTT
The DNA here is from genome assembly GCA_016271365.2 of Neoceratodus forsteri. Taxonomy (NCBI): domain Eukaryota; kingdom Metazoa; phylum Chordata; order Ceratodontiformes; family Ceratodontidae; genus Neoceratodus; species Neoceratodus forsteri. The sequence continues at coordinate 1,070,574,584 of CM028131.1, read as the reverse complement.
ACAATAGGTAAGGAGAGGGGCTGTAGACAAGTATAACGATCCTGATTTTGGTCACAGCTTGCTGAACTACTGAGCCAATCTCCAAATCAATATGTTACAACTTAAAAGCTGCCACCCAGTTTTCTTCATTAAAAAGTTCCTTTACAGTTTGATGGTTAGTCTATTGAGAAGGACCTGTGGCAGAATATTTCACTTTTGATGGATAACGCCACACATCTGAAGGGTTTTGTAATCCTGGTTTCATTACTGAGTACACTATTTTCAGTTTTTTAAACTTTACATTGTGGAGAAAGATTTCTTATAGGGAAATTTGTGTGCTGTCCAAGTTGGAAAATCTCTTGTTACATGTTTGAGATTGAAAGTAACTTATTCAATAATGCAGTAGCAGGAGTAGAAGCACTAAAGTTTCATTTCACCTGAGGACTGTATTTTAGTTGAGTATATTTTTATGTGCCCATGATTTTTTTTAGTCAAAGTTGTGAGGTGTGTGGCAGTGTATTAGTGTGTGGGCCATGGTACTGTACCATCAGGTGTGTGTGCATGTGTGTGTGTGTGTGTGTGTGTGTGTGTGTGTGTGTGCATGTGTGCATGTGTGTGTGTAATGGGGGGACAACAGAACTGTAGTAAAGTTTTTAAACCTGTGCTTCCAACAAGTGTTTCCCTCAAAGACAACCCATAGCCAAGCCTTCCTTGCCTCCATGCCATGAGATTGATTGAAGACTGGAAAAATTAGCCCCTCTCACACCCTAGTTATTGTGGCAGCAGGAGTAGCACTATAGTGCTAATGAGGCAGAGGCAAGCAGCAGCAGTAGCTCAGCTTGTCTCACTTCCTCAGACCATGGTTCTCTCCCTCCTCTACTCCAAAGAGCTAGCTCTTGGATCATGGCTGTGGGATGTTTTGGTCACATCTGATATCCAGGAATGAACTGGGCCATAACTCTATCAAGCTGCAGTGGTATTCACTACCTGATCTCTGCAGCTGCTCCATGGACTGGAACTACTCAGCAATTCCAGTTCTGGGTGAGCGGCTGTGTTGATGGTGGTGAATGCATTGAGTGTGTGTATATAATATGGGGGGGGGGTCGTCACAAAAAATCTGAACTTGACTGTACAACCACAAGTACAACTTGCTTAGGTCAAGCAATTCATTTATTGAAAAGAAGATCCCTTAAGTTAAAAGTTCAGGTGCATATTCTGTTTTGGATGGTTAGTGCAGAGGTTTGAAGCTGGGGGACTAGGAACACTGTGAATGTTATAATACAGAAATAGAAATGTCTCCCTTTTTATGACAAGATTTCATTATTGCTTTATGCTTGGTCTGTCAAGAAGGACATGTGGGGATGCATTCTGAGTGTAAGTGTGTGTGTGTGTGTATAATGGTGTGGGTGGGATCCATGACATTGCATGATCAAGAGTCTGTATTCAGCGCCACCTTGTATAGTCAGATGATAGCGATTGGTTAATACTGTACTGTAGTGTGCCAATTTATAAAAAAGACATCAGACTATTTAAAAAGAAATCATATTTTATTATCATTACACTCATTATAGTTTTGCCTTTAATCTGGACATTGGGGCAGGCAATCAGCGGAGCACTAAACACCGGGATTTAAATAATAATATATTTTGGAACAATCAGCATGGGGGCACTAGACACCAGGGATTTAAATAATAATAAAATATCTTTTTTTTTTACATTAGGGCCAGTGATCGGTGTGGGGGACCACTAGACACCAGAGATTTACATAATAATACATTTTGGGGGCAATCAGTGGGGGGACCACTAGACACCAGGTATTTAAATAATAATAAAATATTTTTTTTACATTGGGATGTAATTGGGATCAGTGATCAGCAGGGATGGGGGGGACCACTAGACACTGGGGATTTTTGTGCTGCAAAGTATGGAATTTCACCTGTGAAATTCCACACTTCGCAGTTGGGCGAATTGCTGAAGTTGGATAATTTTGCTTTGCTAATTGAGCACAATTCACAAATTATTACACAGGGCAAATTTGATGATTTTGCACATCTCTAGCTGTGATGTAGTTTATGTTCTTGCTCTGCTTTTTGATAGCCAGTTGTACTGGTATGGGTACAAACAGCTCAGCAGAGCCATGTCCCCCCAGCCTTTTAGATGTGGTTGAACCCATGCTTCAGGGTGGTGTATACTTATGAAATTCATATTGCTTATTTTGTTAGATGAAAATACAAGGTCTTCTGTATAGGTTATACTCTGTTAAAAAAGCTTCTACAGGTATACATTTTTATGAGAAAAAAACAATTCAGTCACATAAATTGTTGCAGTGTACAACACATTTAATTCTCTATGTTATGGTATAGTGTGTAGGGCAAAGTACAGTGAATTCATTGCTACATGAAAATATTTCCCTAATTTGGTTATAATAATAAAACATTTAAGTAATTTATACGTGTTGACACATACACCTATGCACCTCCGATATGGTATTATAAATTACAGAAATTAAAAAAGTTTTGCTATCTTTAAAAAGTAAGGAAATGTATTGCAAAAGTATGTTAATCCATATATTAGGGTTATAACTAATGCCACAAAAGCATGGAACAGTGTTATAAGGGTTTTCAAACCTATGGGATTATAAAGCACCACTATACGGGATTATATAAAAATGTATGGAAAGAGGATTAATATTATACATTGTCACATTTATAATTATATTTAATAATATACAAGTCATAAAATCGTAATAGAATGACTAGGTCATATATTCCTATTGATAATATGATAAAAATTTGTGATGCATGCATTTATAATTATGTATCAATCTGAAAAAAATAAACCCGAAGTATGTTCATTTATAAATTCAATGTATTGGTCTGAACAACCAAAATATATTTCTCACCTGACAGACTCTAAAGGTATGATATGAACAGAAGAAAAAATCAAACATACTTATAATATATTTATTGCAAACTATTGGCATAAAAATATAAATTACGGTGTTATATACATACCATTAGTGATGCATATGTAGAGTCATAATGTAGGACTGCAATATGTCGATGACATTGCCACATCACTTTTCATATATCCAAATTTGTATGTACTCTATGCTATCTAACAAGGGACCAAAAATACACATTTGCTACTGGGCTACTCACATTGTAACCACAATCAATTTCATACTAATATGTTACAGAACTCTTGCTTAATTGTGCAGTGTCCCTAACAATATGTTTACTACCAAAAAATACATTTGTTAGATTGTCATTGTGTTTAAATTCTCCATGCAACAATGAATGTATCATAATATTTCCACCGATTAAACAACACATGACTTGCATTTTAACTCATCATATTACATGACTATCATGTTTCAATTAATCCACGTAAGTACAATTATACCCATCAATGTATTCATCCCCTCTATTGTGAACTTTGCTACTGTTATCAAAGCAGAAATTTAACACACTATCATAAGTGATTATTAAACCTTCAACACGTTTCCATATTCTTCACTTACAGTACATGTGAATTATCACAAGCTATTATTAGAAACAATTGTACTTGATTCTATAAATTTGTACCTTACATTTGTAATACAAGGTTTTAGGGTACAATGTCATATCCCATTGTTAATAAGCAATTTCCCTTTAATAGTGAGATTTCTATCAGGATATATATGACACAGTTATATTTGTCTAGTATTACTATATGACTTGTATATCCTGGAATGTAATGACCCATTTGATGATTTGTACTATTCATTTCTTTCCATAAGTTTTATATAATCCCAAATGAGGGTGCTTTGGGAGTGTTATGTCTGAAAACCCTAATGCTCATTTCCACACTTTTGTGGCATTAGGTAGAACCCCAACATATGGTTTAACATAGCTTTTTGCAATGATAGATAGATAGATAGATAGATAGATAGATAGATAGATAGATAGATAGATAGATAGACAGTAAAAAAAATCTGGTTATATTATAATGAAAGCGTGTCTGCCTTTATAATGGTTGTCATGATACTTGATATCAGAGAACAAAATAACCATATCAAAGTAAAAACAATCTCCTCAGAACATGTTCACATTGTAAAACACAATGGCACCTCAGATGAGCAGCAGGTATTTGGTCCTGTTGTAGTGTTTGGAGCAGGCACTATACATCATGATGTCCAGTGTCACTGCATCTCCATGGTGATGTTGGTGCTTACATTCCATGATAGCTATAAAGCCATTTGAAACAGATGGAATGGCTTGGCATCCTGAGGTTGCAACCCTAGACATGGGTGAGTTATTTTGCCTGTGTAACATGGTCATAATGTAATCTAATTTAAATATTATCCATCAGTTTTGCATTTGTTTAAAAAGACCATGGACCCGATTCACAAAGCCCCTCAGAGACTGACGCAGGTTACAGCAAACTGCAGCTTGCATTGATCCCCAATGTGCCAGGAATCCTGCAACTGATTCACTATTGGGAGGGTACTGTGTGCCAAACCCCTGCAGCTTATGGCAAATGATGCCATGCACCAAAGTCAAGGCACAAGGAGAGATTTCCACAAGCCATGGGGTAGTCAGGTGGCATTAGTGTCCAGTGATGGAGACCCACCTGGAGGCTGGCAGGTTGTGTGGGACAGGATGAGGGATGAGGAGGGCAGGTAGGGCATAGATGGGTGGTGGGGATGGCAACAGTTCCCAGATGGGGACACTGCATGACTGCTGCTGTGCCTATGCTGTCCATTGGGGGACACTGCTGCATGCTGGGCACCATGGTGAGGATGCTGCAGGCATCACACCACTGATGTCTCTGGTGCTGTTGGGGCAGGGGATACTGTGGGCAGGTGGTGGCATCAGGGTGCACAGGTTTCCTCCCACCCTGCAATGGCTGTGGGGGTAGCACATGGGTTGTTAGAACAGCCCCTGGCTGGTCTGTCACAGACCACATGCCAAGTGTGTGGAGATTCCTGAATCTCATCATGGGGATACTGCAGCTTCCGTTCACCGCAAGCCCCCTAGCACCATGGCACAGTCTCCAGTCAGGTGCAGGGCTGGTGCAGGACCTGTTCACCACAAGGAGTCCTGAGGTTGCCACAGCTTGCATTCCTGAATCACATTCAGTGCAATTTTGACACAAGGTGTCTCTTGCATCAGATCTGATTAACACAGCCATGGAATGGCAGATTTGAAGTGAACTATGTTCTTCTTGTTTCAAAGGTGGAACTGTTAGCCGAGGACCTGGGTAGAGCATACATGTGTTTGATTGCTTTCGCCTGATGGATCGGTGTGCTGGATTACTTTGCGATGAATTGGGGCCAGAAATATTTTTGGTTCCTTCATTGATGAACTAAGGACATTTTTCTGTCAGCCTCGATTTGCAGTGAGGTAAACTCAGGAGTTTGGGGCTTGATGGCAGTTGCTGTGCTGGGTTTTGAGGTGACCATTGTGAATGCCACACTCTGGGCAGAGGTAGGGAACTGGGCCCACTGGAGAGTGGGCCCAGTGTTTTTTTTACTCCTAGGCTCTCTGAAGGGTCAGTCGGTGGGCTGGTGCCGACGAGAGCTGAGGCAGTGGATCATGGGGATTGTAGGCAACAGTTTGCCTTCAGAATTGAGGTGGGACCCTGTGGTTTTGTCACAATTGATCCTGTCCTTAAACTAGGAAACCTGAAATCTGCTGAGTTCTGATATCGGAAGAGGATCACCTGAACCGTGGTTACGGTTTGACTTCCATATTTTTCCATTTGTGGCTTTATACTGTTTTATATGGGCAGTGACAGTGCCCTTGACTGTGAACTCTAAGCTTATGCAGTGATTCTTCATAATCATGGGGGATACATGAGAGGTATCACCTGGAAGATTCTTTTTTATATAATATTCTGAGGCAGTGGGAGCTCTTTGGGTCCAAATTTACAAGCTTCCGAGACTCTTAATGACTGCTCATTTTTTATTACCATTTGCTGTCTAAAATATTTGGTTATTTTATATTGTTATAGTGTGGGGCTGGGGTTGGGGGGATTGTGATTAATTTGTGTTATTGTTTATTAGATTGGGATTGTGTTGTGTGATTTTGTTGTATGAGGTGTATTTAAAGTGCGATTGTTGTTGGTGAGTGATTATTGGGTTTGGTTTGTTTAGCTGTTTGCTGGTGATTTTATCTATGGTAGTGTGTGTTTTTACCTGCTCTTGCTGGGTTACAGAATGTGCTGGGAGGGATTGAAGACAGTCAGGCAGTATTCCCCCACTAGGCTCAGGGAACTACATCCTTTTGAATGCCCCTCCTTACCATCAGACACCTATATAAGGGGTTGAGCCTTAGGGATAGTTAGGAAGTGCAGGAGACAGGGGAGAACTGGGCCTGGTGGGGAAGGGAAAAGGGGGGCAGAATGAGGTAGTGGGGACCAGGAGATGCCCAGGAGCAAAATGGAACCAGAACAGAGGTATTCCTGTCTTATCCCCATACCCAAGGGCTCCACAGCAAGTGGGCAGGAGCCGATGTCTTCATTGACAACCCATCCTACTCAGGCAGTGTTATGTAATGCCAGATCTATTAAGAACAAGACAGCTATTATAGCTGATCTTGTTGGAACAGCAGATCTGGCATGCATCACAGAGACTGGGATGGGTGAAAATGCAGGCCCTATACTGGCCTCTGCTATTCTGGATGAGTTCTTGGTGATACACCACCTGAGGATGGATCATAGGGGCAGGCGTGTAGACATTATATTTAAGATGGAACTGGGCATTGGGATGTGCCAGTGGGGTCCACTAGATCGTTTGAGTGTATCCTGGGAGAGGGTGGGATGCAGGATATTCTCATGTACCATCCACCCGGGATGGTGGAGAATTACAGAAGGAGATAGCAGACTACATCATCAGTGTGGCACTGGAGTCCCTCAGATGGTTAATTCTTGGGGACTTCAATGCCTGGGTCAATGATGAACTCTAGCAGTTCGGTCAAAATTTCCTCTAGCTAATGACTATGCTTGGCCTTACAGGTGGTTACCTCCACTACCCATATAGAGGCCACTCACTAGATCTGGTGTTCCTCCTGGGGATGGAGATCATGGATTTGGGGGTGGAACCAGTCAGTTGGTCTGACCATCACACCATAAGTTTCAGTTTTGGGGCTCTCCCCAATGGACCTGCCCCTATGGAGATGGTCCAGTACTGCCCTTTAAGGGGATTACCCCAGAAGGTCTATCAGTGGTGCTGGACCTATTGGGAATGTCATGTAAATGCATGAATTCAGGGAATCTGGTACTGGTCTGTAATAAGGAGGTGGGAGATGCCCTGGACATGATTGCTTCTGTTTGTGTTTGGCCACTCATTCTTCACCCAAGGACCCCTTTGTTTTATGATTCATTTAAGGAGTTGAGGGGAATTGGTCGAAAGCTGTAGAGAGCTTGGCAGCGGTCCAACCTAGAGGTTGACAGGCTTAGATTGATGGAACAATACAAGGGCTATCAATCAGAAATCACCCATAAGAAGGCAGAATTCCTGCCCAAGGAGATGTCAGCTGTGCAGAATTGACTGGCTCATCTCTTCCAGACTGTTGACAGATTATGCAATCCAATCTGTCTCCTGCCCAGTGGATCCTTTTCTCAGGCCAAGTATGATGAGTTTGCTCAATTCTTCACAGATAAGGTTGCCAGCATCAGGTCTAGCATTGGCTGGGCTCTTTCTATGAAGGATTGTGGAGGTTGGTGGGTGCTGGTGAGCACCCGGTCTGTCTGGATGGACTTTAGCCAGCTGGAGTTCATGGACATTGTGAGGATCATCCAGACTCTGAGTCCAACTAGCTGTAATTTGATCTGGGCCCTACACCCTTATTAGTGGGCTGTGTAGATGTTATCTTCCTGATCCTAACTCAAATTGTCTGAATTTCCTTGGAGTGGGGCATCTTTCCTGATCCCTTAAGGGGCAGTCATAAGACCACTCTAAAAACCCTCCTTGGATCCAGACTGTCCAGCAAACTACAGGCCTGTCTCTAACCTGCCTTTTGTGGGCAAGGTTATTGAGAAGATGGTTGCATTGCTACTGGATGATCAACTTGTGATCCATAATGTCTATGATGCTCTCCAGTCTGGATTTAGGAAGAGAAACAGCACCGAGACTGCACTTGTCCTAGTACTGAATGACCTCCTAATAGCGAGAGATCGAAAGGATCATGCCGTCTTGGTCCTTCTTGATCTCTTTGCAGCATTTGACATTGTGGACCATGGTGTGCTTTTAGAGTGCCTGCAGCTTCTTGGTGGACTATCAGGGACAGTCCTCGAATGGTTTCGATCATTCCTCGTGGACAGGTCTCAAAGGATGGTCACTGGAATTTATTCCTCTGACGCCCTTCCCCTGTCTTGCAGGGTGTCACAGGGCTCCATATTGTCACCCATGTTGTTTGCAGTGTATATGCTGCCATTAGGAGAAAACATCTGGCAATTAGAAATGCAGCAAAAAAAATTTTGCTGGCGAAATCTGCAATTTCGCTGTGCAAAACATTTCGTGTAATTGCGGTGAAATTTCACCCACAATTTAACCCACCGCAAATTCTGACCAATTATGTATCCCTGGTGTCTAGTGGTCCCCCCCGACTGATCACCAGACCAAATTAATAGTAAAGTCCCCCCCAGTTAACTCATCATCCCTCCGTCCACCAGACCACTGATCCTTAATTAAATACCCTCCCTAGTCTAATTAGTCTCCAGCTGATCACTAGCCCAAATTAATAGTAAAGACACCTCCTCCCCATTAACTCATCATTCCCCATCCCCAGGACTATCGATCCTTAATTAAATGCCCTCTCCTGGTGTTCTAGTGAACCCCACCCTGTCATCAGCACTGACCCGCCCCTGTACCCCATGTACCACTGGCACAGCTCCACTTCCTCTTGATGGCCAGCAGCCCAACTGAGTGCTTCATGAGTGAGTGCATGCTTATATAAGCATATGCTCATTCATTGAAGCTTAGTAAGGCTGCCGCCATGGAGATGAGTGGTGCTGTGCCGCTCACCTGATCGTGCACAGGGGTGGGGTGGGAGCTGGTAACAGGTGGGGTCCACTATACACCAGGAAGTGGGCATTTAATTAAGGATCAGAGGTCTAGGGATGGGGGAATGATGAGTTAACTTGGTGGGAGGGGGTGTCTTTACTATCAATTTGGGCTGGTGATCAGCTGGGGGGACCACTAGACACCAGGGAGGGGCATTCAATTAAGGATTGGTGGTCCGGGGAGGGGAGGAATGATGAATTAACTGGGGGAAGGAGGGTGTCTTTACTATCAATTTGAGCCAGTGCTCAGCTGGGGGACCACTAGACACCAGGGAGTGGGCATTTAATTAAGTATCAGAGGTCTGGGGGATGGGGATGATGAGTTAACTGAGGGGTTCTTTAGTAATTTGGGACAGTGATCAGCCGGGGAGGACTACTAGGTAGGTAAAATCTTTAGGTAGGTAAAATCTTTATTTTTATACAGAGGTTGAAATTTCATATCATCAGGTCCAAAGGGCCTGTTTTCAAGATGTTCCTGTTTTTACAGATTGTGCTCAACCAATTTTTGAAAAGCACAAATTGACATACAAAATATAACAATAAATAAAAAACTTGTTGACATTCAGTTTACAAAATCCTAAATTTATAATTTACTTTATTCCTAACATGGACTAAACATAAAAGATTTATATTAGATAAAAGAAAGGGGAAGGAAGTACTCTAAGATACACAGTAAATACAAAAGATAACCCAGATTGCATGTATTCCTTATTAAATTCCAATAGTAATATACTAGCATTTATTCCCATATCGAAACTATCCCATCGTACAAGAACTTGTCACCTGTTTTAAAGACACTGGTTTTACATACAAAAATGTAACAATATATAGCAACTTATTCAAGTCCCTTAATTATTTCAGTAACTTAAACCCAACTAAAAACCTAGCATGTCAGATATATCAAAAGGAAGGGACAATTTGTTCTCAGTTTGTTTTAAAAAAACACCATTTTCATACAAAATGGGGGAGAAAATACTCCTAAGGTACACAAAAATACTGGGGAGGAACCTGATTGCACCTTTTCCCATTTTAACTTCCAGAAGTAATATGCTAACATCCACTCCCATATCAAAGTTATCCCATTTTACAAAATCCTAGCACCTATTTAAAAAAAAAAACACTGGTTTAACATGCAAAAATGTAGCAATAAATAATGATTTACTCTAACCCTTAATATTCAATACTTTAAACCCAGCAAAAACCTAGCACGTCAGATCTATCAGAAAGGGGGGGCAGTACTCCTTGGGGCAAACAGAAATAACAGAGGGGGAGGGGAAACCCTAGTTTTACATATTTACCTTATAACTCCTATGGAAGTACACTGGCATCCCTTCCAGGGCTTCCCATTTATCTGTCGAACAAAGAGCCCTGGAACATTAGTCAGCTCTTTGTCCTCTGAATCCACAATACTCCAAATATTATGAATCAGGGATGAAAAGGTCATATTACCATACTTGTCATTAACTTTAGGATTTAAATATGTATTTACCTTACTTGTTCTAAGGCCATACTCAAGTCCCCTTATCTGAAGTTTGTCCATTAAATAAACAGGAGCACCATGATACAAGGTTTTATATATCATACAAGTCCACTTCTTATCTCTCTTGGTTTCAAAGTCACACCACTCCAGACTGGTATACATTTTGCAATGATGTGTGAAAGGCCCATATTTTAATACAAATCTTGCCATTTTGTTGTATAATTTAATTATTTTTGTTAAAGAAGTTTTGCTTGCCAATTCAAAAATATGGACTCCATAACCAGCCATGGGCATAAACACTTGATTTACCACTGTTTCTCTTTTTAAAATCTAGACAATATTTAGAACGTCTAAAGGCACCCATTCTGATATTTATTTTTTCTACTGTTTTACTTATATGAAAACCAAAGTCCAAACTCTGGTCTATCCAGATACCTAGATATTTGTATAGTTGTACTTGCTCAAGGATCTCATCCTTTGCAGATTTAATTCATATTTCTTTGCCTTTTTTATGAGCTTATTTTGATCCAAAAATCATATTTTTGGACTTTTTTCCATTTAATACCAGTCTGGAGTCCGAAAACCAGGAATGGAGAGTTAGAAAGTCCTCCTGTAGATTTGTTTACATCTCTTGCTTACTATTGCTCGAAGCAATTAACACAGTATTGTCAGCATAATGACGAATTTGGGTTTTATGTATAACCTGAGTGGCTGAATTTACATATACCCCTCTCCCATTTAGAACCTTATTTGATAGGGTACCTCCTATTTGAACTTGCTGGGCTCTAGTCTTTAAGTAAGATGCAAACCATTGGCAGGTGGCAGGTGCAATCCCTATATCTAGCAGTCTCCTGCCCATGATCTCATGATCTACAGTATCAAAAGCTTTTGATAAATCCATGAACACCACACCCACCTCTCTGTTTTATTTAAAGATGTTGAAATTAAATCTATCAGGTTGGTGAGTTCGGTGTCCATGGAGTATCCCCTTCTAAAGCCAGATTGATATTTTGTCAGAATTGAATTTTGTTCTAAGTAATCTACCAGTTGTTCTTGTACTACCCTTTCCCATAGTTTTGAGATCATGGGCAGGAGACTCATGGGCGGTAGCTGGCTGGATCCATCTTAGCTCCCCTTTGTAAACTGAGATGATTTTAGCCTGTTTTCAGCTTTTGGGGAACCTACATTCACATAAACTCCAATTGAATAGTTTTGCAAGAAACTGGGAAATAATTTATTTTGCATCTTTCAGAAATCTACGCTCAATCCCATCATATCCACAAGCTTTTTGATATTTAATTTACTGATATGTCTATTTACTTGCCTAGTCTTACAACCTTAAATCTAAATTTAAGCCCCTATCTCTGGTTATTTACCTCTCTTTGAATTTTGTTTTTCTAAATTTACTATTGAATTTTACATCTGGCAAGTTTATAAAATACTCATTCAGTAGGTCAGCAGATGCTTTTGGAGACTGCACCATGCCACACTTTTTCATTTGAATCATGGGCCTGTTATTTGAGGGAGACTCAAAAAGATTTAATCAACACCCATATTGGCATGAATCAGTAGTTTCACTAATTTTGTTTTCATAACATTTTTGTTTAGTGTCAATTAAATATTAAATTTTGTTTCAACTTATTACTAGCCTTTTTAAAATTATTTCAATCTTCTAAATCTAAAGATTTGTTTGCAATTTTCCATAACAAATCCTTTATTCAAATCTCTTATTTTAATTTTTCAGTAATCCAAACTGCATGTTATTTCCTCTGAATCTTTTGTTATATGGTGCCAGGGAGCTGCAAATTTGCATAGATAAGTCTATAAATTCCTGAAAAGCCAAATCCAGACATGGAATAAGAAATACTCTGTTCTAGTTGACCTTGGATAGTTTAGACAATAGTCTTTCCCTTGTATAGTTTTTAAAAGATCTCTTTTTTTTTTTTGCATGTTTATATCCCATTTTGATTCTCTAAAATTGTTTTTCATCAATTCAAAACTACCAGTTATGGAGTTGTGGTCTCCAAGCATTGGCTGACCCACCTTAATCTCAATAGGCTTAATTTTAGATGACACAAATATCAAATCTAGTATATTTTCCCCACTATTAATATGATTTTACGAGTTGATGTTATTATTACTTGTTCAACTCCTAGGGGCTGCAAGATTTCCTTTAAAGCATTTCCCCTAGGTTGCCCCCAGGCAGCATTAAAATCACCCATGATAAACAAGTTCTTTCCCATTGTTTTACTCATAAGACATTCAGAAAAGAGTTCAAAAGAGCCAATTACAGTATTTGACCATCGAAAGATTTAAATCTGAGTTTAAAACATATATTTTTAATCTAGCATTCCCAGACAAATTTTAAGTTAAATTAATATAATTTTGCATTTTAGTGGATTTTAAACTGTGTATGTTGTATTTAACTATAAAGTTTTGGTTTTGGAAAAGGCTTATACAAATAAACATTTACCTTACTTACTTTACCTTGAGTCCAGTTTTTGGCTTTGTGAATCAAGGCCCATGTTTAAAAAAAAAAGCGCTTTAAAGGAGAAATAACTTTTGCATTTTGTTTTTTAGGCAACAGCTGACAGCCAGGCAGGAAGACAAATAGAACAAGGTTAAAAGAAAAACAGAACCATGAATATATGTAGAGAAAGGTAAATAATTGTTTATAAAAGATATTCAGTGTAATATTAATGGATCATATATGAGAAACCGATTTAACTAAGAATGTTATCTAGTTGGTTTATTTTAGATTTTGGAAAGGTGCCAATTGGTTGAGAAAAATGGCTTCAATGTAAAAAGCACTAACTATAATCTGAAGGTAAAGGTTGTGTGGGGCGGGATGGGGAAATAATACTATTAATATGCATTAACAAGCATGGGAATTGGAAAATAAGAATTAAAGCGTGTTTGTGTGTGTGTGTGTGTGTGTGTTTTCTTATAAAAAAACAGTAATTTCTATTAATTTGATGTGGTTTCAATAAGAAATTGACATTTATCCTGAGAATGTGATTTATGAAATTGTAGTAGTAAACTTTATTTTTCAACAGGATATAAACTTTAGGTACCAAAGATAACTATTTACGAAGTTGTCCAGCATTGGTCACAGTTTCACGTATAGATAAAAAAGTTTTTACAAAGACAGTTAAGCAACAGACCTTAATAATAAACAAAGCAAACACATATATGTATAAAGTGTGAAATAGAATGCTTACTTTCCCCCCTCTCAGTTTCTTCTACACAGATCCTACCTATTAAAATTCTGTTGTGGGCTCACAACAAAGCACTGACTGTTGCTGCTGTTTACAGTCCTCCAAAAGAACAAGGTAAAGACCTCAATTCAGTCTTGGACCTCATCCATGCACATCCCCCTCAATCGGAGTTGATCCTAATGGGTGATTTTAACATCAATTGGCTAGCCGCTGACACGGGGGGCCTCAAGGATGCCATCTCAGCAGCCAACCTGTGTGATCACAAATTCTCTCACTGTAAGTATTACCTGAGCAACCACTCCCGTCATCACGGGCCAAAAACCACACCACTGGGTTTTGTCTTAACGTCGCTTTATTTGATCAAATATCTCACACATGCATGTGGGACTTCTACAAAGGAGATAGTCATTGATTAAAGTTTACAGCAGCTTTTATAAGCTAGATTTTGCACTTCTTATCTTGAAAAATACCAGCATTTCAGTATGAGCCAATCATAAAACAGCATAACAAGTTTTCAGCAATGTAACAGAAAAGAAAGAAAAACATATTGATTTGTATGAGGTACTTTTCCACTGCAATTCATTTCTTTCCCATTACTGCTTGATACATATGCCTGGTCAAGCTGACCTGAGAGAGACAATGAGTTTCACTCACACCATAGCAACGTACAGCTTATCTTCAATGCCACTACGTGCTGTTATTATTATTTTGCCCAGGCATGTCTTTATCTCTATATTTTGTCCAAGCCTGCTAGTCAGGTTGGTACAACCAGTTCTGCTCAGTTTTATCTATCTTTCTGTTTTTACAAATGTACTTCAAGTAACCTCAGTACAAATTCTATAACCCTTAAAAGAACAAAACATGAACTCAGAAATGTCTACTACATTCATTATTACTTTGTTACAGCATGGCTTTAAAGCAAGCATAGCTTCAAGGCATTTAATAGCAAATATAGCTTTAGGATATATAAAATTCCCTCACACTCTTCCCCTTTTGATACTATGTATCAACTAACCGATCCTTTTTTACTTTTTCTCGCTATATTTTGGTCAATCTGCTCATTTTGTAATGGAAAACACCCTCCAGTTTAATGGGTCCTTGTTCGGGTTGTAGCAAGGAGGCAGGTGGGTGATGCCCCGTGACACCATTGAAGTTGCAAGGCATTGTAGGGAGAAGTTTGATTAGGCAGTCAGTAGCCAGAGTGCCAATATGACCACTTACAAGTACTGTCACCCAATGGAGAAGAGTAGCACCCCAGTCACCAACTACACTTTTAAGCCATGACCATGGGTCCCATATTTATGTGTAGCAAGCTTAGAAAAAATGCAAGGCTGGAATTTGTATATCTCAGCCACGGCCTCATTTTTTTATGCTTTTAGCTATTTTTTTTCTCATTGTATTAGAATTTTACAATTAACCTTTTAAAGTCTTACACGCATACATATTAAGTGACATAGTGGTATTTTCCACTTGCAGCCTTTTGCTACTAGATATACTAATTTACATGTTGGCATCATTTAGTCATTTACTAACCATTTTTACCTTTACTAGCCCTTTAGCAATTTACACTAGCCATTTTACACCTTTTATTTCCTCCGCTTATGGTTAGCCAACTACACATTGTTGATAAAAAGTTTGGTCACTGATTACTAAAACCTTGGCCACTGACCACTGTTAATAATTTTCACCCTGAAGATAGGAGGCCCCTGAGGGACTCTGACATTCACAAAAAATTGAACATAAATGAAGTATATTAGTTAATAACTGAAGGTTACAAAAACAAAACTAAACATTTCTACTTTTTGACTGTTAGACTAGGTGACTAGGTATATGATTTAAAACTGGTTGCCAGCATACAGATAGTCAAGGATTTATAAAAGCATCCTGTTTTGGAGTTGGACAGGGTGGTTACAGACGGAACACAAATCGTGAGTTTGTAAAACATAATACAGAATTGAGGGTGTCAACACCACAATTGAAATATGTGAAAATGCTAACATGTGACACCATATAACAACATATAATATAACAATTTTGTTGATGAAAAGAGTTCATGGAATTCACTTTGAGAGTGAATAAGGTAGATGCTACCTTGTGTTGAGGTGTGGCACACCCTGGGAGCTTGATTGAAGAATCTGTTGATAATGCTCTTGACAGATAAGTCCTTATAAAAACATAACAGTCCATGAAATTATCAGTTCATAAGTTCACAAGTGTTCACAGGTTGATGTAGTTGCAGTACAGATGAAATGTCATTTGCAGAATGTGGTAACCCCACAAGGCATATGGGCAATGCAGACAGTAATTTAAAACAAAACACCAGCATAGTAGAAAAGTCAGTGTTCATTTTGTTGGCTAGCTGTTGGATGGCTGAGTAGTAGACACACTGGCCAGGGGTGCATTGAGTCCTTTTAATGGAATAGCCACACACAAACACACTGGAATGGTATTTGTTTTGTCAGAGTTGATTACACCCCAGCATAAAGATTAACAGTCCATAAAAGGTAACAATTGACAATAAACCATTAAGAACACAGTCCATAACTAGAGCAATAGGGTTGTAGAAAGTACCAGCCATGTTTGGAACAAGCAGCAGTGAAGAAAATGGATGTATTGCTTGAAGGTCAATTGAAGCAGAATCTTCTGCTGGAGTTGGGAGTGCCCTTCCCAGACTTAACTTCATAGTAAGCAGAAACAATAAGCTTGATTGCAGAGTCTGAACTGACTGGAACTTCTTCAGTTGATTTAAAGTTCTACAAATAGGTGTAATTTTGCTGGAAACATTACACTTGCAGAGTGTAAATAATAACTGGATTCATGCAATAGTCCTTATTAGGAACCAGTCAGGCACAAAGATGGTGATAACATCAAAACTGTGGTAGTTGTTTTTCTTTTTTTAAGGAAAAAGATGAAGGTCTTTAACTTAGATGAAAGTATTACTTGTTGAACGTGGAGATCTTATGTATGCCACACCTTGGAAACCTGCAAACTTGCAAAGTGTGTTAGACACTTGAATTAAAAACACATAAATAACAATCTTAAACCATTAACTTCTTGTTTTGTAAAGATGGTGTGACAGAGCCAAATTCTGGCAATTAAAGAGAAAAAATAAAATTGACATTAACTGTGACACCGGGGTGCAGGCCAAGGTTCAATTATACCATTTGACCATCTGTAAATCATGACAGTGTTATGGTTACCTCCTGCTTTTAAATTACAGAAGCAGTTATGACAGTGATGAACATTATTTCCTGTCTGTTGCAAGCAGGCCTGACTGAGACCTGAGTTATAAAATCGTGAATGTTACAATACATAGATACATAGATACATAGACAGTGTCAGCAGATAAGTGGGCCTCTATGGCCCACCCTCTGCCCATTTGAGCTTGTGGGTGTTCAGCTTGTTTTCCTAGAAGTCTGTTTTCCTTACCCTGACCTCTAGAATTCCTTTATGTCCATCCCATGCATTCTTAAATCTCGTGATTGTTTCAGCCCCACCACTTCCTCTGGCAGGGTGTTCCACTTGTCCACCACCCATTCTGTGAAGAAATTCTTTCTCATGTTTCCTCTGAATCATCCTCCTCCACTTCATCCCATGCCCTCTAGTCCTGGAACATCTTTTTTCGCTTAAAAATAGTGTTTTCCTGCACTCTGTTTCTCCCTGTAAGATACTTGTATGTCTCTATTTTATCCTCTCTCCCTCCCTCCTCCAGGGAGTACATGTTCAGTTCCTTCAACTTGCTTCATAGGACTTGTGATGCAATCCATTTCTGCACCATTCTCACCCCTTGTATTCCCTTCAGACCCATTACCCTTCTTCCTCAGTAAAGACTGAGCAAAAATACCTGTTCAATATGTCAGCTTTACTGTTGTTGATTCTCCACGCGACTCCCATCCTCCCCTTAGTCTCACTATCCTCCCTTGTCTTTTGTATTGCCTGAATGCTATCTTTTTGGCTTTCACTTTTTTTTTTTTTTTGCTCCTCTCTTGGAAAACCATAATGGTCTCCTCTTCCTTTTCCTCTTGCTAACCTGCTTAATGCAGTTACACGTCAAACATATTGTTCATAACAATATGCCTTTTACACAATGCAATTAGTGGGACAAATACATATGTTGTTGGCCTATGCTAATTTAATAACAGTGCCTATTGCACCTGTGACAAGTGAAAAGGTCTACTTTTTACCCTGTATAGTGAAATACTCCAAAGTACATTGAGGTAAAGCTTGGAAGCATTAGGTTTGGAGTACAATTTAAATTTTGTCATATTATAATTGTATAAATTTAAATGACAAAACCTGCATAGAGTACACTCATTCTTCAGGGGTACCTGTGAGCAATAAGACAAACGGAGCATTAATTTTACTTTTGGTTTTGCTTTGGAACACATTGTAGGGGTGGGTCAGCAATGCTGGTCCCAGTATTTAGGTTAGGTTATGAGCATTAAAAACGTTATACATGTGGAACACTTTTCTGAATACACACATGATACAGTGTAGCAAGATGTATATCAAAACATTATAACATAAACATGAAACATAAGCATGTTTGTAATAGAACAATTTCAGTATTGAGCATAATGCATAATGCATAAAATACATTTTAAAACAACACATATAGACTGTAAACTTATTTTAGAGTCCAGAAATGTTAGAGTACTGTGAATTTACTGGTTGTAAAAAAATGCCTTCATTGCTGTAAGGCAATGACAAAAGTTGTTTTGCATTTGTTTTAACAGGATAAGAAAGCTGAAAAGACAATCAAAAGTATGAATATGTGTGGACATACATACACAACTTCACCCTCCAGCGTAACTGATTACTTGTTGAGGGCAGAAACCTTGTACCAATAATAGGTGTGAGATTTAACTGTTTGCACTAGAAAAACAGAAGGGCTTTGAGCTGGGTTATGCTGTTAAATACTTTGGTCTTTTTTTTTAAACCTGTAAATAAGAAACAATTATTGGCAAATATACATTTTCTTTATTTACCCCTTTGGGGGACCAGTGATGTATCTTGCAACCTTTGTGGGTACTACACTGGAAGGGATAGAGGAAAGGTAGCTTACCCCCTCCTCCCAAACTCCTACTGGTGGAAGAGACAGCTCGAAGTGAAAGAGACAGCTCGAATACTGTAGCAATAAAAAGGTTAGCTGTGGATGGTGACACGATCCCCACCTACTACACTTTTAAATTATAACAAGATAATATTACAATTAGTTTAGTAAGTTTCATACCTTACTATAAAGATGGAGAACTTCTTTTTCTTAGAAGAAAGAGAAGAAACACAGACAAACAACAAAACAAACACACACCAGTTTAAAAATAAACAAGATTATTTTCATAGGATAAAAGCAGCTCGTCCCTGAAGTCCCTTATCCCAAGCATGACAAAATGTCAGCTGAGTTTATAAAAAATCCATATTGATGGTAATACCGTACGACAAGATCTCTTAGAATGCATTTCCAAAAGACAAAAAATGATTACACTATGTCAACATATAAAACAAAAGCCATTGTTTTTAACTGTAGATGGTAAACTCTCAAAACAGCTGTAATAGTCCTTTTTTAAATCGTACTATATATATATAATAAAAAATATGGGAGATGATGAATAATCCTCCCTTCCAGCTGGAGTACTGCCTGTGTTGGTTGCAAGTCAGAAGCAGTGAGATAAGAAGAAAAGTTTGTTCCTCTTCACTTAGAATACTAGTTTTGCAATAAAAGTCAATTTCATGGTTCACTCTTGGTGTGCTTTCATGAAAACATACATTTTGTGTGAAAGTTGTGCTTAGGTATGGAATACACATCAAGTTTGAACTGGTAGTAACATAAAATGTTGAACACAAGAAGGTCAAATAACGTGCAAAAAGGTCACAGTGTGTATGCAAGGGTCGTTTCAAACCCAGTTATTTTTTTTTTTTAGTGTCCTTGAACACTATTGATATTAAATATCTTTACAATAAAACTGCTGGCCAAGACAGTACACACACATACATATACACAAAAAGAAATACTAACACAAAATAAGACATTGTTTCACACCAATTTGCTGAGGTAATGCCCATAGTTTCATTAGAAAACTGTACGTGTTTTAGATATATGTGCTGCCTCCCTGTCTTGTAACACTGACAATTTTAAATCAACACATTTATACATATCACCATGCCAAATCTTTCCAGAACAAAACACTTTTAAACACATTCTAACTCCTTTCAACTTCTTTAAAACACAACACAATGTACCATCTGTAAGTGAACACATCTTGTATAACATGGTTACACCTTTTGGCACATAGCCAAAATATGGCACCCCTGCCATTTTGCAAAAGTTTCTGATTATAACTAGAAGTATGATAAAGCCATTTATAGCTGTTAACACATTACATTTTCACCTAGCAGTGGCTTGGCACGTTGCTTGCAAACTACAAATCTTTCTGCACATTGCGATCTA
Organism: Neoceratodus forsteri; assembly: GCA_016271365.2. NCBI lineage: Eukaryota > Metazoa > Chordata > Ceratodontiformes > Ceratodontidae > Neoceratodus > Neoceratodus forsteri. The sequence goes on along the minus strand of CM028131.1, from coordinate 1,070,554,411 downwards.
TATGACGTCATAACTCTTCACCATCAACACTACCTGCTCCAATCCAACAACTACAAACAAAAGTTCTTCACTGACAATATCTAGGCAGCACAAATGTTCCATTAAAAATAAAGTCAATTAAAACAGTCAGCTATGAGGCAAGGAAGCTTCTTTTTTTTTTTTTTTACTGTAACATGTTGTGCACTGAAGGCAGTCAATCCTATCTTGCAACCTTGACAACAGAACATAATTACAGAACACAGATATAAGCTAGAAAATATGCACGAGAAAGACGGAGCATTACCTTGTTTAGTATTTGTATTACAGAAATAAAACAGACAGACATAAAACAACTTTGAATAAAAATTCAGACTTACCCGTGCCAAGGTATTTTTCTTCTTTCCGATACACAAGTCTGAGTAAGAAAACTGACTGCAGGACCTTCATGATAATTTCCAAACACTGCAGCTATTAACCCTTTCAAAGGTTTCTTTTGGCTATTTTAGTAACCTGCCAAACCAAGTCTTTTTCCAGAGCTCTGGTTTGCAGTTTTAAAACAAAACAAAAAATTCTAACAGTACTAGGTTGAGATCCATCTGGTAGAGGTCCCCAGTACTTGGGTTTGGGATCAATGTTTTAGCCTCTGTAGGAGGCAAGGGAACTTGAAATTGATACAGAAAAACTTGAAACTACACAGATAGGGCAACATGGGGAGGAGGATTTTCAAATCATCCTGCCTGTAGTCACCTACTGTGCGTACATCCACAGTAGTTTATTTTTCTTTCTCTAGATGTTGCTTATCTAACGTTATTTACTCAGTCGCTGCTTTTCTCCTAAAGCAGCCTGAACTGTAAAAGCCGCCATTGGCTCTAATAGTATATATTTGCAGCAAGCAACAAATTACAAGTACAAAGGGCAGTGTAGTTGCCCCTTGTAATTTGTTTGGTCAAACTTGTCAAACATACATTTTGCCAGTCCAGATAATACTAACTCTGACCCAGCTATTTTTTTCCCTTGTTTCCCATATTATCTAGGGCCTGTCCTTATAGTGCACACTCGCCCAAGGTATTCTTGTACTTACAGTGATGATGAGTGTCGCCGCTTCTAGAAGGCCACGTCCTGATGGGGTTCCACAAAAATTTCCTTCTTTGTCCAAGGGAAACAACCCAACCATGAGGTGACACAGACAGAAGAACTCATCCTGCCGACTACGCCAAACTGTGATCGCAAATTCTCTCACTGTAAGTATTACCTGAGCAACCACTCCGGCCATCACGGGCAAAACCACACCACTGGGTTTTGTCTTAACGTCTTACTTATTTGATCAAATATCTCACACATGCATGTGGGACTTCTACAAAGGAGATAGTCATTGATTAAAGTTTACAGCAGCTTTTATAAGCTAGATTTTGCAATCTTATCTTGAAAATACCAGCATTTCAGTATGAGCCAATCATAAACAGCATAACAAGTTTTCAGCAATGTAACAGAAAAGAAAGAAAACATATTGATTTGTATGAGGTAATTTTCCACTGCAATTCATTTCTTTCCATTACTGCTTGATATATATGCCTGGTCAAGCTGACCTGAGAGAGACAATGAGTTTCACTCACACCATAGCAACGCACAGCATATCTTCAATGCCACCAGCGCATGTTATTATTATATTTTGCCCAGGCATGTCTTATCTCTTATATTTTGTCCAAGCCTGTTAGTCAGGCTGGTATCAACCAGTTCTGCCTAGTTTTATCTATCTTTCTGTTTTTACAAATGTACTTCAAGTAACCTCAGTACAAATTCTATAACCTTAAAAGGAACAAAAACATGAACTCAGAAATGTCTACTACATTCTATTATTACTTTGTTACAGCATGGCTTTTAAAGCAAGCATAGCTTCAAGGCATTTAATAGCAAATATAGCTTTAGGATATATAAAAATTCCCTCACACCTGGCACAGCTGGTAGTCTCCCCCACCAGACATAATTATAAAACTGGTGCAAGCACTCCCCTGGACTGAATACTGACCAGCCATCCCTCCCGCATCTCAGATGTTTCTGTCCTTCCAGATACACTAAGTGACCATTCCCTAGTTATCTGCAAATTGTCAGATAAATTCTGCAAGCCCCCCCAAATTAATCAATAGTAGAGTCCTCCCACACGGTCAGTTGAATCACCTCAAATCCCACCTCTGACAGCTCGACTGGTCTCCTATATTCAATGCTTCCGATGTCAACGTGGCCTTGGATTTCTTCATCAACTTCTTCAATGCTGCCTGTGGCAATATATCCCCTTTCAAAAGGTATAAAATCAAAGGTCTTTGCAATCCTTGGCTCTCCACTGAACTACCTTACGGATCTGAAAGCAAGGAACCTCCTCTGGCTTTGGGAATGGGCCACTGGCAATCAAGCCGATATTCAGAACTACAAACAGGCACAAAACGACTGCACTAAATCAATCCGCCAGAAGAAAAATGCATACTATAGAGATACCTTCACGAACACCTGGAGAAAAGGGAAATCCTTCTGGGACAATCTTAAAGAAGTGACTGAGAAGCAGCCAAAAACCTCACCTACTGTGTTGGTCATTGATGGTGACATAACTCTCGACCCTACCACAATTGTAAATACTTTCAATACTGCATTCTCTGACCTCAATAGTGTTCTCTCTTTGGACTTCTTCAATGATGACCACCCTCCTTCTACTACCCCCAGCCCACAACCCCCTCCCTACAACAGCCCACCATTCTACTTTAAGGAAGTCAGGGTGCATGAAGTCCATAACTATGTCTCTAATGCAATCAGCAAATCCAGAACTAGTGGTGACTCACTCAACCTCAAGCTGGTGTCCCTCACCCTTGATGAAGTGTTACTTCCACTAACAAAAATCTTCAACCTCTACCTCACCCTCAGCCAGTTTCTTGGCAGATGGAAATCAGCCACAGTAACCCCAGTCCATAAAAGTTGGGACAAGGGCCTGCATGTGAACTACCGGCCTATCTCCATACGTCCCCCCCCAAGGCCATTGAACGTATGGTATCTGACCAGCTAACGGAATACCTGGATAAACACAACATCCTATGCCCCCAACAACATGGCTTCCATACAGGTCACAGTACTATATTGGCCATCCTTGAATTCACTGGTGCTATCCACAGCTCGTTGGACAACAGCCTCCTAATCGGGTCAGTCTTCATAGACCTGACCAAGGCTTTTGACACTGTACATGATAAACTATTAATCACACAGGGAAGCATGGTGATAGATAGATGGCAAAAATGCTGACATCCCCCACAGTGACAAAATGGAACTGCCACACAGGACCCGGGTGCACCATACCACGAACACTGTGAACTTGACACCAGAGATGCACAGGATACACCAACGTCCAGCATGTTAGTGATTCAGCAGCACAGAGTGTAACTGAGCCCCAACGTAATCGCTGACCGGCGGCACACAGCATGAACAGCCACCCAATGGACAGGAGAGGTACAATGGTGCAGACTGCGATAGAGCCTCAGCGGCGAGGCCCCTGCACAGGGGTACAGCGGGCATGAACAGCACCACTGGGATCAGTGGGATGAATGGTACACCACAGAAGGGTACAGACTGTGGCATGGGGTGCAGACACCAGGTAGGAATGCCCGCAGGTGTCCCCTGGCCCAGGGACCTACACCTGAAGGCTGATGTTCAATGCCAGCCCCATCAGGTAGTCCCTGCAGCTCCTGGCACTGTACGCACTGACAATGTCGGTGATGCACCATGCTGACTCCCTCCAGTGCCTCTGGGACAGCCCCACAGCCTGGTCAGTCAGAACCTGCTGCAGCTTCACCTCTGTCAGCCACTGCTTCCCCTGCAGGATGTCCAGAACCACCACAGGGTGGTGTGCACTGCACCAAGCAGAGCGTTGAATGCCCAGTGCCACCCCTCAATGACATTATTGGAGTGGGGCATGCCATCCAGTACAGTGGCATGGCAGTTCCACATGGGGATGGGGGACAGAGGTTTGTGGTGGTGGCCACTGTGGACTGGTCTGCCCAGCCAGGTGTCCTCGAAATAGTCAAGGACTAGGGCAAGGACATCCTAATGGGAGGTGAAGTACTCCCAGCCATGGAGCTCCTCATAGGTAGAGCACACATCCACAGGGGGCACGAATGCAAGGGCTGGCATCATGCAGAAGTGCATGGCACAGATGTCATCTGAGCAATACAGATGTGCTAGTCCTGATGCTGCTGGATATGCCACCAAACACACTGGCCACAAATGGAAAAAGCAGCCTTGTACATCCATGTCTGGCAGCACCTGCAGATAGCCCTATAGGCGGCCAGCTCAAAGTCAGTGAGCATGTGGCGGGGACCGTCTGCAGGGCACAGCTCTGTGATCTTTGTGAACATGGCAGTGTAGTCTGCCACCGTCCTCCTCGCCATTAGCATGTGGACTGCAGGGAGTACAGTCGCCCCATCCACCTCATGCAGTGTGTACAGCTGCTGGAACAGCCTGGGGCAACAACAGAATGTGCCATCACCCAGCCATGCTGGGCTGTGGCCCAGCAAGTCAAGGTTCCTCTAGGTGCTGAAGAGGAGGAACCTGTATTCCATGCTGGCCTCAGTGCCCTGTCTCAAATCATACAACAGGAACAGCTCACTTGCCAGGGTTCTGGAGTAGTCATCAGGAATGGTGAGCTTGGACAGCTGTTGTGGGTCCACCATAGCTCACCTACTGCCCCTCCGGACACATTGTGCAGACCGCATCAAGAGTGGTAGAGGGGGTAGATGTCCCCCCAACTGCTTCATTGACACTGGAGCAGCATGCCACTACAAGCTGTTGGCTTGTCTCGGTGTCTTGGGCCCTCCACTTCGCTGATGCCTGTACCTTGCACACACCAACAGCTGTAGTGTTAGGCACATGGTTGTGGGTGCCCGTAAGCACCGGCGTGTCCTCGCCCACTGTGAGCACACGGCCCCTGCATCCATCCACTGTGTATTCACAGCATTTCCAATAGGTCCTTTGGCCCCTTGTCTATTCCCACTGATAGGTGTACCTGGACACCACCAGCAGTCTGCGCCCCTTGGTGCTCTCCACGTATTCCACCAACATTCCCCCTCCAACAGCGGAATTGTGTTTGCAGGTGCGGCGCACCTCTTTCATGTCTCTGATGGTGCATCTGCTGATGATGTGGGGGTTGGTCGGCTTCCTCTGTGTGTCGCTGTGGTGTCATGTGCACTGGCTGTGCTCGGTGTGTGGGTTGCGGCAGTGTTATGTCGACCTAACACTGTGCTTCCATCACACAGCTATGTTCTGCTGGGCTCTCACCTGAGTCCACTACCTGGTTCAAGAGCCACTTGGAGAACTGCTCCCAAAGAGTGAAAATAGCTGATGTTCTCTCGTATGCACATCCTGTTCAGTTAGGAGTTCCTCAAGGTTCCATTCTTGGGCCACTTCTTTTTAGCCTCATTCTGAATGATCTTCCACAACCGTGTCCTGCACAAATCCTTCTTTATGCTGAAGACACAGTCACCATCTCCACTCACAAGGATTCGGGCCACTTTCAAAAGAATCTACAGGTTGCCTTCACCTTGATTGAAACTTGGTTTAGTACACATAAATTGGTTCTCACCTATAAAAAAAACAAGCCCATGCTCTTCTGCAGCCTGCACAACAAACACAGACTCAATCCCATCACAATCAAAAACTGCCTTGGTGCAACCCTCAAACAGGTTCAATCCTTTAAATATCTAGGAGTTACCATCAATTGTAACCTATCATATGCTACACACATTGACAACATTGCCAAGGCTGCCAACACTTGCATTGGTCTACTCTTCAGGCACAGGAAATGCCTTACCTCAGATGCCTTAAGGATTGCAATACAAAGCTCAGTAATCTCAATAATCGACTATGGCCTGGTCATCTATGGCTCTGCCTCTGCAACCACCCTCAGGTACATATCCATTGCACTAAACAAAGCCTGCTGTCTCATAACCAGTGCCCATCGCCTCACCCACATGTGTGATCTCTACGCAGAGACTGGGTGGCTTCAACATTCAAACCAGATCATGTAGCAAACCTGCCTTATGGCAAAGAAAATAACACTAGGCCTTGCTCCCCCAGGTGTCCAAGCTCTCCTCTGCCCAGCGCGGACTACTCACATCACCAGGGGCTCTGAATCCCAACTACTGAATATCCCATTTTTCTGCACCACACAAGGGCAAAGCTCCTTTGCACACAGAGATCCCAGTTGGTTCAATGGTCTTAACATTGACATCACCTCAATGCTAAAGCTTGGTCCATTCAGATCCAATATCTGTCACATCCTGTCTGCATCTAGCTCCTGTGACTGTCCTTCCTAATTGTTCTCCCCTCTCCTCTGTGCTCTTTCCACCTAGCACTTAACCCTCTCCCCCTCAACTCCCTCTCCCATACACCCACTCATCCTCCCCTCCTCCCACCCACCTTCCCTACCCCCTTGTAGCACTTTAATTGATATTTGACAAGTGCCTACAGCCGCACCCCACTAGTGTGTCTCTTCCATACCGTGTTAACCCTGTTACCAGACCTCCCCATGGCATTTTTGCCACTGTATTGAATGTATAAAACTGTATGTAAATGCCTGTAACCCACTATCATACTGTTATTCAATGTCTTGCTTGAATAGTACCTCATCCAACATGGAACCTTTATAAAAGAGCCTTGGCTCAAAGGCACCTTTAATCCTAGATTCAAATAAAATAAAAAATAAAAAAAATAGAAATCATTATTAATGTTTGTAATCCTTACCAACAGAGAATATGCAAATATAAATGATATAAAGTAAATAAGAAAGACTATAATGGCTTATATGATAAATATTTTATTTTTATGGAATTCAGACTAGTCCACTGATTATCAATTTGAATAAGTGTAATAATAAACAGTCATAATATGTATGTATTAATTCTAGATCACCACTATTTTATCTGATGAAGCTTTTTTATCCAATGAAATGTTGGACCAGAATTTGATTAGTGGTGTAATCATTTTAATGAAATAGAACTTGAGGTGTCGTTCCAGTTTCCCTTAATTTATTGCTATTATCAGGCTGAGAACTAACTACGCCTCATTAAAATTTCATTATTTCATAATACAGTAGGACTCGATTTCCTCCAGGTCCTCCATTACATCAGAGAATCTGGCATGATAGTTTTAATAACTATAAGAGTATTTAAGATACCATTCTTTGGTCCAATATGCTGTATATCAAGAGGTTTAAATCTGTAAATAAATGTTTACATACAAAAAAGTTTACGGTTACTGTAAATATATGTTTTATTTCACAATTACCTGGGGTAGTCCTGTGAAATTCATAGATTCGTTGCTATATTGTCAGTGCAGTCCTGCCTTTACCCCATATTACACCTTGGTGAGCTGAAGCAGGGGAAGGTCAAACTACTGATTCAAGACCACACAGTAAGTATATGGTTCTGAAAAGGATCTCCTTGTTCAAAGACCTGTGCTTTTAATTACTGGACAGCAGTACCACTTCTATCCCATCATGATTTCCAACAATCAGGTTTAGCAGTATATCTTATCCTTTTAACTATATAGAAACTGTTGTTTTCTTATTCAAACAATCAGATTAATAATTTATTGATTATTGCTCTATGTAATACTACCATTGAAACAGAATATGCCCCACATTTAATAAAATGCCATACTTTTAAATGACACTTTTGTTCTAATTTCTATAAATATTTTTTCTTTGAGATTCATCATGCAAACAACATAATGACAATACAGCCCTCCTTAGCAAGCAGTCTGATAAGAGAACATAAACTGCCATCAGCTTTTCCTCAGGGTACTGAACTGTTCAACATAATCACTCATCTGATAATAATGCACACTACATCTGTTTTGAGGCTTAAATAAACTATGTTCTATCATGAAGGCCCTGCAGTACATTGGCTCATTAATTGGGTATTTCACATAGATAATGTTTATTTATTTTTATTTCATTTATTTGGTAATTCGGATACAACCTTTGAGTATACACTCTTTTACAAAGGTTCCACGTCAGGATATAAAACAGAAGAGACATAGCAAAAACTTGACAGTTAACACAAAGCATAAGATTGCTATATAATACGGATAATAGATAAATAATACATTTGAAGTAACTAGACAACTGAAATTAAACAGTGGGAGGAGATCCCAAGTAGCTTGTCTTGACATAGCTCCCCAGAGGGCCTGTCAAGGAAGAGTATCGAAAGGGTAGGAGAAAGAGCGGGGAGAGTGTGAACAAGGTTTCAGTTAGCAATATATGGCATAGCTGCACCCTGGGCCATGTCAAGGTAGAGTACCGGAAAGGGTAGGAGAAAGAAAGGGGAGAGTGTGAATGAGGGTAGATTAGAGAGACAGAGAGAGACAGAGAGGAGAGAGAGAAAGGGATTGGGAGAAGGAGAATATTTAGGGGGGAGAGTGGGTGTAAAGGGGAAATGTTGGTTGAGTATGGAGGGGAGGGAGTTGGAGGGAGCTACGAAGGGGGTGGCAAGGGATGGCAGGTGGGGATCCAGAGTAGGAAAAACAGGAGGAAAGCTCAGATAGATGAGGGGGGTATCCAGGTTGAGGATATGGACTCAGGTAAAGGAGTCAGAGGTGTTTAAAAGGGGGTATCCAGGCAGTCGCAGGCATTTGAGTTCAACAGGTATTGCTTCAGTTCTCTTCTAAAGGAACGAACATTTGTTGTATTATGGGCTGCAGCAGGGATCTCATTTAGCCATAGTGGAGTTCGGTACATGAAGGATCTTTGTCCTAGGGAAGTTCTACGAAACGAGACATAAAGCTGTGTGAAAAATTGCAGTTAGCCATTACTTGAATGTAGTACTTTGGTAATGAAAGGTCTATGACACATTTGGTATGCAGGACATTATCTAATATATATAGTCTGTACAGTATGGATATGAATTTCTGGTGATCTTTGGATTTCAGTGCAACCCCCTCTACCCAGTATAGGGAGTTTACCATTGGCCCCTCAAAAAGCACCCTGCTTCTCCCATGTTGCTCTCCTGTGGCCCCAGTGGACTTCAATGACTGCTTGGGATCTGGAGTGAATGAAGAGCAGATGAGTAGAATCTTCATCACAGCCAACAACCCTGAAGAGTGGATCTGCATTCATGCAGCTCCCATGGCCTGCTGTTACCTCCATAAAGTGCAGCAGCTCACCCAATGATTAGGAACTACCCCCCAACATGCTCCTTTACCACATCAGACTGCAGCATGCACCCAACATAGACAGAGAAGTGGAACCAAAACTGTTTATGGCCAGAGGCCCTTTAAAAAAGTACATTTTTGGACCAGTACCCATCAGGGACAAACAGAGGCAGTCATATCCTCACCTCTGACTCCAGAAGACATGGCAACTGGGTCAGGCTAAAAGGATTGAAGAAAGCAGCCTCCAGAGTCAGCATTAGAGCTGCCAAGACTCATGGACACTGGTGAGCTCAGTAATTCACCCGTGATATTGATAGCTCATAGGGCATTAAGGAACATTCAGCCAAACCATCCATCTGACTGACAGATTGGATCATCCAATCAGAGGACTGGAATCATGAAAGAACAGGACAGTCTATTCAGGACATAGAAACATAGAAGTTTTCAAAGATAAGGATCTCCTGGCCCATCTATTCTGTCCTATTTTCCCTTCCTACTGAGCCACCTCAGACCATGCTCAATCCGTGGTTCCTTCCCTCGCTTGCTTAACTACTAGGATCCCCTTGTGTCTATCTCATGTATTCTTGAAACACATGACCATTTTAGCCTCTACTACTTCTGCTGGTAGACTGTTCCACACCCACCAACCTTTCAGTGAAGAACTTCCTCACATTTCCCCTAAGCTCCCCAGCTTCATAGAATGACCCTTGTCCTTGAACATCTCTTTCTCTGAAAAATGCTCCCTACCTGTACCTTGTTTGTACATGTGAGATATCTGAATGTTTCTATCATGTCTCCCCTTTTCCTTATTTCCTCTAGGAAGTGCATATTTAATTCCCTAAGTCTTTCTTCATAGGGCTTCTGATGTAGGCCCCTCACCATTTTGATTGCCCTCCTTTGTACCACTTCCTCCCTGTCTGTGTTCTTATGGAGGTGGGTCCTCCAGAACTGGATACAGTACTTAAGGTGGGGTCTCACCAATGAGATATACAGGGGTATTATTACCTCCCTCTTTCTGCTGGTGATACCCTCGCCTATGCACCGAAGCATTCAGGTAGCTTTATTCACAGCCTTGTCACACTGTTTAGCCAGCTTCAGGTCATCATAAATGATTACCATAGGTCCTTTCCTGGTTTGTGACTGCTAGTTCTTCTCCTAGTTGGTATCGAGTCGCTGGGCTTCTGTGCCCCAAGTGCATGATTTTGCACTTTTGCATTGAAGCCAACTGCCAAACTCATGACCATTCTTCCAGCTTATTTAGATCTCCCCTCCTCCAGAATGTCCACTCTGTTGCAGATTTTTGTGTCATCTGCAAACAGACATATCTTCCACCCAATCCTTCTGCAATGTCACTAACACCATTCACTACCACCCTTTGACTCAAATTGTTCCAGCAGCTCTATACCCATCTTACTACTTGAGGACCTAGTCCGTGGCTACTCAGTTTGCTCACCAACCTTCTGTGTGGAACACTGTTGAAGGCCTTACTGAAATCCAGGTATGCCATGTCAACTGCTTCTCCTTGATCCACTACCTTGGTAACCCAATCAAAGAACTAGATCAGGTTTGTCTGGCAGGACCTTCCTCCATTAAACCTTGTTGCCTCAGATCCTGTAGTCCATTGGCCACAAGGTATTCCACAATTCTTTCCTTCTGCAGTGATTGCATAACTTTGCCCCTACTGAGGTCAAGCTTACTGGTCTGTAATTACCTGCCTCCTCCCTGCTTTCACTTTTGTGGAGTGTGACTACATCAGCCCTCCTCTAGCCTCCCAGAACCACCCCTTTTTCAAATGATAGATGAAACAGGGCTCTCAGAGGTGCAGTTAGCACCTCCTTGAGTTGCCTCAGTACCCTGGGGTGCACCTCATCTGGTCCCATTGCATTATCCACTTTCAACCATGATAGTTCCATTAGGACCCTTTCCACTGTAAAAAAAAGACTTGTGCCTATCTCCCCATGCTTACTGCCCTTGACCTGCATGTCTGGTCCACTGCCTGGACCCTCTACCATAAAAATCCAAACAGAAGTACTTGTTCAATATGTCTGCTATTTGGTGATCCTCTTCCACAGAAACCCCTCCTTCCCCTTTCAGCCTAACTATCCCTCCTTTTGTCTTTCTCTTGTCACTTATGTATATGAAAACTGTCTAATCCCCTTTTTTAGTGATGTGATATTTTTCTTTATTTGTGCTTTAGTTCTTCTAACTGCCCTCCCTGCCTCTTTTTGTAACTCCTGATAAATCCCATCTACTCCTCCTTCTGTAGTTTTTTGTATCTCCTAAAAGCCCATTTTTTGCTCCTACTTTTTCCTCTACCTCTCTAGAGAACCATAGTGGTCTCATTTTTCTTTTGCCCTTGCAAATTTGCCTGACAAAAAGATTTGTAGCCTTTTCTAATACCTTTCTTAATTTTTGCCCACTGATCCTTGACTCCCTCTAGTTTCACTATCCCAGCCACGGCATCTATGAGGCAATCTCCCATTTTCTTGAAGTTGGCTTCACTGAAGTCCAGAACCATCACCCTTGTGTGGTTTGATTCTAGTCTAGTCTTTATATTAAACCACACCATACAATAACATTTACAGTCTGTGTCTGGCTCTGGCCAGGGAAAGAGTCTATGACAGGTTCTGGCCTCAATACAGAACCTGGACAAAAGGCTGCCGGAGCTGTCAGGCATCAAAGGCCTACCTGAGATCCTTGGAGTCTCTGTGCACTGGGGCCAAAAACTAGACTACAGAATTCAGCCAAATCTGAACAGTTGAAAGCAGGCCCTCATCTGCATTTTTTGTTATTTTAGGAAGACGTGTGCATCAAGAACTAACAAGGAGGAGAATGCCAAAGATTGAGACTATGGCTTTTGTATCCTGAGGTAGTAGGAACAGTCTAAATTATTAAGCCACTCACAGACTGCTCTCCATTGACCACAAAGGGTCTTTTCCTTGACAGAAGTGATTCAGTCAGAAACCTGAAAGTGCAGTTCATTACCCATAAGAATGACCACCCCCAGTCATGCCACTGTAACAAGTATCTGGTTTTGCCGCCCATTTGCAGTTGTCCTGTCCAGGTGGGTGGGTGATCATGAGATAAAACTACATAGCCAATGTCTGGAGAGAAAATGAGATGGAGAGAAACCTGCTTATGACCAGAATGCCATGATAAATGAAGTGATACCGTCTCATGAACATGCTGGCAAGTAAAACAGGGAGATGGAATGAGACTTGCTGATGATCACAGCCTCTACATATCCAGTTTCAGCCACGTCAGCTGGTTATATCCAATAAAGGTGAACCAGCTGAGGGTACAGAGCCTAGGGAGAAATCTGAAACACCACAGGATGAATGACTACCTGGTTGGGTAATTGTGAGTACCTCAACAGAGTTTACAGGCCCTACAACCATCCAGGTTCTACTTATATAGGGTAAGGCCACAACAATGATTTTTATGGAATAGGCCATTTGGCCCAGGATGCAATTTGTTGTTGTTTAAAAGTGTCTTTAATTATCAGTTCAGAATGGCTTTGGGTTAAACATGTGAAAGTGCTTACTCTCAGCCAGCCCAGTGGCGCTGAAGGCTGAGGCACTGGATGCCATCTTACTCCACGCTGGTGACCCAGGTTCAGGAACGGACTTGGGTCACCATGGGTCAGCAGGGATGGAGATGGATTGAGTGTCCATGGACTGCTCTCCTCTACAGGAGAGGGGTTTCCAGCTGTCGGCAAACTAGCAACCCTTGGTGGAGGCTGGGAGCAGTGCGCTGGCACTGCATGTTGGGGGGGTGAGCTTGGGACACGGCGCCAGGAGGGAGTGCATGTGGACAAGTGCACACTCTCTCCATTGGCGTCATTGCAGACCCCAGCCCACATCAAGCTGAAAAGGGAAAAGCATGGCACTCAGTCATGATGGCTTGATGTCTGAGGGATTGTCTGGCCTTGGGGCACCACCATCCAATACTGGATCCTGTGTTGTGGGGAGTGAGGGGGGACTCCCTGCTGCCCTACCACGGGGAGCAAACTGTGGAGGTAGATGGCAATGGGGGCTTCACTGGGGGCCAGGGCAGGATCGGACCGTGGCCAGAGACAAATGGATGCTAGGATGTGAAATATGCAGACTGATGGGCCACACAAGGTAAAAAGTACTAATTAAAAAAATAAATAAATAAAGTGCTTACTCTCATGCTGCTCATTTTTCAAAGCCTGCTTTTATTTATTTATTCAAAACATTTCACCAAGAAAGGCACACTGAGCTGAGTATTGGCTCATTTCCAGATGCATCCTTGGGGACGAGGGAAAGGGGACAAGGCAATAATAAAAACACAATAACAAACAGGTATGAACATGTAACAAATTTCAGACCATCATCAAAGTGCATCTATTACATTATAACAATGTATTAAGAACATACAGGTAGTACAATGTACAAGGAAATTTATTAGAAATATATAACAAAGAGAAAAGTGTCATGGATTAACTTTGAAAGGGGGGCTGAGCATAGTAGGTTAAACTGGGAAAAAAGGAAGGGAGAATAAGAAAAGAATAAGGCATGATAGACTAGCAGCTCAAATGCATACAGTGAAAGAGGGAGTGCCTTAATAGGGTTGAATTTGAGTTGCAGGATAAAGGAGAGGTGGTAGGGGGAAGCAGGAGTTTGGGAGGGGAAGAGAGGATAGAGATTACAGTATGTGGAGGTGGAGGCTTGGGGGCAAGGATTAAGAGAAGAGGAAGGAAAGCAGGTGGTGGGGGAGCAAGAGAGGATAGTGGATGGAGGGAACTCCAGTAAATTAGTGGTGATGGCTAAGGGAGAGATAAGGAGTGAGGGAAAACAGAGGAAGAGCAGAGTTGCAGAGAAGCAAAATCTGGAACAGTTGCAGGAAGGGGAGATAAAATTAAGAAGGAGAGAAGTTAGAGATTAGAGGCTTGGAGCAGAGTGAATGGATAGGAGAAGAGAGTTTCATAATTTAGGGAGACAATAGAAGAACTCAAATTATTCAGCAGAGGTTGACCTAGGGGAGAGCAAAGGGCTGGAAGCCAGAGTTGTGAAGAGTAGGTGGAAGGTGGTGGGGATGAGGATAGAGATAGGAGAGAACCAAGCCAGTATTTCATGACAAGGAGGAACAGTGTGCAAGTCTTCTGGCTTCAAGGGGGGGGCAGAGACAAAGGTGTAAAGGTCACAGTGGTGAGTAAAAGGCAGACAATCAAGAGCAAACAGACAGAAGGAGTGAAAGAGGGTGTCCAATCTGGTTATGGTAGTCTTGGGGGCTGCACTGTAGACTATGTCACCACAGTCAAAGATTGGGAGTATAATTTTCTGGACAATTTCATGGCAGGCTGCCAGTGGGATGCAACCTCAGTGTCTGTACAGTGCACCCAATTTGGGGTGCAGTTTTTGGGGATGGCATCCACATGTCCAGAAAAGTTGAGGTGACGTTCAAGCCATATCCTCAATGTATTTGAAGGAGGAGACATCTCTTATCTTGGTCCCATCAAGGGTGTGGAAAGACAGTGGGGCAATAAGCTAGTGAGCCTTTGCCTAGTGCCAAAGATCATAGAGACCATCTTCTTGGTGTTGAGCACAGCTGATTTGAATGAAATTAGAGCTGAACTTTGTGAAAGTCTAATTGGAGGCTAGTCGCGTACATTGGGGAGGAGTTAGCAGAGCATTAAGAACAGTATTGTCTGTGTACATATGTATAGATGCAGAGGAGCAGGCAGCAGGGAGGGCATTGAGGAAGACCAAGAAAAGTAAAGGGCCAATGATTGACCCTTGAGGGATATCTGTGGTGATAGGGAGATGGGGGATATAGACTTACCAATCCTAACTGACTGAATCCTACCCATGAGATAAGAATGGAACCAGTTAGTGGCTAGGATGGAGAACCCTGCTGCTGTGAGTTTGTCAAGAAGAAGAGGGGGGCTATGGAGTTGAATGCTTTAGACAAATCAACAAAGATGGCAGAGGTAATATGGCCCTGAACCTTGCTAGAGAGAATGGAGTCAGTAAGCCGGAAGAAGGATGTTGAGGTGGAGTGGGATTTATGAAAATGAGACTGGAATGGGGTAAAAAGAGTAAGAGTTGGGGAAGGGGGAGAGCTGAGCCAGCATGAAATGCTCTTGGAGTTTGGCAAGGATGGGAAGCAGGAGATGGGTGGTAGTTGCCTGGAGAGGATGGGCGCTACCTCTGGGAGGGAATTAGGGTGGGAGTTTCTAGGAATAGGGAACATTGGCAAGGGAGAAGAGAGGTTTAGAAGGAGGCAAGCGGAAGGGCAATGGTGGTGGAAGAGGATGGAGAAGTTTGGGGTTGAACCCATCTGGGCTCTTGCTGTTTTGGGGTTAAGGGCTAAAACAGCCTTTAAGGTGGCAGTGGAGAGATCAGAGAAAGAGAAAAGGGAAGAGGAAAGAGTGAGGAGCAGGTGGGGAGGGGAGGAAGGGGAGGGAGAGGGAGGGGGAGAGAGATGAGAGAAGGGAGAAGGCATATGTGGTGAAGAAGGCATTGAATTCAGAAGCCATTGATAGAAGGTTAGAGATGGTGGTATCACTCACCTTAAGATTGAGGACTGGGGCTGGGGACTGGGCAGGGGGGGGAGAAAAGGGCATGGATTCCTTCCAGAACTGAGAGGGGTGTTATTGTTGTTCTGAAAGAAGGAAGAAAAATACTCAGCTTTAGCAAGTCTGATGACCCTGGTGCAGGCATTTCAAAGGGTCCGGTACTTATGTAGGTCCACATGGGAGCCTGAGGCTTTTTGCACATTCCAAGCAAGGTCATGTGCTCACAGACAGGGTCACAGTTCAGCTGAGAACCAGGGAAGGTGGGAACCTCTGACCCTGGTTTTCCTGAGGGGAGCATACTGGTCCCAGATAGCCAAGAACTTGGTCTTAAAAAAGTTGAGGGCAGAGTCTATGGAGGAGGCAGTGGAGATGGGGCCCCATCATTTGTTGTCAAGTCTTATGGAGGGCAGGCAAGTCCAAGGATCTGAAAGACTGGATTAGCAGGAGATTTGAGGACATGGGGCAGTGAATTGTACGCACACAGCAAACCATGTGGTATCACTGAATGGGTCTGGAAGGATGCCAGCAGCAATTATCTGGTGGGGGTGAGAAGCCAGAGCCCAATCCAAAAGAGGTATGGTTGAGGGACTTGTTGGTTTAGGCAGGTTGGCCCAGTGATCAGTCGAGACAGATTAAGGGATGAGATGTCATTGCAGAATTTGGAATGGGTAGAGGACAGCCAATTTAAGTTAAAGTCCCAAGGATGTTGGAGTTCACCAGCAGAGGAATGGGTAGTAAGAGTAGTGATGAGATCAGAGATCACAGGGAAGAGATGCCTGGGCAGCAGTAGATGCCACTCACAAACATAGGAGGGAGAAAGGGAGGGATAGTTTTAAAAGCAATAGCTCATAGGCAGAGGGGAGGAGGAGAAGGAGAATAAGAGTGAAATGAATGAAGGAGGAGAAGTATATGACTCACTCCACCACCCCTGCCTGAGTGATCCTGATGGACAAGGGTGTAGTCAAGGATTGCAATGTTATTATCTGGGATCTTTGGAGAGAGCCAGGATTCTGAGATAATTAGCACATCAGGTCTATGGTGAATCATGAGTGACTGGAGAAGATACATTTTGTGAAAAAGGCTCCTGATGTTAAGGTGTGCCACTCAACTGTTAAGGCAGGTCAGTGGGGGTGGAGTGAGCAGGGTCAGTGTTGGGTTCTATGTCACCAGCAGATAAGTAGCAGAGAAATGAGGAGCTCAGTATGGATTAAGATGGATATATGTCTGTGAGGTAGAGGGGTGGGAGGTAGGGAAAGTGAAGGAGGGAAGCGGTATGAGGGAAGCAGTAAACTAAGAGATGCAAGATGGAGGTAAGGAGAGGGGAGGGTGAGGATCCAGGGGCCAGGGAAATGTAAAGGGGGAGACATGAGGAGGGAAGAGTTGGGGAGGAAAGGTGGTTGGGTGGTGAGGGAGGGAGGTAAGGAGAGAGAGAGGTGGATGGCAGAAGGGATGGCAGGGGAAACAAGGGAGGAGGGAGATGGTAATAAGGCACATTGTTGGATACAAATTAGAGGAGATTGTGAACAGAATGAGTAATGAGGGGTATCAGAGAGGATGGGGTATGTAGGCAGATTGAGATAGGCAGGGGGTGAGGACAAAGAGGGGAAGAGGAGAGCAGAGGAGGAGAGGAGGGGAGTAACAATTGGCAGAGGAGGAATGCATTATGGTAGCATTAGTGGATTAGCAACAAATAGAACCTAAGGTATCAATATTTTTTGGTGTCAACTTTCTAGTAGTGTTTATTCAATGTTGCTTAGGAGTAAGAAGCATAGGAGTAAATGTCAGGTCGAGTATGCAGAGACAGAACAAAAAGCTGTAGCACTGCAGAGTGAGAGTAGTGAACAGCCAGGATATCAAAGTGAGCTGCTGATCCCTTTGGGAGGTATGAGTAGGTGAACACTTGATTAAATTAGACTTGGTGCAGGTCCTTGATTGGCACTGCAGAGTGAGAGTAGTGAGCAGCCATGAAATTGAAGAGAGCTGCTGAGCCCTTTGGTAGGTAAGTAGGTGACCAGTTTTTAATTTAGACCAGATGCGGGTCCTTGATTGGGGGGGGGCCAGATGGGTTCCATTATGGGAGATAAATTTAGGATACTGACTATGGGAGGTAGGGTGGGTTATTCCTAAGTAGCACCATGCTAGCAAGACTGCACACCATAATCAGCATACTCCTGGTTCACCATGTACGGGGAGGGGGGGTTCCTTCACTGTTGTGCTCCAGTAGGAGTGAGTGTAGGGAGGGCTGTTGTCCTCAGCCTTCATGACCCTGTGATGATCCAATGCAGGAATGGGGAAGATAGCTGAGGAGGGAAGAAGACAAAAGTCAGTGTGCAGTCCAGAGACTGAAGTCAGGTAGCAGGTTGAAACATGAGAGCAGAGTGGGGAGAGGGCACCGGGAGCAGGCAGGAGTGACAGAGCAACATAGTTTACAAAGTTACAGAAAATAATGCAGGAATTCTAGCAATATTAGCTATTTCAACATGTCTAGCCTCACTGAACCTATCTGTAGCTGTCTGCTGACAAAAAACAAATATCCTGATAACAGACACTG
The DNA here is from genome assembly GCA_016271365.2 of Neoceratodus forsteri. Classification (NCBI taxonomy): domain Eukaryota; kingdom Metazoa; phylum Chordata; order Ceratodontiformes; family Ceratodontidae; genus Neoceratodus; species Neoceratodus forsteri. Next base: position 1,070,536,157 of record CM028131.1, on the reverse strand, counting down.
CAGTAACAGCTTCTTACACAATGACAGAGGCTTAGGCAGTACAAATAAAGTCTTAAAGCACTTACAAAGACAGGATGGAAAGCATTAATGTTCAGCACCTGCAAAATGGTGCTGCGAGCCACAACCAGTGTGCTTCTGGCTCACCATGTACCTGGGGGTGGATCCTTCCACTACTGTGATCCAGTGGGAGCAAGTGTGGGAGGGCTGCTGTCCTGAGCCCTTGTGGCCCTGTGGTTCAATGCAGGAATGGTACAGATAGCTGGGCTGCATTTTAAACAATGTGCAGTTTGAAAGGTTTGTATGAAATATATTACGCATAGAAGTGTGGGATTTTTTGGCCTAATTGCTCATTCCATAGAACCTTTTGTTTTTTAAATAACAGTTTTGAACTGTTTGGTGCAAAATACATGAAGATGCATATGTTTTGCTTACAAGATTCTGTTTTTAAAGCTAACCATATTAGTAACAAGATATTCAGAACATAAGGCCCCATATTCAGAGCTGGACGGCTCCATGCACAAAAAGGTGCTCCACATGAAAAAATAGGGCTGGCTGGCTATGGTGCCATATTCAAACAGTTAGTGGGATCTGACCTGACCTCACTATCTGTTTGATTGTCAGACCCTGGTAGCACGGCACAGCAGGCAGTCACCATGTTTGGTGCAGTGCTACCAGAGTGTGGGACTGAAGATTACTCATAGGAGAAAAGTTGGGCACATACCATTTAGTGCCTCAGCCCCCATGGGCAATATTTAGCCCAAACATGCAAATGAGCCCATTGGTCATGCACGGTGCTAAGGGGCCATCTGCATGCCCATTATGAGCTCAACTGCATGTGAGCACCACACCCAAGTGTGCTGAGCCAGGTCCCCCTCAAGCCCCAATCCCTTCCCTGGTATGTTCTATTAAAAACCTTGTGGTCTACTGGTCCCTCCCTAGCCTTGATCACTTCCCAGTAAGTTCTGTAGAAAATCTGGTGGTCTGGTTGTCCCTCCTTTATCCCTTCCCAGTAGGTACTGTAGAAAGCATGGTGGTCTAGTGGTCCCTCCCTAGCCCTGAAGCCTTCCCCAGCTTTCATATAATCCTGGTGGTCTAGTGGTCCCTCCATCCCGCTCACTTGGTCCCTGATCACTGTCCTAATCCAAAGAAATGAAGTCCCTGGTAGTTAAGTATCCCCCCACCCAGCAACTGGCACAGTCCTCCTCACCCCATCATGGCCAGTCACTGACTGAACTGTCAATAAGCTTGTACAGTTCATACAGTAGTATGCGCTCATTAGCTGCCCAGTCAACCAATGAGCATGTACTATGTACTATACAGACGTACTGAAAGTTCAGTCAGTGGCTGGTAATGGCAGTGTGGGGGGGGCTGTGCCAGTAGTATGCACAGGTCAAGTTGGGGGGCCTGGGTGGTGGATCACTACCTGATGGGATGGGGGATGAGGGGCACTAGACTACCACAGACTTTATTTCTTTGGGTTTCGATGGTGATCAGGACCAGGGGAGGGGAGAGGGATCACTGGACCACCAAGGATTATATGAAATACTGGGGAACGGGTCATGGCTAGTGATAGATCACTAGATCATCAGGTCTTATACAGAAAATACCAGTGAAGAGATCAGGGCTAGGGAGGGATCACTAGACCACCAGGTCTTATACAGAATATACCAGGGAAGGGATTGGGGCAAGGGAGGGACCACTAGACCACCAGGGTACCCAGCCCTTGACAGTGTGCATATGGGTCTGTGTACAGTTAAGGTCTGGGTTTCAGAAGCATAAACACGTGCCACTGCTGGTGGCCATTTAACTTTTCTGAAAACTTTCAATATTGTGCTGTGCTGCATATGCATGAGGGAACCCTCACTTGCATAGGTGCAGCACAATATTATCGCGTGGATACCAATGCTGTCGAGAAGTGCGCCCGCATGTATTCACTTTGAATATAGGTATGCCACCGACAGCTGCTGCTGTTCTCATTTAGCATGGCACAAACACAGTTTCAGGCTGTGCTAACCTTTGAAAATGGGTCCTTTAATCTTTGCAAATGCCACCAAAATTAACTTTTTTCATGAAAACTTTGCAAAGTGAAATATGCAAATTATCACAGTTCCAAACAAAATTTGACTACCACTGGCAGAATTGAGCATAAATTATGATTTAACTTCTCTGAAACCTTACAAAATGTCTGAAAATATTTTGTGAAATTTCATCATTTAAATTTCTATCATTCCCACCTAATTTAAAAAATTTTGTCCAAATTACAGCACTTAACGCCAGTTTTAAAGTCTTTTAACTCATTGATATATGTACAGTTTCACATTATCTAGCATTAAAGATTAATAAGTTATAAGCTGCGAGACATTTTGCAATTTTTAAATGAAATTTTGCAAGTAGGTAAATTACGCATTTTAAGCCCCTATTACTTTAAAACTAGAAAACACAATTTCACTAGTCAAGAGTGTATGAACGTTCAAAAAGTATGGGGACTGAAGTTTGTAAGCATTATTAAAATGTCAAAAGTTTAGTACTGTAGATTCATAGACCCTTAGACAAAGGTCATGCATTTCAACATTCTAATCTCTTGCTTAAAGTGGTACCACACCATCAGGCACCACAAATGCAAAATATCATTAGTAATTAAAGTAAAACTTCATATATTTTACTGAAAATTTTGTAACTTTGTGATAATTTTGAAGAAGCCATTCCATAAAATTTGCCCAGCCATACACTTTTGAATATACTTTATTTTTGGATTCTTATTTATGTTAACATTCAGTAAGCTTTCTCTTGTAACAATACAATTTAAGCATTTATCCTCTTAATAATAACATATGCAAAGCTCCACAATGTAAAACTGAAAAAGAAAAAGAATATTCATCTGGATTTTTCTCTGTTTGATTTGCAGGGTACTTTCTCTGTCAAATTGTTGTGTAGGGTATCTTGCTGACAGGAAGGCACTCGTCGCAGCGGTGGGTGAGAGCTTTTAGTCGATTGTTTTGTGAGGACACAGTTTAGGCCCAACGCCTTCCCACCCCACCCACCCACCCCTGGAAATAGTTCCTTTATACCTGAGGTTCTGACATCATTTCCTCGAGTGCAAGGTGCATTTCACTGTCATATCCTCTCTAGCACACTGCACTGATAATATAAGCATACACGTTGTATATATATATATATATATATTTCTATATAACAAATCACACATGCCGCGCACACACACACACACACACAAATACAATAAAAAAAACTAGATAAACATGTGGGGAGTAGTGCAATGTAATGGCTGTGGGGCAGCAGTCTTCCGGGAGTCTTTCTGGAGGCTGAGATGCTGCCCTATTTGAAGACAACTATCTGCCCTGAGGGAGGAAGTTGCCTGTCTTCAGGCCGCACTGGACAGTAGTAAGGAAACCTTCCCCCAGACCACACTGGACAGTAGAAAGGGAACCTCCCCCATCCAGGGAGCACTAGCGCCACCACCACTACCTCAGAGGTTGTGAAGAAAGCACAGCAGTTGGACCACAGTGGGCTCAGGAGGTGAGGAAGGTGGAACAGAGGCACACCCAGTCAATTGTTCCACTCACAATCCACATACACCATTCTGGGAGCATAGCTCCCTCTATGGATGCACCAGCAGAGAAGACTGATGATATCTGGCACAAGGAGGCCCACAGAAAGGAGAGGGCACCAAAGGGAAAGGAAGCAGCTCCTGGTGGGGGACTCAATTATTAGGGTATAGAACTGGGGGAGCTGGGAAAAATGAAGTAAGGTGCCTGCCTGGTGCCATGGCTTGAGGGACAGGAAGCGCATCCTCAGGATCACGAGAACAGCTGCAAGGGATTCTGAGGCTGGACGAATTGTCCACCTAGGGACAAATGACTTGGTTCATCATGAGATTAGAGCAGTGCAGGAGGACATTGCAGAGTTGGAGAGGACCTAAGACGGTAGCACAGCGCATCCTTCTCAGAGGTGCTGCCTGTCAAAAGCATGGGGAGGCGAGGGCAATTGGCACCATGCAGTTTAATGAATAGTTGAAAAAATGGTGCAAAGCACAGGGGTTTGGCTTCATTGGGGACTGGGGTTCCACCTGGAGGGACACCAGCCTATACTGGCAAGATGGTCTGCATCTGTCCAGGAAGGGAACAAGTCTTTTGAGCAATCGGTTTAAATGCTTCATTGGCAAGCTTTTAAACTAGTCAAAGGGGGAGGCACTGACAAGCAGCAGGAAAATCCCAGCCTCTCCCTACAAAACAGGGTACTAAATGAGAAAAAGACTGAGGTAGAACGGTCAGTGGGGGATGCTGCAACAGAAGGTAAAGCCATCAAAAAATGGAGAGCAATGAGTACTAATACCCATAGTCTGGGTAACAAGCTTCCTGAATTAGTGGCCTTGATGGAGGAGGAACATCTGGATATCGTGGCAGTCACAGAAACATGGTACACACAAAACCATGACTGGGACATAAACATACCAGGATACACTGTCTACAGGAGGGACAGGGAGGGTAAAAGAGGAGGAGGAGTAGTTCTTTACATAAGGGAAGGAATAAAAGCAACAGAACAAAAGGGTAAACAGGGAGGAGAAGAAGCACCATGGGTAAATTTGGAGACAGGCAATGGCACCACAATACGCAGAGGCTGTGACAGAGCTCTTCTCAGGGGAGAAATGGACAGGGAAATGATAGAAAGAATACTTAGAATGGCAGAAAAAGGGAGATATTGCTGATGGGTGATCTGAATATGCCAGATGTTAACTGGAGTGCAGTTGCAGCTGCCACTTGAAGAGTGCAGTTATTCTAGATGCCCTACAGGGGGCATGCCTTAAACAACTAGTACTGGAGCCCACTCGAGAGGGAGCAATATTAGACTTGATTCTCTCAAATGGAGATGGAGAGGATTACAGATGTAGAAGTGAGTAGCCATCTGGGAACTAGCGACCATCAGACAGTATGGTTCACAATAAACACAGCAATAGAGTCAAGCCATGCAAAGACAAAGTACTGGACTTTAGGAGGGCTGACTTTGCCAAAATGGGTGAGTGCCTAAGGAATGCACTAGCAAATGGTCAGGAAGGAGGGTGGAAGAACAATGGGGAATAATAAAACTGCCATCACAGGGTAACGAGCCTTGTGTGAAGCAAATAAACAAAACAAGGCGATGTGAAACCTATGGTTCTCCAAGGAAGTGGCAGTGAAGATTCAAAGAGAAGAGAGCATTCAGGAAGTACAGGAATGTAGAAGGAGCAGGACAGAGAAGTGTATCAGGTAAAGCAAAAGGAGGCTGGGAAGGTAGTCAGAACAGCAAAGGCCCAAACCGAGGAAAAGATAGCCAACTCAGTTAAGAAGGGGATAAAACCTTTTATAGGTACATCAGGAGCGAAGGAAGACCAAGGAAGGGATAGTGAGGCTTAATAAAGGGAGGAGGGTGGGCAGAGGGAGACTCTGAAAAGGCAGAGATACTAAACAAATATTTTTGCTCAGTATTTACAAAGGAAGAGGGGAGGTACATAAAACAAACAGTAGTAACATGCTGGATACAGAAGTTGATACCGCCCATTTACAGAACAAAGGGTTCTGAAAGAACTCTTAAAACTGAAGGTGGACAAAGCAATGGGGCCTGATGGGATTCATCCCAGAATTCTAAAAGAACTAAGGGTAGAACTAGTGACACCACTGACTACCCTTTTAACAAATCATGGAGGATGGGGTGGTACCCGAGGACTGGAGGAGGGCAGATGTGATTCCCTTCACAAAAGTGGGAGCAAGGCAGAAGCAGGAAACTATAGACCTGTTAGTTTAACCTCAGTGATAGGGAAAATGATGGAATCACTTCTGAAGGAAAGAACTGTCGAGTATCTAGAGGCCAGAGGGACACAGGACCCAAGGCAGCATGGATTCACAGCGGAAGGTCATGCCAGACAAATCTGATAGATTTCTTTGACTGGGTGACCAAAGTAGTAGATCAGGGAGGGGCTGTGGACATGGCCTACCTAGACTTTACAAGGCATTTGACACAGTCCCACACAAAAGATTAATATACAAGTTAGCCAGCCTGGGAGTGGGTCCCAAGATGACAGCCTGGGTAAAGAATTGGCTGGAGAATAGGACACAGAGTAATATTAAATGGAGTCCACTCAGAAGAAAGGAGGTTACTAGTGGGTACCCAGGGTTCAGTATTAGGACTGGTCCTCTTCAATGTCTTTATAGCTTAAATTGCAGAAGGACTGGAAGGAAAGTATGTCTCTTTGCAGATGACACTAAGATCTGCAACAGAATTGATGCACAGGGTGGGGTGGAAAGGATGAGAAGGACTAGCAAGGTTAGAGGAATGGTCAAATGTATGGCAGCTTAGATTCAATGCTAAGAAGTGCAAGGTAATGCACCTGGAAACAAAACCCAGGGAAGGTACACAATGGGGGCTGAGATACTAACAACAACAAAAATGGAGAGGACCTGGGGTAGTCATCATCAGATGACCTAAAGATGGGCAAGCAATGTGAAAGGGCAGCAAGGAGGGCTGGGAGATACTGGGATGCATAGGAGAGGCATCACCAGTAGAAAACAGGAAGTTATTATCCCTCTGTACAGACAGCTGGTGAGACCCCATCTGGAGTACTGTGTGCAGTTCTGGAGACCCAATCTCCGCAAAGACATAGACAGGATGGAAGCTGTCCAGAGGAGGACAACTAAAATGGTGCAGGGTCTGCACTGGAAGACATATGAAGAGAGACTTAAGGAGCTTAATATGTATTGCCTCGAGGAAAGGAGGGAGAGGGGGACATGATAGAAACTTTCAAGTACCTCAAGGGAATCAACAAAGTCCAAGAGGGTAGCATCTTTCAAAAAAAGAGGTGTGCAAGAACAAGAGGGCACAATTTGAAGATAGAGGAGGGGTGGCTCAGAGGTAATTTAAGGAAGTATTTTTTCACAGAGAGGGTTGTGGATGCATGGAACGGCCTTCGTAGGAGGTTGTGAGTAAAAAATCAGTGGTGGAATTCAAGCATGCATGGGATAGTCATAAGGCAGTTCTGGGGGGGTGGGGGTAGGAAGAAGTAGGCTGCTGGTTAACTAGGATCTGCAGCTTATCCAGTAGGTAGGGAAATGGGCAGACTGGGTGGGCCAAGTGGTCCTTATCTGCAGTCAAATTCTGTTTCTATGATATTATTATACAGGCGAGCTAGTACCTGTATATTAGGGTTGCATAAGCACATCTATGTTAAACCCACATTTTTTCACCTTAATAACTTTGACCCCATTCAACCGATTTACATGAAATTTGTAAAGCAGAGTCTTGGAGCCAGGAACTCTTGATCCTGTGATTTTCATGTAGCTCAGTTTAGAGGATACAAAGTTACATACAGTAGGTGCAAAAACATAAAATTCTCAGTTTTTTTACATTTTGAAGACTTTTTGCCACCGATAACTAAAACATAGGAGGATTTGAAACCTGAAACTTTCAGGTTTGATACAGAGTGGTCCAAGGTGTGTGCTTTTGTGAGTTCTAGGTCCCACAGTTAAGTAGTTTGTGAAATATTTAATACAAATATTCAGTTTCTGAGCATGAGCAGTTCAAAAATCTGTTTATAACTGAATTTTTGCAAAAGCAGCAGGTTGCAGTATATGACACAGCTGTCTTTAATCAATGACAGCTGTCTCATATAGTGCAACCCCTGCTGCTATCACCACTCATAGGTCAGGGACAAGGCTCTGTAGCCCCACCATCCTGACTATGCTGCGCCTTCAACTGTATTTGCACACCGGGGACCCCAATCCCCGGTGACATTGTGTGTATTTATTTATTTATTAATTAATTTTCCATGTCGATGTCCACTGCCCCCCACAGCCTGTTGTTTCTTGTAATTCACCCCTCTCCTCCAGCAAAGTGGAACACTGGGGAGCCCACTCCCAGTGACCCAAAATAGATTAATATTATCCGTATACCTCCAAAAAAAACTGTCCCCCGACATCTTTGTTTTATTTTTATTTAAACCTGAAATAAAGGAAATGGTCCCTTGCCATTGCTGCCCTTCCCTTCCCCCATCCTGACCCTTCCATTGAGTGCCCACCACCCCACACCCCCCTTACCCTATACTTACCTATGGAGGTGGTAGGCTGACATCTTCTGTGGACCAGAACACATTTGCACTCTTCAAAGCCCAGCTGCAAACAGAAGAATAAAGTTTACTGCTGTATAACGTATTTGGTTACAAGCTGGTTGCACTATATGACACATCTGTCATTTAACAAAGTGCAGCTGTGTCGTATTTTGCAACCCTTAGTGTTGCATAATGTATTTGCCATTAACAGCTGGTTGCACTATATGACACAGTTGTGTTGCATAGTGCAACCCTTAGTGTCTCGTAATGTGTTTGCCATTATCAGCTGGTTGGACTATATGACACAGCTGTTGTTTATAAAATGACAGCTGTGTTGTGTAGTGCAAACCCTGCTTGTACATGCTCTCTAGCCCATATCTGGACATCCCACAGAATCTAGTTTTTCCAGGTACTGCCAAGAACATTGATTACTGTCCCTACTCTGTGCAGGTGGGAACCTGTGCAAATCATGTAATGGGGGTAAGTCATGGAGGAATAGCTTCAGTTTATGTGAGAGGAGATTGAGGAAAGATATGCTGTTCAAAGAGGGAGGTCCAGGTAGTACCTGTGAGGGGGGAATAAAGGAGAGAGAGGGATGGGAGAGAGGCTCTGATGGGACTGAAGCCTAAAGCAAGGACTACAGGAGTGATCCAACAGTGAGGTGGGGATTCCAAAATCAGAGGAGGGAGCAACTGACTTGACCAGTATCAGGCAATTACCATGACAAGCAAGGGGTATTTGAGTGCCCCAAGATTTCTGGCTTCCAAGGAATGTCTGACCCCCTATGTGGTTTCTCTAGCTGCTCACAAAATATTGTACCCCTCAGTATGCGAAATAGTTATTTAAAAAGTTCATATAATCCGACACGGGATACCCCCACTGTTGGACCCCCAGCCCCTTGTTTAGAATTACCTTACCAACATCAGGGGCTCCAATCCCCATGTTGGAAGTAAGTATATTTTTCCACATCACTATGGGAAACTGGGGAGTCCCCACCCAATGTTCCAATGTGGTGGTGTTCATCTATGGTAACTGAAAAAAAGAAAACAGTCTCCTGACATATTTTTTTTTTTGTAACCTGTAAAGAAAGAATACCATCCCTATTCATCCCCATTGTCCCCCTCCCACCATTCCTGACTGCTCCCTACTGAGTACCCACCACCCCACACCCCCCTTACCCTATACTTACCTGCTGTGGTCATATGCTGTCATCTACTGTGGACCAGGACACATCTGCACTCTTCAAATCCGAACTGCAAACTGAGGAGTAAAGGTAAGTGATGTATAAGAAAAAAGAGATGAGCAAGAACAAGGGACACAATTTAAAGATAGAGGGGGGGCAGTTCCAGGGCAATGTGAGGAAGTATTTTTTCACAGAGAGGGTAGTGGATGCATGGAACAGCCTTCCTGAGGAGGTTGTGGGGTCTAAAACTGTAGGAGAATTCAAGAATGCATGGGACAGACATAAGGCAGTTTTGGTGGGGGTAGGAAGAAATAGGCTGTTGGTTAACTAGGATCTGTGGCCTATCCTGTAAGTAGGGAAATGGGCAGACTAGGTGGGCCAAGCAGTCCTTATCTGCCATCAAAGTCTATGTTTCTATGTATAATGTATTTCAATGGCATTTGCAACTTATGTTGATATCTTCACCATTTTTAGGTATTTTGTCACCAAATTTTCAACATCGCTTTTGGAACCCCACCTCATGAACACTGTCACTGTCATTTTGTTAATCAGGTGATTTTGTGGTCACTGCATGAAATCACCTTTTGAGACAGTTAATGAAATAACAGTGCCAGTGTTCATGGGGTGGAAGTCTAAAAAGCCCATGTTGAAAATTTGCTAAAATTCCCAAAATGCCCATGTTATGAGCATGCATTGTCCAGTTTCTACGCAGGCGCATAACTTTGGAAATTTACAATATTGTGACTCCAGATTTCAACATTGCCATTGTTGCACACCACCTCATGAACAGTACAGCTGTCATTTCTCACATCCTGCCCAAAATGTGTTTTTGCACCTGTGGCATGGAATGGCACGGTCGCTGTGTGGAATAACCTTTTGGGGCAGTTTAACAAAATAACAATGCCAGTGTTCATGAGGTGGGGTCCCAAAAAGCCCATATTGAAAATTTGGTGTCAAAATCCTAAAAATGGCCATGTTATGAGCATGTGTTGTGCAGTTTCTACACAGGTGCATAATAGTCCAAGCCTAAACTCCATTGTGCCACCTCCCCCGCCCTTCATCCCTACTATCTCTTTTCCCACCCTTTCTGGTATCTACTCCTCCTTTCCCACCCTTTCTGTTATCTACTTCTCATCCTGTCTACTAAGTTTTCAACCTCTCACCTGCCTACCAACCACCTAACTTTTAGTCAACCATGGCCTTCGTTGCCTCAGGTTTTGCCACCCCCATCCATCCCCCCATTCTCCACTCTAATACAGACTTAGTCAATTTCTGATTGCATTGATATTGCATTAAATGCTGTTACTTACCTGTAACCCTTTATATTATTTCTCAATCTTATCTTCAAATGTTACTGTGTGCCCATCTGACGTTATTGCAACCTGTAGTTAAATCCATTATTGTAGCAAAAAAAAAATGATATGCCCCCCAAAATCACCAACATGAAGTTTCGTTAATATCATTAACAATTGCTTATTAAACTCCTGGCAGCAAGCAAGCAAATCAACCAGAAGAAAAAAAAACAGGAAAAAAAAACCTAACATTTTCACATTTCTATCCTATCCTAAAATGTCCTGTTCTGATAGTGTGTAGGAGAACCAGCTGTTTCTTCAGACAAATAACTTCTCAAATAGCTGACAAGCTGGTCCACTTCAACGATTACATGGACTTTATCATCTTTTACCAGTTCACTTTAGCAATTGGAAGCAGAGAAAATTGTGCACCAGTTTCTAATACTGTATCTTTTGTCATTATGCCAAGAACTTGTGTTTGAAAACATAAATCTGGGAAGATGTAATAGCATTGTTGTTTGTATTCATATGTACCACATAGTTTGGCCAGCTTAAAAATGAAGTCTCTGTCCAAATGAAAGGCACATGTGGCCTGTGTGGCTGGTCTTATATTCGTTATTGGTTCTTTGTTCTTCTTTAGTATTCTAAAAACATGGATTAGCAATGGTGGATTATCTGGGGGAGGATCAAAGGTGAAGACAAGTGTATCTTTGACAGGATCACAAGAATTACTGAACTCTTTGTCATATGTACTAGGAATGTTAATCAAAGAAGCATTTTTATATCTCAGTATATTTTTATTATTTTCCACCTTTTTGTTAGAATTGTAGTTATCTTTTATAACCCTTGCAAATTTGCTTCAACTGCCAGTTTTGCTTTCCTGTTTGGTAAACTGTATTGTATGTTCACCAAAAAACTTTTCTACTGCAACCCCATATCTTTGAGCTGCTTTATCTCTGTTTGTAAGATTTTATTTATTTAATTTTTTTTTGTTGTTGACAAGGCTTTAAACATTTTATCATATTTATCTATCCAAGAGACTATCTTGTCAAGCGAATGGCCAAGGGATTCCAATGTATATTTCTTGTGTAGTGGCTTGACCTGTTTAACAGAAGAGGATTATAAAACCAGTAAAATCACTTCTGTGCTTTGTTTCTGTTGTTGAATGCTAGAAGCATTGTAAGCTAACATCATTGTTTTTGCCCTTATAGAGGGGGTTGCCACCTTTAGTGCCCTAGCCAGCAGGATGCCTAGTGTGCTTGGACCCTCATCCCCACAGCCATGTTCTGAGCTTGATTTTCAAGATGTAACTGCTGTTCAAATGGGCTGAATTGGGGGAGAAAAACTCATCACTTATTTTCAGTACACTTTTCCTGTATGAATCTATAAAAAAAATTGTTTACAAGTGTTTAAACAGGTAATTCTCCTGAAGTCAGAATGAAGATTCTATCTTAGGCTGCTTCATGGAAGGCCATCTTGGATCCCCATCTTATACTTGAGCTGATACACAGGAGGAAGGAAAAGGCTGGGTAGAGAGGTAATAAAGTAGCATTCATGGGGGCATCATATTCAATATACAGTGGTACCCAATGTCAGGTACCCTTATACTAATCAGTATCTTGAGTGAAACACCACAACAAATAGTCATGGCCATCACTTTGTACTTGCCTGTCTTCATACAAATTACAAGTTAACCACAAGAGCTCACTAGGGCTTGGGAAGGCACACATGCTCTGCATTTTGTCTGCATAATGCCTCCTGCTGACTCTTTAACAACCAAGAAGATGAATATGTATATTTTTAGCATTTGAAAATAGTAACACTAAGTTTTACAACTAGTTCTGACACAAACCAGGTGATGCTGCACCATGGGAGTTGGGGATAGTGCGGGTTGAGGGTTTGTTGACCCCAGCTGAACACAAAGACAGCAGCTGACAACTGCAATCAGGCTGGGGTTTCTGAGACAGTGGTCTTTTCAGCTCCTGTTTCGCTGATTTCTGTGAGATATATATGTGATGTGTTTGGGTGAATTTCAGCAATGAATTTCTACTTACTACTGAGACAGCATGGATTGCCAGTGTACGTTTTACTTTTAACATCACCTCTTTAGGAGCTCCTGAGTGAAGCTGTTGTCTTTACAACTAGTTGTGACTGAGGCCATTGGGACAGCAGTATCCAGGCATATTTTGTCATGATAGAACATGATTCTGGGCACCAGTGTTGCAAAATGTTAGAAGGGCATTGCAGGACCACGATGCTAGTACAGCTAAGGCAATTCACTTGCTTGTAGTACATGTCAAATAGAAGCTATTGATAGTCAAGCCAAGATGTGTTTGCAGTTCTGCCAAATGGGAAGGAGTATGGTCATATCAATGGAAAAGGCAATCTTGGAGAATTAAACTTAAAAAAAGGAATGGATGGCACACTTCGCCCAGAGTAGTATTACAAATGTTTAATATGCAGTGCAAAATTGTATGCTATACAAATCATTACTATGCAGGGGGCCTTATGAAGCTCTGTATGTAGAGTGCTACATAGGTATGATTTGTACCACCTGTAGAGGCTTGGTATGCTTTATTAATTTTTCTTTTCTCTCAGGGGGATTTAAAGTAAAGCGTAGGGGTGGCAGTTAGTGCATGGGTCACCGTGGTAGGAGATAGATACATGGGTTTACCTAGGGAAAGGGCAGAAGTGCTGGGTAGCAAAAGAATAGTAGACTCCAGCTGGAGCACAGGAGTATACAGGGGGCAATTCTAACTTGAAAGACAGTCTTATGAGAAGAATCAAACCCAACAAAATTGATTGGTTTAAGATTGAGCTGAGATCAAATGCACTTGCCAGTCAAAAAGGCACTCATAAAGACCATTTGATGGAAGAAAATGGCTGGGCCACCAAGAGGAAGAAAATTCAGCTATTCCAAAGCGATAGGTCTGATAGGAAAAGGAGTAGGTTGTGCTTTTTCAAGGAAAATATCTGAACAACAAGGAGACAATCAGTGTGACAAGCAGTTCCACTGAATCTGTTTAGTTAAGCTCAAAGAAGAAGGCAAAGTTGGGAAGAAAATAGTCTCAAATAAAGTAACTACAGTCCAGGACTGCAGACAGCTCAGTACAGCTAAATGGACTCAGTGGAGATAAAGGCTTTGTGGAAATTAAAGTCAACAGGTTGAATTCCAGTAGTATTACCTATTAAGCTTTAATTAATTGTTGAGCAAATGTGGCAAATTCATAATTTTCACAATTTTCACTGTAAGTCTTAAAATATTAAACACAATTATCCAGCTCTGTTCAATTCTATTACTCACTGACACTGGGCATGTATGCCACATTTCAAGTGTATTCCTGTAATGGCAGTAGAGCTACAAACATCCACATTTTTGGAAAATGTTCACAAAATTTCACAAATAAATTCTGACATTATAAACCCCTGTAACTTACAATTCAATTAGCCAAATCTCTACACATTTAGGCATTTCTTAGACCTTTCCAAGAAGAGTATGTATTCAAATTGCCAGCTGTCTAGCCCTTAGGGTGACTGAGTTGTAAGCAGAGAAACATGTTCAGAAAATTTCTCAAAAGATAAATTGCCAGACTCTGAGCCCATGTGAATCCAAAACTACTCATCCAAATGTCATGAAATAATTTTACATTACCTTAACACTCTATACAACAGGTATTCATACTAGTTTTCAAGTCTCTAACTAAAAGAACAGATGAGTTATGATCAAACAAAAAAATTCACAAACTGTTGAGAAAGTCTGACATTTAGCAGAATTGTTGGAATTGTTCTCACTACAATGTCTGTAGCATGACAGAAATTGTTGAATGTCATTGCTGATGTTATTAATAGAGTTTCAACAAGGTTTGAAGTTCTATATTGCTGACAACTTGAAAAGTTTCAGCTGAGACTGAGGTCTGAATGCAACTTGGAAACATAACTTCAAACTGAGAAAAGATCATGACGACTACAGAAGCTGTAATGCAGGAACTGATCAGGTTAAACATTGTGAGCCTGTGAACTGTGTGGGTTATGCTTTTTTTTATTTTTTGAGGTGTATGTGTGTACTTGGGTGCACATATGTATCTGTAATGTGCAGCATCTGCATGTACATTGTTTTGTCATGTACAGTACATGTGCCTGTTACTGTACAAAAATAACAGTTCTGTACTTTGACGCTGCTCAGTATCATTGGTACTTTGATTTGTTTTCTCATTGTGGCCCAGAGTAACATATTGCAACCCATTCTTGTCTGTCTTTAGTAAGGTGGACTTTGTTTTGGGCTCCCATAAGCCCTCCCAACTGCGCCTGGCCACGTGAATCTGGATGTTGAACTAGACTTTTTATACAAGGCCAGATGCTGTATCAAGGTAAAGCAGGTGATTTCTGAAGTTTTTCAGTATCAGCTGGGCTAATAGTGAGACGGTGGGCATCAGAGTCCGTTTGTTCTTTTCTTAGTTGTTTAAGGACTGATGTTAGCATGTTACTGCTTGATTTAAATCAGGAGTCACCTGTTATGCATGCACTGCGGCCTATGACAGGGCTGTTGAGGTGGCAGTTGAACCCCACATGGAGAGCACAGTACCCAGAGACAGAGTACCTTTCTTCGATGGCTATGCAAATCCTGGTGGAGAACTGGCAAAGAACATTATTTAAAACCTCAAAACTGTTGTTTTGCCAGTGGGGAACACAGATTTTAGCAGTCACCCAAGCTAGAAAAACTGAAAACCCACATTTTGTGTGTGTGTGTTTATTCCCTGTTGGCTTCTTTCCAGTCTAGCTGCTTGGAGGTAACAAAAACATACCGCTCACTTGAATGCTTTTCTTTTTAAATTTTTTTTTGTGGTGATAGTTGTCAGAGGCTCTCTTCTTCTTTTTTAAAGACAGTGGGCTCAATTTTCAAAGGGTGACACAAGGCTTGTCTCAAGGCCTGCACAATCCGGGAATTTGATGCAGCTGTGTTAATTCCCTTTGCTGTAACTGTGCTCGATTTTGGTAGGATGGATGCAGTTGTGACATTTTATCCAGTTTACAGCAGCTTGCACCAACTCTTTGGTGCAAGCACATAAGATGGACCCTGGGATTGTCGCAAGCTAGTAGTTTACGTAACAGAGCTCTTCCCCTGCCCCCACTTTTTGCTGCTTCAAAGCCTGACACTTTTTTAAAATAACTCCAATGTTCTTACTTACCAAACATTTTGGAGGGGTTCTTGGTCTGATCATCCAGCTGAACCATGATTAAACCTGACCACTTCGGCAAAGTGACCGCCTCCATCAGTCGGGAAAAAGCATCACATTTTAACTTGCCTTACAGAGCTGAGGTCCTTCTGCTTTTTCTATATTGTTTTGTGGGGAAACCACTCTCCTGGCTTTATTACTTACACAGTGTGCTCTTGCCAATAAGAGGCTCACAGGTATTCAATAGGGAGCTCACCAATTAGAAGAAGGCCACAGTTCTCCTGCATTCAAATCAATGTAAAGGGTTTGACAAGCTCCACCCCTTCATTTACAATGCATCGTAGTAAGCTTTGTGGGGAGGCACATGGTGTGTGACCAGACAAAAGCATATAGTTAAGGTACCAGAGCTCTCTCCACCCCCCCCTTTTTGCTGCTTCAAAGACTGCAGTTTTTTTAAAGTAACTCCAATGCTCTTACTTGCCATACATTTTGGAGGGATTATTGGTCTCATCATCCAGCTGAACCATGATTAAGCGTGACTACTTTGACAACGTGACCACCTCCATCGGTCCAGAAAAAATATCACATTTGATCTTGCCTTACAGAGCTGAGGTTCCCCTGCTTTAGTTATGTGGTCACCACCAGGTGCCTCCCACAAATTTTACTAAGGTGCATTGTAAAATGCAGTGGTTGAGCTTGCCAAACCCTTTATATTGAATTGCTGTAAGCTAGTCCAGAAAAGTTAATCTTAACCTGCAGCAATTGGCACATGGGAGTGAAAATCTTGATTGTCAGCTGGGAGATTGGTACACACGGGCATTCAGCAATTCTGAGGGTTTAAAATCAAACCCAGTGTCCATGTTCTAGAAGTTCAAAACTTCAGAGTTTACTGGCAGGTAATCAACATTTTTTTTCTGTGGTGGGTCAGAAAAAAATGGAGGCAAGCTAGGGTTTGAATTTTTTGAAAATTCTAAGACTGGCACAATGATACCAGCTGGTAAAAAGGCACTTGGCACTGGGATTTGCCATTTCTCAATCTCAGTTGTTACATAAATCCATACCTTGGCAAGAGGCTTGACCAATCAGAGACCGGGAAACTGTAATCCCATTTTCTAACTCTTTGTTGTTTTGATTGCTCATTTTTAGCTGGACTATGTTTCCTGCATGTTTAATATACTGCATCCCCTTCTATGGCTGCCCTGGATTTGAGTAAAGTGTGAGTAGGACAGATTTTGGGACTTTAAAGTCAATACTTAGATAAATGGTAGTGTTGTTTAGTGGAAAGTAAAGTACCAACTTTTGAGTACAGCTTAGTCATATGCTCTCCCAGTTACCAGTAATTAGAAATGCCAACTGTGAACAAACAGTAAGAGTGAAATCAAATTGATTTACAGATATAAAAACCCATATTTAGATGAATGGTGATGACCTGAAAAGTGGAAACTAAAGTGAACTGCACAGTGAGTACAACTTAGCCCTGCTTTCTCCTGCTACTGGTAATTACAAAGGCAAACCACAAACCATCAGTAAGACAGAAAATGAATGAACATAGGTCCCATCCAAAATGCACTGCCAATATGCTGTAACGGTTACAACCTGTTATAGATGGTAACCATTAGAGTGTGTCCACACTGCCGGCAAACTGTCGGTAATGGCTTGGGACTGTCACAGCCCGTCCACATTGTGGGTACCTTGCGACCATTATGGTCAGCACCTATCACGATGCAATTCATACCACACTATGGCCACTGGTGGGGCTACACGTCCACACTACAGCCGGTAATGGTACAGAGTCAGTACCAGTTCTGTAACCGTTGTTGAAACCACCTCATAGGTGGTTTTGACAATGTTACAGAAATACCTCCCATAATGTTACAGGTGTAAACGCAAATCATTAAAGTAATAGTTTGGACCCCTGTAACATTACGGAAGGGTGATTTCAGTGTAGTGTGGACAGGAACATAGTGGCAAATGTTTAGCACAGGAAGCAATTCCAGGAACACACAATGACCGAACACTGAGTAGACCGAGAGACCCAAAATATGGAAGGCAGAAGTTATTGAGAAACTGATTGGAAGGAACCCACTCTGATTCCAGACAAAGTATTTCAGAACTCAAATAAACTCAGTTAAACTGGAGAGATTATGAGTCAAAGATCTTAATCTGTTTTACAGTACAGTCTTCCTAAAGAACTATGGTGAGTGTAGGTGGGCACCCAAAGGACTGAGATTAGAAAAGGTCCAAGCAGGTGACATTAAAGAAAAATATTTTATTAAGAGTGGGAGACTGCTCTGGAAGAATGTTTCAAAAATTGTTATAATTCATTATCAGCAGTGATACTGCTGCCTACCAACAAATATAGATAAAAACTCTAGAAATGAATGCTGATTGAAATGATTCAAAGACTGCCCTTGGCCACTCAGCTAGAAGAATCTCCTACATACTTCTCTACTATGAAGTGTATAATAGCATGGTTTAATACTATGATCCAGACTAGCTGTTTTTTATAGTTATTGTATTGGTTTTTATGGTTATTGTATTGCTTCTGTTCTCAGTACTCATATACCCATTCAGCACATTGGTAAACAGTTTTTCACATTCCTCTCAGTTTATACTGGCAGGATTCATCCCTACCTCATGAATATTTGGTAAGCATTCTTTCTGGAAGTCAGAAAAGGGAATGCTAGACGGCCATTAGTCAGCCTCAAAAAGAGGTAAATCAGTGCCTTCTCAGTGTCTTCATATTAAGTGGTTTGGCTGTTGTAGCCCACTCACCCCTGGTAGCCTGAAATTCCCAATATGTTCCTATTAGTGTTGTGCAGAATTTTCAAATTCCATCAGAACAAAATTTCATGGAACTTTTTAAATTCTGCCAGAATTCCACTGAAGTTCATTGAAAATGGAATGGCAAAATTCCACAGCAGAAAAATGTTATTCCACAAAATTTCTGCAGCATTTTGCCTACACATCTCAATATTTTCATGGAAATGGTTGTGGAATGATGTTCCACAGAAAATTGTTGTTCTGCAGAATATTATTCCACAGATCGCAGCAGGCAGAATTCTATAGAAGAACCAATGAAATTCTGGTAGACATTCTAACTTCAGAATGGTGGTACCCACTAGTTTTACCAGCGGAAGTCTGCATTCCACACAGCACTAGTCCATATAAACACAAATTCAGTATGAAGGTGGAAGACTAGATTTGTTGGCCAAGGCACCTAGCTTCACCTGAACTGTTTTCTTCTAGGTTGCTTGAAAGAACAGAGCAAATAACCTTACCAGAGCAACAATAGGGATTAAGGCTTCTTTTGGCTAGGCAGGTTTACTGTGTGTTGTTATTTTTATTTTATACTCACAGAGGCTGTTACTGTTTGTTGCTAACATTTTATTGCTTTATTTTTCTCTGATTCAAATTGTTGTTGTGGGGTATACATTCTGCTGCATTATTATAGAGTGTGCCTTCAGGTGTGTGCTTACAGATTACTGCTGTAATCTTTTGATTCAAATTGTCTTTTGCAAGGTATATCTTCTGTTACTGCTTTATTTTTCTCTGTAGCAAAGTGTTTCTTACAGGGTATGTCTTCTATGAAATTATTACATGTGGTGCTTACATGTTTGTGACTTTTTATCATTAGGCTAAGCAAAATTAATGTTTGCCACTATTTTATTTATTTTTTTTTTGCTAAAAGTTTTTTTTTTTTGTCTCACAGGTGTTGCAGTCTCATTCTCACATTGAAGGAGTTAATTGCTTTCCTCCCACAACTCTTCCAGGGGATTAGGTGTGCATCTGGGGATAGAGCTGACAAACTGTCAGTCCCTTTCAACAGAGGGAAGGGTTAAAAGGTCAGGTTAGTTGATATCTTGGAGGTGGAAGACTAGGTTTGCTGGCCACGGCACCTAGTTTCACCTGAGCTGTTTTCTTCTAGGTTGCTTGAAAGGACAGAGCAAATAACCTTACCAGAACAACAATAAGAATTAAGACTTCTTTTGGCTAGGCAGGTTTACTGTGTGTTGTTATTTTTATTTTGTACTCACAGAGATTGTTACTGTTTGTTACTAACATATTATTGCTTTATTTTTCTCTGTTTCAAATTATTGTTGCTGGGTATACATTCTGCTGCATTATCACAGGGTGTGGCTACAGGTGTATGCTTACAGATTACTGCTGTAATCTTCTGATTCAAATTGTATTTTGCAAGGTATAGCTTCTGTTACTGCTTTATTTTTCTCTGTAGCAAAGTGTTTCTTACAGGGTATATCTTCTATGAAATTATTACAGGTGGTGCTTTACAGGTTTCACAGTTTTACCTGTCAATAGGATAAGCTTTCAGGGCTAGTGCATTTGTTTCTGGCTGATTGTTTCTGCTCTTACCTCCTTGTTTCTTTTGTCCATGGTTCTTCTTTTCAGCAGTGGAAGGGCCCAGCCACCCACCCAATCCCCAACACCCACACTACACTCCTTTTATAGGGTAGCACAGTCATGACATTTTCTATAGCAAAGCAGGAAGGGGCGAATCAGAGGGTATCCACACAGTGATCTCATTTACAGAGGCAGTAGTAATTTAACTTGTTATAACAAGTTATATAAAAACAAACAAACAAAACACAGAATCAAACTTTTGCTTTCATTTTCTTCCTTCTAATTACTCTGACCAGGTTATAAACCCAGCAACTTACCTGGAATGGATATCATTAACTGCAGGTACTGTGGAACACTTTTCAGTAGGGCAGTTTTACAGGATTTAGGACACTGTCCTACATGCTGGGCCATTGGAGATCTAAGGACTCAGCTCCAGGCAGCATGGGCAGAGATTGCACATCTCAACTTGCATATTCTAGAGGAAATATATTATGAGAACCACCCGCCATTTCCCCAACATCCAACAGAAGCACCTCGACCGTAGAGGGTAGCTGGTTCGGGAGGCTGGTAGGTGGTTAGAAGGGGTAAATTGGGTGCCTCATCACTCAGTGCTATCCAACATATCACCTCCACAAACCATATAAAAAATACAAACAGGTATCTGCCTCTATCTCTGAAATCAAACAAAGGGGCAGAGGAGACTGCAGAGCGGGACACTGCAGCACAGGAGCTAGCACAACAAAATTCACCCAAAACAGGAACCAAAACAAAAAAACCAAAAAGGAAATCCAAAAAACTTCTGATCATAGAAGACTCCATGATTCGGGGAGTTGATACGTATCTCCAGCCAGGGGTAATGTTCAGATGTCTCCCAGGTACATCAGCGTGGAGAGAAACTGACCGCATTGCTAAAATTGTTCAGGAAGCAGGAGAAAATATTGATGTCCTGGTACATATAGGGACTAATGATCTCGCCAGCTGGTCAGTTGTGGAGACCAAGGAACACCTAACCAGGCTGGGTGACAAACTATCATCCATTTCATCCAGCATCTCCTTCTCTCAGATCCTGCCAGTCTGGGAGAGGGGGAAAGATGGACGGAAGGTCAGAGAAGGGGAGATAGGGGAGCTAAACATGTGGCTCAAGGCTGGTGCCAGGAAAAAGGACACAAATTTGTGGGGAACTGGCAACAGTTTTGGGAGCAAAAGTTCTTTAAATTTGATGGACTGCATCTGACTAAGGAGGGAGTCAGTGCATTGGGGCAGAAGTTGTATGTCTTTGCACAATATATAAACTAGCAAATGGGGAGAGGGGTGCAGCACCCAAAATGTCGAATGGGAAGAATACTCCTCCCCCCTCAGCTAGTGGTCAAACAGGAGTTCAGCATGTTTGTAGTTCATTTGCATCACCAGGTTAAGAAAAAGGTCTGGCTCCCCATACGATGTACAGGGAAAATGCCGGACCTTGCCCAACAACTAACGCACTGAAATCTGACCAATGGAAAATCATGTACACAAATGCTCACAGTCTGGGAAACAAGATTCCAGACCTGCAGGCAATAATGACAGAGGCTAAACTGGACATAGGAACCATTAGCGAGACATGGTTTACCAGTAACCACACTTGGGAGACTTCAGTACCTGGCTTTGTACTGTTCAGAAGAGACCGAGGTGCAAAAAGGGGGAGTGGAGTGGCCCTTTATGTCAGTGAAAATATCAAAGCTACAGAAATTCAGAATACACATAAGGAGCCAGAAGAACTGTGGGTCACCCTGGAAACAGGAAATGGGACAGCCATATGAACTGGGGTTGTGTACAGGCCTCCAGACCAAGGGGAGGACATAGACACATTACTGTTAGAAGATATACAAAACATGACAGCTATAGGGGAGGTTCTGATAATGGGAGACTTTAACAAGCCAGATACAGATTGGTCAATACCAGCAGGAACATCTACCAGAACTAGACACATGGTGGATTCCCTGCAGGGGGAGGGCCTCAAACAACTGGTACAACAAACCACAAAAGATAGGACTATCCTAGATCTAGTACTGACTAACAGGGAAAGGATCACAGATCTCCGGGTAGAAGGTCACCTGGGGGCCACTGACCATCATGTGGTATGGTTCAATTTGGCCAGTAGAAAAAAATCATCCCATTCCAAGGCAAAAATATGGGACTGCAGAGGAGCTGACTTTGATAAGATGGAAAACAGAGTTAAGCTAGCCCTGGCAAAAAGAAATACAGATGAGGGGGTACATGCAAAGTGGGCAAGCATTAAGGATACAATACTTGAAGCAACATTCCCATTGTGTTAGTGAGAAAAGGAAGTGCAAAAGAAGAAGGAAACCACTTTGGTTCTCAAGCACAGTAGCAGAAAAGGTCAGAGCCAAAAGGCTGGCTTTTAGGAAATGTAACGGAACACAGCAGGATGAAGATAGGGAGGCACACCAAACTTCCCTAAGGAAGCAGGAAGGCAGTAGGCAGCAAAGGCCCAAACTGAGGAAATACTAGCACGGACAGTAAAAGAAAGTGACAAGATTTTCTATAGATACATTAGTGAAAGGAGAAAGTCCAGAGGGGTATTACTAAGATCAAAGGGATAAGGGGTGTGAGGCTGAGGACCATGTAAGCATCTATCTAAATAAATACTTCTGCTCAGTATTACTGAAGAAAGGTGAGGCAGGAGCCTCAGCTCTGCACCTTGGACACAAGGGGAGGGAGGTGTGTACTAGTCCTTCACAAAAAAAGGTCCCTACAAGAGCTCAATAAGCTCAGGGTGGACAAGGCAATGGGACCTGATGGCATACATCCCAGGGTACTAAAGGAGCTAAGGGTGGAACTAGCAGAGCCATTATCAGAACTGTTTAGTGAGTCTCTGAGCACAGGAGAGGTCCCAGAAGACTGGAGAAGGGCTTATGTGATCCCGCTCCACAAGAGTGGTAGCAGGGAGGAGGCAGGGAACTACAGACCAGTCAGTCTTACCTCAGTAGTGGGCAAGATTCTGGAGACACTCCTTAAGGAAAGGATAGTGCAACACCTGGAATCCATAGGAGCACAGGATCCAAGACAGCATGGATTTACAAAAGGAAGGTCCTGTCAAACTAATCTCATAGATTTCTTTGACTGGGTAACCAGAGTGGTGGACCAAGGGGGAGCAGTTGATGTTGTCTACCTTGACTTCAGCAAAGCTTTCGATACTGTTCCACATAGAAGTTTGATTAATAAGCTGGGTAGGCTTGGGGTGGGTCAGATGTTGGTCAACTGGGTGGCAAACTGGTTGTCGGGCAGCAAAAAAGAGAGTGGTAGCAAACGGTATACAGTCAGAAGAGATGCAGGTCACAAGTTGGGTACCTCAGGGATCAGTCCTGGGGACAGTCCTCTTCAATATCTTTATCAGTGACATTGCAGATGGACTGGAGGGTAAGGTTTGTCTATTTGCAGATGACACCAAGATCTGTAACAGAGTAGATGATCCAGATGGGGTGGGCAGAATGAGAAGAGATCTGGATAAACTAGCAAAATGGCCGGAAGAGTGGCAACTGGGGTTTAATGCAAAGAAGTGCAAGATCATGCACATGGGAGAGAGAAACCTGAAGCCACCTATAGGCTGGGAGGAGTTGCTGGCAGTCACAAGGGAAGAGCGAGACTTGGGCATCATCATCACCGATGACCTGAAGTCATCCAAGCAGACCTCTAAAGCAGTAGGTAAGGCTAGAAGGATGTTGGGATGTATTAGAAGGGGTATAACAAGTTGGAAGAGAGAGAGAGAGAGAGGTAATAATCCCTCTTTACATGACACTGGTTAGGCCCCATCTGGAGTACTGCATGCAGTACTGGAGGCCACACCTTCACAAGGACATTAACCAGATTGAGGCAGCCCAGAGAAGGGCAACCAAAATGGTGCAGAGCCTGCATCATAAAAATATGAAGACAGGCTAACTGGACTCAATATGTATACCCTAGAGCAAAGGAGGGAGAGAGGTGATATGATTGAAACATTCAAACACCTTAAGGGCATTAACAAGGTGAAAGACTCTAACATATTTCAGTATAAGAAAAATAGCAGGGCAAGAGGACACAGCATGAGATTAGAGGGAGGCCAATTAAGGGGTAATGTGAGGAAGTTCTTTTTCACAGAAAGGGTGGTGGATGCATGGAACGGCCTACCTCAGGAAGTGGGGGATATGAATACAGTGCAGGGCTTCAAACAGTCATGGGATAGGCATAAGTGAGCAATACAGATAAGTATGAATAGATACGCCATTGGCAGAGCAAAGGCCTATGGCACATTAATGAGATAGAAAAATAAATGGGCAGACTGGATGGGCCTTGCGGTCCTTATCTGCCATCAACTTCTATGTTTCTATGTTTCTATGAATCAGAAAGTTGGGCCCTTCTCCTCCTTATGGTATCACTGAAGATTGGTACATATACTATAAAGGGCCTCAATGCCCCATTAAAAGGGCAAA
Organism: Neoceratodus forsteri; assembly: GCA_016271365.2. NCBI lineage: Eukaryota > Metazoa > Chordata > Ceratodontiformes > Ceratodontidae > Neoceratodus > Neoceratodus forsteri. The sequence continues at coordinate 1,070,511,585 of CM028131.1, read as the reverse complement.
AGATTATGGCAGAGTGGAGGAAGCTAGGAACAGACATCTCTCTGCTCCAAGAACCACACCTCACTTCTACAGCATATCTTAAGCTGCACCGAGATGGGAGGGGAAAGCTACTTTACTCCTTTCATCCTTCACCAAAAGAGCAGGAGTAGCCATCCTGATTAAATGAGGCCTCCCTGTACAATCCTTTATACATACAATGACAGTAAAGGAGGGCAGATATGTCACCCTGGCTCACCTGGGCACTCAGTTTCATTTAAATAATGCTTACACCCACAATGATAACTCAGTTGCCTTTGCCAAGGAACTCATCTGCATATAGCACAGCTTCCTCTGGCACTATCATTTTGAGGGATGACTTTAATTATATCCCTCCTATCTGGGACAGTTCCTCCCATAATGCCTCTACCAATAACCTAGTGACCAGAGCCTTACCAAACCATTCATGAACTAGGACTAGTAGATATATGGAGGCAGCAGCATGAAGCTGAAAAAGTGACTATACCTTCTATTCAGATGGGTCCCAATCGCACTCTAGGTTGGACAGGTTTTATGTATTCGCCAACATAGGCTAACTGATTTTGAATAGTAAAATTAGCACTTACTCCCTTTAAAACCATGTCCCATTCTCTATAATTTTCCAGTCCCTAGCTGATCCCCAGGAAAGATTCTGTAGGTTTAATACCTTTCTGCACAGTGAGATAATCACCTAAAAAATTAAACAAAAGATCCAGGACTACTTGATGTAAACACAGACACTGAGGTAGCCTCTAAGTATGTCTGGGATGGCCTTAGGGTGGTCTTACAAGGTCAACAAATTAAAAATATTTCCTTTAAAGAAACAATTGGCTTCCATCCTAACCCAACTTTGGGATAAGAAAGCCAAATCAGAGACCACACAAGAGGTGGGAGACACCGTCTGCAGGACCTTGAGAAGGCAAGCGACAAATATGTAATGACTTTTCCCACCAGGTAAATGGGCAATTACAATTTCTGGGGCAAAGATACTATCAGCATATAAGGATAGGGCCAGAAGGATATTGGCCCAGCATCTACAAAAAAAAAGCTACCAGATTAGGTAAGAAAATCAAGGAACGAGGACCACAAAGGAAACAATTCTACAGTCCTACCCAATTAGCAGCCATTTCCCAGAGATTGTATGAGAAGCTATATGGCAGTGAACCTGGGGTAGGGTCTCCAGGGAGAATCAGACAATTTCTCCACAAGATCCACCTGCCAGAGCTATCAGATGAGGAATACAGAGCTTCAGATGTGCCAGTCACTGGCACATAACTAATTACAGCAATTAAGTAAATTAAGATAGGCAAATCCCCAGGACCAGATGTATCTGTGGGGGAGTTGTACAATAAGTTTAGCACTGACCTTCTCCGCATGATACTAACAACATTTAACAATTCATTAGAAGACTCAGACATGCCAAGTAACTGGAAAGAGGCTCATATTTTAATGATACATAAGGAGGGTAGGATCCAACAAGCTGTGGTAGCTATAGGCCAATAGCCTTGCTAATCAAGATATAAAACTATTTGCAAATGTTCTGGCTGCCTGGTTGAAATTAATGGCTACAAAATTGATCGGCTGTGATGAAACATGTTTAATCCCCAGAATAAACATGAGGGACAACAATCAGAGGCTACTTACCGTAACATCATATCAGCTACTGGGGGCAACAAGGTAGCAGATAACAATAGCTGTGGACACTGAGAAGGCCTTCAACAGGCTAAACTGAGCTTTTCTGCAAGCCACACACTAAAAGTAGGGTTTTGAAGCACAGTCTGTTGGGTGGATTAATGAGCTTTATTCAGGGCCATCAGTGGCAGTGAAGGCCAATGGGACCTTATCAGAGGTGTTCAAGATCCACTGAGGCATAAGTAGGGACTGCCTGCTCTCTTTCCTTCTGTTCCCTATCTGTATAGAAATTCTGTGAGAAAGCGTCCAGGCAGATCAGTGCATTGAGGGGATCAGAGCAGGTGGGCATAACCATAAAGTATCGCTGTATGTCAATGACACCCTGATATACCTCAACAGTCCTAAATCACATACCCACACCTTGGCCATCCTTTACAAGAATATGTGAAGGTAGCTGGGTTCTGCATAGACAAATCTAAATCAGAAGTACTCCCTTACAGGACTATAAGTGTGCTGCATACATGCAGAATGCATGCCAAATGCTTAATTTTGCAAAGTTTGCATGCGGTTCGCATACACAAAATTAACCTATGTGAACCAGGTCTAAAAAAGCACATCAGGTTCACATGCTGTAAGCTTGGCATGTGTGCAGCTTGTAAGCTGGTGTGAACACCTTCAAAAAATCACATTAGGTTCACATGTTGCACGCATGACATGAGTGCAGCAGTTATGCTGGTGTAAACATCATTTAAAAATCACATATGGTTCACATGCTGCATGCTTGCCATGTGTGTTGCAACTAAGCTGGTACAAATCTCATCTAAAAAACACATTGGTTTCTATTTCTCATAACACTGCTAACAATTACAGCCATTAAAATACCCTTTTCATTGATTTCCCATTAAAATTAGGTAAACTCATTAATTCTGATCCTTTTGCAAGCTGTTTAACGGCATTTGATTTTTGTTATTAAATTGCCATTAATTTGTAAAGTATTGTTTGCTTACTGAAATAAATGCCTAGGATATATTCAGCCAACATCCTTCATTTCAGATGTGTGAAGAGGGACCTCTATGTTGTGAAGCTTGACCTTTTGTTTTGGGCCATGCAAATTCTCTTATGCATATTTAGTACTACAAATGTAGTTTCTCCATTACTCCATGACAAATTTCTCCATGACTGTTAAGGCTCACTTACTTTCCTTTGTCATTCTGTATGGAGCATATACACTATGGCCTTGCTCAGCATTCTTAGTGCTGAGAAAGGGTCTTGGAAGCATGCACCACACCTCACATGTTGTCACTGAAATGAGGGACATTGGCCACCCAAAATGAGGGACAATGATTGACCCTGATCCTCATGATGATCAGGACACATCCTGAAACAAGGAGACACAGTACCTAAGAACACAGTGGAAACCATCGTATTTACTTGCACTGATATTAGCCTTGAGAATGAATTTCTACCATAATGCAGGGGTGCCATTTAGGTAGGGCAGAGGGGGGCAGTTGCCCCCCTGAGTTTGTACATAGGTTGTTCTTTTGGTGTGGTAATACTGGCATTAAATTTAGATTTCATTTTTTGCAATAATTGACCCCCTGGCCTGTGTTGCACACACACTGCAAATGCAGTCCTTACTTGAGTGTGTCTGTATTGTGTTGTCCATTCTCTCCACCTTTTAGTGACAGCACCATCACATGTGATGTAGAGGAGATCCAGCCAAGCAAGAGCACATGAGTCATGTGGGTGGGACACTGTCTTTCCTGCCACAGAGTAGACAGGCTGCACATTACAGCTTGGAAGAGTTGGTAAGCACTGAACTCTCAATAGTAGTGTTGTGGTGGCATATTTTTGTTAGTCTGCTCTCAGTGAGTCTTCATCTCCCTTGGTGGCAGAAGGGGCTGGAGGTGAGCTAGAAGCTAACTCGAGACTTGGCTACCTATGTACTCTACTAGGCTCGACTCACAAAAAAAAAAAAAACATGTGCAGGCCCCCCACAGCAGCAAGCTAGACCTCACAGCAGCAGCAGCAGTGACAGAGGTGTGGGCAGCCTTCATAGTCCTTGATCAGTGCAGTGCAGCAGCAGCCATGCAAGATGCAAGCAACACAGGTTGGGTGGGTTTGGTTGGTGAGGTGACTTGGTCGCAGACCATGTTGGGGACCTGGGATGGTCAGTTCTAGCAACCAGCTTCTGGCAAAAAGACGGAGGAAGAGCAGACTGAAAACTGGGCTGGTGACACACTGGGCTAGAATGCAGGCTCTGGCTAGATGACTGGGTAAGTAAAAGTAAATATTTTTTTACAGAGCGATTGGGGAGGGAGGAAGGACTGAAATATTGATGTGTTTTCAAGTTTCTGCACCTTGCGTGGCTTCACACCCTATTGGATGGGTATTGAATGGAATGGAGTTGGTTAGACAAATTGAGACAGAGTTATTTTGGGGACAGGGTCAGAACTTTAACCAAGAAAAACACTGGCTAGTAACTGGGTGGGTGTAAATCCAAATCTGATGCACTGCTCCGGGTATAGACAGATGAATCTTATACAATTGAATTTTTCCTGATTAGCTTATCACTTTTCAGACACAACAAATAATTTTTACCTTTTAGAGACATTTCAGAGCTTGCCACCTAGGGATAACTAACACCTGGCCTCCACTGGTTGTTGGCTCCCCCCTGCTGAAATCTGAAAAGGTGCCCTCCATAAACTTTAAATTTACAGGACATCCTCTGTGTAAGCAGCATGTTTTTCATGAGGGATGGATGAGGGACAGAGCAGTTTTCAGGAGTAAAATATGGGCTGTCCCATGCATTCAGGCACAGTTGAGCAGTATGGTATGCACAGACTATTGGAGCCCTACTATAGTCAGACTTATGCCCCCACCAGTGAAACTGGCCTCCACATCCCCACACTCAGGCACATTGTGACATAGGGCAAGGTAGAGTGGAGAGGTGTGACCCACTGACATGAATGAGGGTATTTTTGTTACTATTTTATACATTGTTGATAGAGATGTCGGATTAATACGTCAGAATACCAATTTTTATTATGGTCACTTGGACATGCCTCAGGCCTTACACCCCAAAATGTTCATAAATTTATATTAATAATTATAGAATTTAAATCTGATATTATACCTATTGTAAAAGTTGTAGATAATGGTAAATTACATTTTTGTCACACCCAGAAGTATATCTAAAAAAATAGATGTCATTAATCCTTGTACAATAATTCTAAGTAGACTAATTTGCATAAATATGAAGCATAATAAAAGTAATACAAACACAAAACAACAACAGTTTCAGAAAATTAAATAAAACAAAACAAATATTTTAGAAAATAAACAAGCAACAAAGAAATAAATAATGTTTGGTGCAAAGAACAGTATACGCTGTATACCATGCATCTATATGTAACCTAACTTTCTTGCATGAGAACTTGTAAACTCCTTGCATTAGTGTTTGGATTATTTTTGTTTAAGATTTATTTCAATACTTTCTGGCATGCAAAAATGTATTTCTTTTATTTAAACTTAAGCTTAAACTATGTCCCAAGATGTTGTATTTAAAAGTTAAGTTTACTCTGTTACCTACCCAGATAAGCCAAATGAATATATTAAAAATATTAATTAAAATAATTAAACTATTACTTACACATCCAGTTATTTGTAGGAACTTGATCTTCTTCCTTTTAAAAAAAAATCTTGGAGAGAATCTCTCTTTCTGGACGATAAAAAGTTCTTTGGTGGTTGGGCTTTGCAATAGTCTCAACCTTTTTCCTGCTCACACTTGAACTCAAGACTTTGGACTCCTCTGGCATCAATTCAGCAATGCAAACTTGCTCCTCCTGGCTTAGACATCAATGAGCATCTAAAGTCCTCTTTTCTGGTTTTGGCAGGAACATCAGACAACAAGATAAACACCAACAAAGTTCAATAGCAAAGCAGTAGGTCTTTTTACCATCTCAGATGGTAGCAGAAAACGATCTTCTTGTGGCTGGTTTTGTTGTAGATTGTGCCTTTTTCCAGGCTTGAACCTCAGCACCTCTGGTGTGAACACATCAATGGCTTAACCCCTTTGCTGGTTCAAACATCACAGACAGGCGTGGCTTTTGGTTTTCGGCCTTGCAGAAATTTTAACCAATAGATTGCTGACAGAATTAGAATGTATAGGAATTCTGGACTGACATATCAGTCCATGGCTCAGCAAGGGTTAAAACAACAAACTTACTCAGCCCACCAGCATGGACATTAACAGATCAGAGAATTAAGAAAGTTTGGGTGGACCTGACAGGTCTTGTCTTTATCCCCTTGGATCCAGAGTGACATTATTTCCAGTTCTGATTGATCCTTGCAGATGAGGTAGGTGTGGCTCTCCTCCTTCCTCAAGAACTACCTCTTTTTCAAAATCTTTTAGCTCAAGGCAAATTTTCTCGCTAAGACGATTTCTTTCTCTTGCATCTAGAGGCATTTTGATACAGACGTTAAACTTATATTTTCATATCCAGCTTGTAATCTGGAGTATTTAGATACCAAATATGACAGGTTTATTTCCAGTATAAAGTCTTTCATAACATTTGTTTTCTTGTAGATTTCCTGAAAATGCTTACAGATGTGTAATCTATATTTCTTACAGTTCAAATATTTTTCTTGTAGATATCATATTACAAAGTCCTTAAAAGTCACAGACATTTTCCTGAGGATAAATTCCTTGTCTGAACTCACTAGCGCATGAAGTCATGCTGTCTGCAGCTTGTTGAAGAAATGTTTTAGTTGGAGCGACATCTCCTTGCCTGTAGGCACCTAATTAAGAGTCATATTCATGGACTGGTCATGCCATCAGCTTCCATTTAAGACTAAATAACCTTATTTATTTATGGTAGTTTTAACACCACAATGTTTTGTAGATAACAAGGCTAGTATAGGTATTTCAGTCTTGAAACCGGGTCATTTGACAGATCCCCAAATCTTTCATCAGTTGCTATAATTTGGTGCATGTAGCATTTAGAACAGCTTTGCAAGGAATAAGTCTCTTATTTCCATTGTAAAAGCACAATGCAGTTTCAAAGAGGTATCTGCTCGTACCAATTCCAACTCAGCATGGAGATCAGATGTAATCTATTACCTGTCAAGTCTCTATGGTAACTATCTTTTTAGCTGTAGCTTCAGAATGTGAAACTTATCTCCTCAAATGGACATACAGATGCTATGTCCCTTTTTAGTTAGATCAAATATGCTTAAAAAAAGTTGAAAGCAGACCTTTTTTTATTCTCATTTGAGCAGTCTGTTTCTTGTTTTTTTTTTGCTAGCAGCTCATGTAGACAGCAACTTTGACCAGATATTTATAGTATGGCCTCCCAGTTAGCTTAACTTAATAATTAAGCATTTATAAAGAATATAAAATAATAATTAAAATAATGTAAAAATAACAATATAATGAAATATAATACAATATTTTAATAACTAAGTTTTGTTTCCGTAGATAGTTGGAGATTAATGAAGTCCACTACTTGACTAACAAGGGCCTTGTTTGTAGAACAGTGGCCTTCATTATTTTCCAACTCAACATCATAATGTATAAAATAGTAATAAAAAATAACTCCATTTATTTCAAGGAGGTACGCCCCAGTAGTCTGACTCATGGACATCATCTCTTAAAGACTCCTAGCTCTGGCTTCCTAGTACTCAGGTAAGAGACTCTAGACTTATATCTATACTTGGTGGGTTGTCTGTAGCAGCATGGATGCACCTGCTACAGTGTGTGTGCATGAGAGGGACTGGCCATGTGGGGGGTATCAAGTTATTGCTATCTTGTGTTTGCCCCTTAAGGTCTGTTTCTGTGGAAGCATTCAAAACTATGGAGAGAATATAGTAGTAGTACAGACCAGACAGAAGTAAGCAGTTGTGTCGGTAAGTGTGTGTATTGGGGGTGAGAAGAACCACATGTGATTCCATTGGTATATGTGCTACAGTTCAGCTGTGCAGCTAAGATGAGGGGGGACAAGAAAACTAAAAAGTATATCAGTGGCTATAAGCATGCCACATGCATGCAGATGTATGCAGACTTGTATTGAAGTACAAGCAAGCCATACGTACAGTATGCAGGCAGTATAGCTTAGTGGCTAAAGGCACTGCACTGCAAACCAAGAGACCAGACAACCTAGGTTTGTAGCTCATCATCCCCCACTTGTATACTGTGTTATCCTGAGCAAGTTACTTAACTTTATGTGTACAGTTATCAGTGACCACTTGCTTTTTTAACATGCATGCCACATGCATGCAGTGTGTTCTAGTTTAATATAAAAGCATGCTTTCTACACTTACTTGCTGCATGCGTGTACATGCATGCAATCAGTTCAATTTAACATTTAAATCATGCTTACAGCATGCATCTCACATGGGTAGATGTATGTGTGCAGCATGAAAATGTTTCATATAATTATTTCTGTAAGGGCTCTGGTTGAATAGCACCCACTCACCAGATATTAAGGCACTGACCCCCCTTAAATGGCCAGTGGATATTGATTATTTAATAATCATAACTGTTGATCTAGGAACCGATGGAGGATGTAATAATTTGGATATTTCTTAAAATGATAGGCCAGGTCTGTGAGCTTGTTCCACTTCATAATTTCAATGAAATGCATCACCAGCAAAATGAGAGACAAGAAGCCATATTCAGAATTGAAGCACATAAAAAATTAAAGCAGAAGAAAAAAAAAAGCACGTGATTAGACCATGTTCCTGTTTCAGCTTGGAAACATAATGGTAATCCTGCTATTGTGATTTACTGTAACAAGGTTAAGCAAGAAGTGGAGGCCATTTTTACAGAACAATGAAGATACTATGTTGATAACTTTTCCAAGTCAGAAAGATAGCCACTGACTGAACTAACCACAGATGACAAGATTCAGATATAGGGATCAGATAAGGGTAGCAAAACTGTTATAATGAACAATGCTGATTATAAAAATGAGGTCTTGTGACAATTGGGAAAGTTTGAGAATTAACCAAGACAATGAAGGAATCCCACTTCAGAATCAGTTTGAAGCTCAGTGAGATCATTAACTGGGGGGCATACACAAGGGTAGCTATCAGAGAGGGAAAATATTTTTTGGTAACTCAATTTCAAAACACTCTTTCCACCTTTTTTTTGTGATAACAAAAACATATAAAGCCTTACTTCCCCTGCTGGATGACCTACTGTCTCTGGTATAGGGATTTTTTTTTTTAAATTGAAATAATTTTATTAATTTTGAAGATGACAAACAACAACATATATATTCAGCAGGAACATGAATACAGGCTAAAACAATCTCTCCCTTCCCATTCCCCCTTCCTCCTCCCCCAAACCTCCCAAGTCCCTCCCCCATGGAGCGTACATCTGGTTAAAAAAAAGAAAGAAAAAGGAAATACTTCAAACTAGATTGCACAAATGAAGGTCAAGAATGAACTATCATTCATCATCGAGGAGTCAGAGATCAATCTGGTATAGGATCTTGACAGATGGACTCTCGCATGTCATCAATTTATTTTTCCTGAAAGACCTGTTGGGTACCCTCGCCTCCTATACCAAGGGCACTATACAGTAAGTATCCTTCAACAGTTTAAAAACATTGCATGGGAAGATGGACTAGTTGAATATGTATTTATTTATTTATTTGTTTATTTCATTCTTGGATTACAACCTTTGAGCTTGCAGCTCATTTACAGAGGTTACACATTAGATTATACAGAACAGTTACAATATAACAATCAACATACACAAACTCAGAATGGGAGTAGCAAGTGTACAGTTTACTTAAGTTTGCCTACAGATCATTACAAAAGGATAAATGTCTAGACTTGCAGAAGAAAACAAAGGGAATTAAGGGTCCTGAAGGGATAAGCAGGAGGTCGGAGTATGGAACAAGCAGGGTAAGTACCCCTTGTCATAGGAGGGGGAGGTGGAGTGGAGGTAGAGTAAAAGGGAGGGAGGTTAAAACAGAGTTGAGAACAAGAAGGATGGAGGCAAAGAACCTTTGGATGTAGAACAGGTAGGCAAGGTTATGGTGAAGAGGGAGGGTGGAGGAAGTAGGGGTATATGGGGGAAATGAGGGGGTTACTATAAAAGTAGATGTGAAGATTGGCAAAGGAGACAGGAAGGGCAGGGTGGAATAAGTGCTACATATGAAGGGGATGAGGGCAAGTACTATCAGAGCTGGGCATGGGCCAAAAGGAGTTGTCATATGGTGCAGGTACACTTCTTTAGGTTGAGGAGATGGGCATGAAGATTAGCTTTAGAAGGTCCTAATTTGGTCTTGGTAAGGAAGCTTTTTGGGAAGGAGTTGAGCAGATTTGAGGCATGGGATCTGAAGGAATGCTGATCGTGTGATGTATGGTGGAAAGGGACCTTGAAGGGATTATTGTGTGTGTCCCTCTTGTCAGTCTGGTCGGCATAGCTGGACTGAGCATAGACTGAACCCCAATAGGGTTCAGGCCTAGCGTAGCCTGTTTAGCCAGGAGGCAGATCTGATAATGGGATCTGAGTTCAAGATTCAGCCAGTCTGTGATATAGTAAAGGTCGTGGGTGTGGGTGAGCATGGAGCTTCGTAGTAGTAGTCTGCAAGCTTTATTCAAGGTTAGGACTATTCTTCGCAGTGATGTGTCAGAGGCCACACTGTATAATGATGAGACTATAGTCTATGATAGAGAAAAACTGAGCTATTTTGGCCAGTTTGAGGGCATCTTCAGAGAGGCAATATGTTTTATGTTTCATCACTTTATACTCCTATTAGGCACACAGATGTTTTGAAGGCAGTAGATTGTTTTCTGGATCAAAGTACCCACTTAGTTGAGCCACCACAAGAATGTACACTATTAGCAGTTTAATGTTTGCTAACACATGATTATTTTCTTTTTGATATTTTTTTTCTCTTGTAAAATCTTTTTATTAAACTAGGTACAATCTTACAAGCAGATAATTCAGAGAGAAGTACATTAGCAGATAGTCCAAAATTCACATAATTATAATGAGGTTGAAAGAAATATGACCATTGTAAAACACCATATGAGTGGAAGCAGTACGTATTTCCAGTTAATATATAGCTCCACTCAATAGCCCTAACTGGTAGAGATGCAGCTGGCAAAAGTGCATAAAGTGGGCCCTTACGTTGTCACCCGCCACGCAGAGTGGCTAATGCAAAAGGCCCACTGCCTTTGTAATTATTACTTTACATTGTCATTCCGCCTTAACGTGAAGTAAGGTGAAGTGACAACAATATTGGCAGCTCTTCACACACACAGTCACCAGAATTAACGTGCATCCCAAAATGCTCATGTCTTGTGTCCAGAACCCCCCAGTGCTGACGGTGATGAAGTGAAATGAGAGCACAAGAAATGCAAAGTCTCCCAGAATTAATGGCACACTCAGATGTCATGCATGCAGTAGTCACACACAGCACCAGAATTAATGCGCATCCCCAAAATGCTACTGTCTAGTGTCCCAAAAATTCCCAGTGCTGGCAAAGTGAAATGAGAGTGTAACAAGCAATGTGAAGTCTCCCAGAATTAATGGTGCACTCGTCATAGGCACTGTGGTCACACACAGTCACCAGAATTAATGTGCATCCTCAAAATGCTACTGTCTTGTGTCCAGAAAATTCCCAGTGCTGACAAAGTGAAATGGAGAGTAACAAGAAATGCAAAGTCACCCAGAATTAATGGTGTACTGCAAATGCACAGACAGATTAAGATTGTGCACGGCACACTCAATAGATGCAGATGCAAAGGCAAAACACCACCACCTAACCAGTGCTCACAAGTTACAAATCTGAATCTGAAAAGGATACCTTTTGCCGGTTGGGGGGGAGGGTAGTGCATAGCAGCAACAGTCCACTACCAGCAAAGATACCACAAAGCAGTATAAAAATTTCATGCAGGTGCAGTGGATAGCAGGTTCACACTGCTGCAATTACTCTGTGGGACAATAAAAGGTGTCTGATTTAATTGCATGCATCACACTCACACACACACACACTACAAGTACTGCATAGCAAATTGAAAACCTTTACTAATATAACCAAATGTTTTAAACAAACTTGAAATTATACACTGCTGCACCACAACAATCAGCAAAAAATGTCAAGAATTAGTAAAAATATTACTGTGTGTACAGTAACACAGTTATACAAGTAAAATATAACCAAAACAGAAAGATTTCCTTTTTCTCCCATTTAATCTACTACACCACAGATACGCCCTTCCCCCAAAGCACACTTCACAGTACACAGACTGACTGTTCTAAATTAACATTCAAAATCCACACACAAACAATAAACACTCAGTAATATGAGCACAGGAGGGTTTCCTACAATCGATGTACTATATTGTGAGCAAAAGAAATAGCTCAAAAAGGCTTTTTTAACAGCTTTTAGAGGATCTGAATCGTATAACTCTGAGAGGAAACTGTCTCCATCTTCCACTACACACACACTACACAGAACTGAGACTGTATAGCACAATCTAGAACCCACCTGCAATCCCATGAAGCACTGCAAAATTCACCTTTGGAGCTCAAAAACAAGGCGAAGTGAGGTGAAGTACATTGATTTTAATGTATTTTGCCTTAAAATTGGTGGAGAAGTGGTTTGGGGAAGGCGCAATAATGCAAAGTTTCAATGGACTTCGCGTTCTCCATTATTATGCAAAGTACTCAGCTTTGCATTGCGGGTACTTCATGGATTCCGCGTTACTCCATGAATCACTTTTCGGAGCGAATTGCCACAGTGGGGGTGGGCAAACAAACATGCCATGGCAACATCCTATTTTCAGGCTTCCATAGCCAGCCTTGAGGTTGTCTCTGTTCCAGCATCCTATGATTATTCCCAAACATGAACTAGTAGTGCTATCCCTAATACCCCTCCCAGAACTAATAACATCAGCATGAGTTAAGTAACAATATATAACACAGTATGGAAACATACAGAGAATTTTAGTTATTCTAGATAAAAGAAAACTAGTCATTCTTGGTTAGAGTGGATTGAATTATATTAAATGTCCCTGTGCATTGATAAAATTCCTGAAGCAAAGGCAAATTTCAAGAGTTCTGCAGTAAACAATAATAAGCAAACATGCTTCCAGTTGAATGGCATTGATTAATAAAGTGGCATGAACATCAAAATAGAACCTTTAAGTCAGACTCCTCCATCAGCACCCACAAACCTCAGTTTGAACATTAACAACATATAGATTATGCCATAGGTTATATTCATACTGCAGTTTACTTACTGAAGGGGAAAATACCAGGAATGCAGGGCAGGAAGAAGATACACGAGGCCATATTCTCCACATGGTCATCGCCATCTTAGGAGGCAAAGGTCCCCATTCCTCCGATGGGCTCAAACATCAGACATCTCAAATTAAAATATGCCATTACAGGGAGATATACTCCCCATGGGTACATATAGTCCCATCATAACTGCAGGCTGTGGAGCCTCTACAAGCCCTCTCCCTCCACCACCACTGCCAACACCCTGTAAAACACAAGCAACTAGAGTGTCAATATCAAGGGTAAATTCTGAAGTTTCATCAGTCCCCTCTGCATTGTCTGCATCCCAAATCTTTCTAAGAACAGTGAATATCAAGATTTCATGAGGAGGTTGTGGTGTCAAAAACAGTGGGGGAATTCAAGAATGCATGGGACAGATGTAAGGCAATTCTAGTGGGGGGGGAGGAGGAAGTAGGCTGTTGGTTAACTGGGATCTACAGCTTATCCAGTAGGTAAGGAAATGGGCAGACTGGGTAGTAAAGCAGTCCTTATCTGCTGTCAAAGTCTGTTTTTTCTATGTCTCTATGTCTGCCATAGTCTTAAGGGGACCTAACCAGTGGGCTGTATCTAACAACCGATCCCACTCATGCATCCCCCAAGGTTGCAAACAAAGTACATGGAGTGCTTGAGAGTCCAATTTTTTTCTAGGGGTTAATTCAGTAAGCCCATAGATTATGCATAACTGGTTCCAGACCCAGTTCAGTGCCCAACCATGTGCTGATGAAGGCTTTAGGGTCATCATCTTCTGCTGACTTGGGTGGTCCCAATATGTGAATATTGCCAGACTGAACTTGGTTTTTCAGAATTTCCAGACAGTTACGGATCATTCTGCCTTCTTTGACCAATCTAGTGGTTGCTACAAATGCTTTAAGAGTTGCACCAGCTGCATTCTTAACCTTTATTACTACCACAGATATCTAGGTCTCACAAAGCAGCAGGCTGGAGTTGAAAGCTGCTACCTTCCAGTTGAAGGCTATTGTACTCCAGCAGTTGTATGACTTTCAACATATCCATGAGTGTGGCCTCACTCCCACTGCTTCCAGCCATGCTCCCAGCCTTCTTTGTGCCTGTTTATCCTGAGAACTGCTGCTGCTTCATGTGGCTGCTTTTTTCAGTGGAACCATGGCTGACAGGAATTAAAAATAAACCCACTGGTGCCTGGCAGCAGCTATTATCTCTAAGTCACTTTAAAACTGAAATAAATGTCATTTTCTTGCAAAAAAGGATGTATAAAAGCTCTAAGAGGAGGAGCTCAAGGGAAACACATCTATCCCAGTGGCAGTTAGAGTTGGGCAAGCCGGAGGCTCAAGCCTGGCTTACGCTTAGTGCCTGACTTGGCTTAATTCTCTATACTAACTGAGAGCCAAGGTCAAGCCAATCAGTCATGGTCAAAGTAAGCATATATGTCAGCCTGAGCAGTCAGTGTAGTGTCTGAAGTTGTCAACTCCTATGTAGAAAACAGCCTGCAGTAGCCAGGGTTTGGCTCTTGTGTTGGCTCGTAGAGTCAAGTCTGACCCCTGACTTGGCTCTGGCTTGGCTCTAGGTGAAAAAATCCTGGCTTGCCCACCTCTAGTGGCAGTAGGCTTTGTCCCTCCCTTTTTATTATTGTTAATATCTCTAATATCACAGAACAGCTATCAGGGCCACAGCGGCTCCCACCTATGCTAATTTATTTCTGAGATGGTGGGTGAAAGTGTATATTAAAAATGATGATACAAACCCTTTTACTAACAAAAGAAATAGTGAAACAGTTACATTATATAACTGACATCCTGTATGTGGGACACACAAGGAGAAGTCATGCAGTTAATTGAAATTATCAACCAACATGGCATAAACCTGAGATTTACTGCTGTACATAACAGCGCAGAGATCAACATTTTGAATTTTACATTAATTTGAAAAGTGTGCTCTTTGGTAAAAAGCAAAGGATATGCCAAACCCATCGCTGAGAACTCTTAGTTTTATGCTAGTAATGACCATGCCAGAAATCCTATTAAATCAGTCCCTTAGTAACAGTTTTAAAGGTTGAGAAGAAGTATTCCTGAGATTGAATAATTTGAAAGAGAAGCTAATATACTTTGTGAAAAGAGGGTGCAATAAGAAAATATGGAAAATTACACATGAAAAGAACAACGCAGAATGCAGGGAATTATTGCAGCAGAAAAGAAAAAGCAGTCGTCAGAGCCCATAACATTTGTCATAAGTTTTAAGTGTTTCTAACAAAATTGAAAAGTTGGTAACTAAAATCTGGTCAATTGTCATGAGACATTGTGAGTGTGTTCCATTTTACATTTTGTATTACTGTTTTTGTAATGTGCCAAGAGCCTGTAAGGAAGTGCGTCACAAACAAATACAACTACTACTACTAATTCTAATAACCAGTGAAACATTGAATAAAGTAGTGAACCCAAAACTAAGAATAACAGGCAAAAACGGTATAAAAACCTTAAAGATATCCTCTCCCAGAGCGACTTTATGGGACACAGCTACCAAAAGAAACTGACTCAGTCACAAGTCATCTGTTTTTTATACTTCTAAAACATGTAACATTTGCCAAGATGCGGTACCCAGCACTGCTTCCTGAAGAAGGGGCAGGGCACTCTGAAATAGGAAACTTTCATGCTCATGTCATGGGTTTGTCACTTGTTGCTTAATATCACTTTTGCTTAATAAGGTAGAGGTACTACACCCATATGTGTAGTGGTTTGTTTCAGTTAGGCAACAGTAGCCTTAGGATGCTAACAGAACCTCATTTGCTAACTACCCTTCTTCTGAAACTTTAGCTCAATGTTATGTTTTTCCGAGAAGTTAAATGTTAGCATGTCTCCCTTCAGATAGGTTCAGTAGAGGGCATCAATAATGGAACTTTTCATGGAACTGCCCTACCCTGCTGAAACACAGCAACCTTGTGTTTTTTTCTAAATTTTTTGCACAGAGAAATGTGCGTAAGTGTACCTGTAAATGTTCTTTCATGTTGCAAATATGAATTTTAGTGAAGACATCTCTGCACTTGACCCCATACTCCCCTTTGCGATTTCCCCTCCCTAACCCCCCCCACATCCCTGTTACTTCCCTTTCACAACCTCTTTCCCCATTCAGCTACACGTTTCCATCTGGTGCCACCATTATCCCTTTTTCTTACATTTTAGTGATCCAAACAGTCTTAGTGAGTTTCAATACTATTACTTACTACATGAAACAGCAGTTAGTATGATGAATTCAGAAGGTTATTATACTAACAGATTGAAGTTTCTTTTCTGCATTCCAATTACACATGATCAAATGAGTCATTTTATAATGTGTATGACATGTACTGATGGAGCCAGAAATGGGATTATCGTATAAAGAATCATAATAATATTTTTTTTTCTGGGAAGTAGGTCTGAACCTTTTTATCTCAGTTACATAAAGTATTTGGGTATATCTGCATGTCGCCTTTTTTCAGTGGGCATTAATGCCACTTTTGTTAAAGACTGAATCCTTGTCACATTTCAGAAGGCTAGGGTACATAGGAATCACTGTAGGTGTTTCAGAGCACCCCACCACCTGACAAAAACTCAATGAAAGTCAAAGTGTTGTGGAGTGTTTCTGCTCTGGTCTGCTTCTGTGATCTTCAATAGTAAAGCACAGTAGAATCTCAATTATCTGAACTGCTTAGGTGACATCTGCACAGTTTGGAAAATTCGGAGTTTGTTATTAAGGGAATCCTATTAATACTGTTTCAAAATAGTGTGTTATGTGCTCATGAGCTTTTGGGGGATACTTATGAGCGACAAAGCGCTACAGCATAGTGTTTATTATGCTTATGTGCTCCTATGTTACTATGTGATTTTTATCATTTTATCTGAAAAAAAAAAACATGATTGCTTTCTGCTGTAGTCCAGCTAATTGAGTCTGAGCAGCCTGAGTGTGAAGCCTGTGCAGAAGCATGAGGTGTATTATATTGCATTCTTGCTGGTTTTCTAGTCACAGCAGACATTTTCTGAAGCATTCTTGAGCTCTACTCTGGTTGGTTTGGGAACACTGTCTGTCTCTGCATCTCCCTCTCCCACTGGAGGTGCATGCTCCTGCTCTTTCTCATTGTCTGTTACAGCCAAGATGATCATATTCTTGTCCAGATGTTCATGGCCAGCCTTCTCATAGCATGTAACCCAGTCATTAAGTTTAGCCTGAGATATGTGGAAGTCAGTGAGCCCTTAGATCATGTCCATTTCACTCTCAGCCTCAATCCACATTTTCAGTGGAAGGCAGCTCTTGAGGAACAGTGGCAGCAGCAGCAGTAGTGTTAGCATTTTCAACGGTGGGATCCTTTTTCACCTGAATGCCCAACTTTTCTCATGCTTGGGCTATCATTTCTGCCTTCACATTAGTCCATGCCTTTGCTCCCATGTACAATACATTATTTAAGGTGTTTAAATAATCTCCAGCAGACTAATTGCCTGATTTTCTTTCATCTAAGACAGTCTGCAGGAGATCATTTTGATAATTTCTCTGGGGTAGTGCCTACGCTCTGGATGGTTGCCAAAGTAGTGCCTGTCCATAAAAAAGGTAATATAAAGTGGTGGAAACCTACTGTCCTACAAGACTAAGAGCCTGATTGTTTTCATCTGCAGCAGTCTGCTGGAGCTTCTTTTGATAACTCCTTAGGGGTAGTCATAGTACCAAAGCTCTAGAAGGTTGCCAAAGTGGTGCCTGTCACTAAAAAAGGTGATACAAAGTGTATGGAAAACTATCATCCTATAGCAATCCTGTCTGTACTAGATAAGCTACTGGAAAAATGTGTTGCTTCTCAGGTAATGGAGCATCTTCAAAAATGTAATCTATCAACCCCAGCACAACATGGTTTTAGGCAAGATCATAGCACATATACTGCCTTCATCCAATTTACAAGTGATGTTAAATTCAATATGGAAAAATATAGGCTCACAAGGGCTGTTTTCATCAACCTAACCAGGGCTTTAGACCATGTCAACCACTCCCTTCTTACATCCAAAATGTGTAGCCTTGGTTTTTTATCCTCTGCTATTTCCTGGTTCTCTAGCTACCTTAGTGAGTGACAGCAGTTTGTAAAAATAAATGGAGTCCAATCTGAACTTTCCTCTGTAAACATTGATGTTCCACAAGGATCTATACTTGGTTCACTGCTCTTTACATTATTTATAAATAATCTACCTAAAACCACTGCCTCTTGCTCCATCCTGCTCTATGCAGATGACATGGTACAATATACTAGCTCAAAAAATGCATCAGATATCAACTTGAGATTTAATGTTGACTTCAGGAATGTTCAGTTATGGTTAGCTTTTAATACTAGGCTTCTCCTGAATACTAGTAAAACTCATTCTATGCTTTTTGGTTCTGCACCTAGAGTTATGTCTAGCTCCTCTGCCCTATCTATTTATTGTTTCAATGGCTCTCCCCTTACTCCTTCATAAACCTCAGCATCACCTTGGACTCCTCCTTTGATTTAAGTCTACATATATCAACAGTCTATAAGACTGTAAATTCAAAGCTAGGAGTTGCCTTGAAACATTAGGCATGCCCTGATTCCTGCCAATGATCCACTGGGTTGCGCCAACTTCCATCCCATTACCTGCTGTCAGTGGACATGAAGATCTGGTGAAAGTTCTAGCTACTAGAATGATGGAAGTGCTCCTGTCTATCATCCACCTGACCCAAGCAGGCTTTATGCGGGGCAAGACTGACGTGGACAACACCAGGCTACTGCTTAATTTAAAGTGGCTAGTGTCCAAATCAGCCCTCCCTATGGCCTCTCTTACAGTTGATTTTACCAAAGCTTTCAACTCCATTAAATGGGACTACCTGCATGGGATACTGTGGCTATATGGCTTCAGACCTCAGTTCCGACAATGGGTTTGTACTCTTTATAACACTCCAATGTCCCAGATTTTAACTAACAGTACCACCTCACCTCCCTTCCCTTTGCACAGAGGCACCAGACAGGGTTTCCCCCTCTCTCCTCTCTCTTATTCTTGGTGGCTCTGGACCCATTGCTTTGGGCCCTTATGGCCTCTAAAAAGATCCACGGTATAGAGCAGGTGGGGTCCTCCTATCTGGTGGCCGCATATGCTGATGACCTGCTTCTTACTTTGTCCCAACCCCACCAGTCTCTACCTCAGGTGCTTTCAATCCTTCAAAGGTTTGCTGTTCTGTCTGACCTACAGGGCAACCAAAGGAAGACCTCATTGGCTCCCTTGAATGCTAGCTGCTCTAAAGACTGCTTTTAAGGAACAGAACTGACTTGGGCCGCTCAAGGTTTTTCATATCTGGGCCTCCAGAGTCCCACCAAATGGTCCGAACTCGAATCAGCTTATTTCTCCCCATTGCTAGTGCAGTTGGCCAAGGAAGTGGAGATATGGCACAAGCTGCAACTTTCCCTGCCTGGCAGGGTAGCCATGGTCTGAATGCTCCTCTCACCTAGAGTCCTGTATCTGTTTAACAATTTGCCAATATACCTCTCTCCCAAGCTTTTTACATTCCTGGAATGGCTGGTGTCTAAATACCTATGGGACGGGCAATCTCTGAGGTGGAGCAAACACAAACTGAAAGAGCACTGGTCCCAGGATGGGTTAGATGTTCCGTAGTTTCAAGGCTACCACTTCATACATGGCATCTCATGCCATCAAGTGGTTAATTCTGAACCTTTCTGGCCTCAGTGCAGCTTACAATCCAAACTGGCGCAAGGTGCCACCTTCCACAACCTGCTCGGCCGACACCCCCCAGACTTGTAAGAACCTTCCCTGACTATTGCTGACACTAGCCGGGCATGAAGGCTTCTCATGTCAAGGTCACACATGCCCAAGCAGGCTTGGTCTCCCCTGTACAATATGCCCGTTGTGGCACAATGACCACTTACTGATTGATGGAGCCCATTGTACTGGCTCTTCATGGCTTGTCTGGGGTATTCGAACAGTGCAGGATCTCTGTCTCCCTGACTCGATGTCTCTACTTTCATTTGAACAATTGAAGGTGAAATTTAACCTCTCAAATTGGGACTTTTGGAGGTATCTTCAAATATGTAGTGTACTTAGGAACCACGACGGGTGTTTGACAAAACTTTCGTCTAATGTCCCGACAGCAAAGCTGGCAGGTCAACCATTTTCTACAGTTGGCTGACAGTTTCCAGTGGCTGGATGTGTTTTCTTCAGTGAGCTTCACCCCCGAACCGCCACCTGGGGGGCTGCGTCCCCATACACCCCAACTTAAGGATTATCAACTCTGAGTCAGAGCTGATTTGGGAGAGTGCAGGACCCCGACAGAGAATGCCAGGTTACAGTGGGTTCCCTACAGTGGCATGGTGCTGTAGTCACTGTAGGGGACCTCACTGTCAAACTGTCGCTGTCGCTGTCGCTGTCGCTGTTGGGTGGGCAACCGGTGTACTTAGTGCCCTTACAACTCAGTATAAGGGGGACAACAAATGGAGATGTTTAGAATCCCTACATAAATCTCCCACTTCTAGAGGACTGATGGGTCATTTCTACACAACTTGGAGGGATACCCAGCCAGATCCTTTGACCCCTTGCAGGTTAAAATGGTTAACTGATCTTGGGGATGCTATTTCTGAGAGCCAATGGATGTGTTATCTATAGGACATCCACTTAATATATAAGGACACCAAGAGTCGTTTCTCCAGCTTGAAGTGTTGATGTTCTGGCACCATACACCAGCGTGCCTACACTCTCATGACTTGTGAGGGCATTCTAACTGTTGGCATTGTCAACAGTCAGATGCCCACTTGCTGGATGTACTCTGGACATGTCCTCATCTTGCCTCCTTTTGGATGTTGATAGCCTCAGATGTATCCAAGGAGCTTGGCTCTCTGCTTACTTTGACAGACCTCAAGCTGCTTCTGGGTGATACCTTTTCATTGGATACACTGTCTAAGCTCCACCAAGACTAGCTAGCACTAGTTCTTCTAGAGACTAAGCACCTGCTATTAATGCATTGGTGCCAGACGGCATTGCTCACTCGCAAGGCTTGGCATGCAGCACTGGCTCGATTATCTCTCCTTGAACAGCTGTCCTACATTCAGAATGGTAGCCTGAAATGATACCAGTCTAAGTGGGAGGCCTATCTACAGTCTCCTCTTTGTGAAATTCCCACCCCACCTGCCAACCCCTTGGTATGAATCTAAATCACAGCTAACTGTCTAAGTCCCCTTTTAGTAGCTGCTAGTCTTGTTGATGTCAGTGTAAGCTTACTGTGCTGATTACTTTTATTATCTTATGTATGAGAGGTTCATATGTGGTTGTACTATGTTGTTACCTGCTAAAAGGAATAATGGTTTGATCACTATAACTGTATTATATCAATATATGCTATCTGTACTGCCGTATCCTCTGAAGTATTGCATATAATCTGTGATGAGCTGCTTTTCTTTTAAAAATCAATAAAATATTCTATGATCAAAAATAAATAAATACATACCTTGACATCTGCAGGGTTGTGAGAGTCAGCAGGTGGTATTGTACTGACACAGTGCTGTGCATGTTTATGCCTTCACAAGCACTTTAGCCTGTGGGTTATAGCAGACAGGTTGCAAACTGTAAGCAGTCAAGTGCAATGGGATAGACTTGACTGTTCTGAACTGTTTTTCATTGAGGATACTGATTGACCCAAGGGAACCTACTGTAACACTAGCTAGCGCTGTAGACACACACACACACACACACACACACACACACACACACACACCTTCCTTGTGGGTATTAGGTTAATGTAGTGCAGTGCAAGTACCTCATTGAACTCTGTCATGGAAGATTGCAAGGGATGGGGTGTTGAAGACTATCCTTTGATGAGATAATAAATCAGATAATAAGCTGTGTCATTGCAACTAGGGAGCAACGTGAGGGCAGTTCCTGGTATGAACCTAAGTGTTGCATAGGCCAAACAAACTTGTGAATTTGTGGGTTTATAAGGTGTAATGCACCCTCCATTTAAATGTTAGACACTGGTAGCTCAGAATGATAGGGATACAGAGTCTGTATTACTGTTGTTGCATACTATGGGTGTGAGCCACAGAAGCACCCGAGATATGCATGACTCATGTGTATCTGGGGAGCTTACTTCTGTACCCCTTGCTGCTGGTACACATGTAGAGCTGTGCAAAAAAAAATGTCCACCTGTAAGAATTTCTGCAAAAGTTGGACTTTCGCTTCTGCAAAAGTGCGGGAATCAAATTAGCAACTTTTGCAGAACTTCCAACTTAGAATGGTGAAATAAATGTATAAACTGTGGATTATTCTATTAAACTGCATAGAGAAGTCTGCAGAAGTGATCACTGAACTGCAGAATAATTCCATGTATTGTGGAGTAATTCATTAAACTGCAGGGAAAAATAATCGTCAGGACTGTTATTCTGCAGTTCATGTGAATTATTCTGCATTTCAGCCAAAAACATCCACAGAACAAGGAGAAAATTCACCAAACACATTGGGAATATTCTGATCTCACCAATGGCGGAAGTTTGGAAATTTCTGTGAAATTTTCAAATTTTCAGAAACTTCTGCAAAAGCGGAATTCGCAACTTTTTCCCACCTCTATACACATGCTGTCACTCACATCCTCTGGTCCCCAGGATCTGTGCATGAAGTGTAGTACAACTAAGCCACAGGTGAGTTGTGGGGGAGGAGGTGCTCGGTTGAAAAGCAGGCATCCAATCAGATGCCTGGGCCAGGTTCTTAGTGGATCCCAAGCCCCATATATTGCAGGGTCTGATGGGATATGTCAACCCTCCAAGGACTACTGTATTCCTGTTAGAATATATATTGTTTTTTCTTCAATACTGGACTGTGCAGGTACAACCCACAATGCTCTGTACAGGCTCAGAACTCTTGAAGTAGGTGATGACATCACTGATTGGGCACAGAGGTCCTCACTGCAGCTTAGAAGAGGAGGGCACATAAGCACTGTGGAAAGCCCCTTGGGCCACATAGCCACTGTCCTTTCTGCCAGCTTACCACAGTATAGAGTTTATCTCTTGAATCAAGTGAATGCATGCCCCCTGCCCTCTTGTTTGTCCCTGACCTAGTCATTTGCATTCGGTACACACAGCACGGATCATTTGTGAAGGGAGCACACAGCTAGATCTGGGGATGGGCTAAGATATATGCATGTGTGGAGCAGGACCTCTATGTAACTCTAGACTGACTGAGCATCCCTCCTCATGTGTGTATCCTTATGTAGATGAGGCTCTAAGTTTTGTGCTTACTGTGATATGGCTATATATCGTATCTCCACTTCTGTGACATTATTGCATATTGTTGTAGAAGGAATAGGGGAGATGACTGCTACAGTTGCAAATGTATAAGCAGTAAGACACAATGGGGTAGGCATTACGCTGATCTAACTGAATACCAAGGGAAATAGTAAAGCCTGATGATGCAGGGGAGTGTCTTCAGTCCTTGAAGCATAGGTAGATCAGTTCAATACACATCCTGAAGTGTCTTACTGAAAATTGGTAAACTGAAAATATTAAAAAATACCAGTTTATCTTATTAAAACAAGTATTCTATTTTGTTAAAAGTAACTACTAAAAGTAGTCCCTCCCCAGCTGTCAAGCATCTGCCTTCCACACATTCAATAGATGGAATGTTTGTTTATTATGGAATGCAGGAATTTAGAACTGTCAGAATTCTACTAGCTGAATGTGCACCCTCAGTAAAGCTAGGATTCAATGTTATCTGTGGCAGGTTAAGCAGAAAAGATTTTCCAGGTAAGCAGGTAAGGATGGGGAGGGACATGGTCAGAAAGAAGTTCCAAAAATAAAACTGTGAATAATACTTTTTTATTTTAATTTGTGTGTGTGTGTGTGTGTGTGTGTGTGTGTGAGGGGGTGGGGGGGGAGAAGAGAACATGTAATCAATGTGCTTGTTCTTTTTATTTTGGAAGAATTTTATTTTTAGAGCCTAGATGGTTTTCAGTGAGTAAAGGTAGCAGCCATGTTTGTAATGGCAATCAAGAACTTTTGAAAAAGGCATTGATATTGTTAATGTGCCGTGTCCTGATTGCTGGCATTTCTTTGCCTGTGCATTAAACAAAATAAAAACATAGGTGCCTACCAATCAGCACAAAGGATTTCTCTAACCTATTTTATAAAAGAAGTATTAACACACAGGACCGGGAATGTAAGTCATGATTACACATAGAACAATACCACTGTGTTGCAGATTTCACCTTGTTGGGAAACACTGTACATATTTTTGGTTCCATGCTTCCTGTGCATTGGGGTCCTGTTTCTTTCTGGTAATCCCAGAGATGGTAAGAATCAGGCAAGCCTGTATTGCTCACTGAAGGTAAGAACGCAAAACTAAATATTAGGAACTGGTCCTGCTTGTTGCAAGTTCACCATTTGAATGGATTTTGTAAATTGTCCTACATGGTCACAACTTCTAAAATGTTTGCCTATTGTGTGCATATGCATGTATGCTACAATATATGCATATAGTCTGCACGACTCTGTATGAATGACATTAAAGCACCACTCCATTAGTATTATGTCCATTTTAAAATCAGTAACTGGTTAATTGTGCTGTCTATTTTTTTTTTTTATTCAAACAGTGATGCCACTTATAGATTTAACCTTCTGTCCTTAACTGAATTTACAGTTACATGCTATTCACTGTGCACTTCAGGGAACTTGCATATTAATATGAATAATGCCGAATATTACAAACAATGACTGAAGAAAACATTGTTACTTAGTGTAATGTAATGCCATGTACCATGCCTCATATTGACTAGTAGTGTTGGACAGAAAAATCATGGAATGAAAGCTACAGTAGTCAACTGAATGACTATTTCTGTTTGCACACATTGGATATTAGCCTATTGCTAATGCCGACTGTAAATCAAAACAGCAATAAGGAAATATAAAGCTAATTAGTCCATTCTGATAGATCGGTCATGTTGCAGCACCCTCCTGTTTGTCATCATAAACACTGAATGACAACCAAAGATGTTTATCAAGCTACTGAACCATATCTTCTGGTAGAAGAGAAACATTTTATTTGAAAAAATGCTAATATTTTGCTTCCAAACAGAGATGCAGTAAACCTTTGCTTTTAACAGAAGCCCAAGGAAGCATGTTTTTTCCCAAAGAAGCAGAGAAGAAATAGATTTGCATTGAAATTACAGATTGCGATTTGTCTGCTGTAGTTTGCCAAGGTGAAACTGAAGGTTATATGGCAAACCGGAGTGTGTGCCAATTTCTCTGTGTGGGAGAGTGGGCTGAGACTGGAGTGATGGTGATAGACTCAATGCCTGGGTTAAAACATTAAGATGTGTTGTTGTATTTCAAGTCCTTAAAATAAAGTCGTAGAATGGAAAACCTGAGTCATTAAGTCATCAGGGTGGCACTCACAGGCTGGACCACATGACTTTAGGCAGAGCAATAAAAGGACATGTTTCCAAGTATAGGCATTAAACATGTAGAGTTCCCACTACAATCTTCTGGTTGGGCCAAGCAGCTCACCCACAACACAATCCTTTGCTGTGGCCGGGGCACCACATCTCTGCATTTATAGCACTTTTAGAGCACAGCTCCTCCAGAATCTCTCCCTTCTTTTGTGTGGTTGTTACTTATTGAAATGTTATTGAACTGATTCACCTATGGCCTTATGCAACATATCCCCTACGACTCTTCCCTAGGTCATGTGAGTGCTTCTGTTGGCATCAGCAGGTGAAAAATCACATTCATAGAAATCAGATACCCAACACAAACAGTTGTATTCCTGAGTAACTGAGGATGCTTTATCCCAGACATAGTTTTATAATTCTATTTATAAGGCATTTTAAAGAAAAGACTTGCTTTTCAGTGGCAACCCTGTCCTTAACTCCTCCCTTGATTCCTCTCCTGACCAGAAATCCATCATATAAAAAAAGAACCTGGGTGAGGCCAGCCAGCTTCTTAATAGAGTCAGAAACTGTTGCTAATCAGGAAAGTAAGTACCTTATTATTTTTTTTTCTTTTTCAGGATGTGGTTTCTTGTGTAATTTAACTTTTTTTTCTTTTCTGCACGTACCCTTTTTTGGACTTCTCCTGTGCACAGTTCATCTACCCTTGCTGTTGTGATGGGAGTTACCCTTTTTATATGCATCTTATCTTTATTTACAGTATATCCCATCATCTTGAGGAACTCCAAAATATATTTGAAATGATTTCCCAGATCATGCAAGGCTTCAGCACTGCACAATAGAAAAGATGCACACATTAATCAATTTATAAATGAGAGATTAGGTACTCACTTAGAATGTTTATGAGCCATTAATGCAAATCAGAGCCAGTAGAACAGAAGGAAGAACACCCCACCATTTGAATGAGAATGATGGTTCCTCAGGGGTCTAGCAGCAGCACTGATTGGGAGGCATACCAGGAGACACTCACTTCTGGGGGGCGTTATGTGCTTGCACTGATGACAGGAAAACTTAAAAAGGCATTCAGTTCACCTTTGGAATCTTGGGTGGTAGTGCTAAGTTGCCTGTGACTGAGATTGCCCTCTAAAATAGTAGTCCACCAAGTTTGCTGCTGGGTCCAGTTTTCCATTCTGCCTTGAGGAAATTTTCATAACTTGCTGTTACGTGATCTTCCAAGGCCCCACCAATTTAATAGCTAGTTCACAGAGGGAAAGGTGCTGGATTTCCAATGCACAGATTCACACAGCAGTTTCAGTTTTGTTTCCCATGATTCACCCTACTTATTATGAAAAGCATCAGTAGACATAACAGAGCAAATATTTTGAATGGCTCCACAGAGTAAAGTTCTTTTGCTAGGGTCTCAGGAACATTTGAGATTAGTGAGTCTGTTTAAAGATCTAAGCAGTGGAGCTTACATTTGCACAGTTGGCCTCCTGACATACTACAGCAGCTGTAGTGTCAGCTCACTGAGTGGGAATATCAATTAAAATACGCCCCCATGGAGCATGGTCATCAAGCAGAGGGACCTTAGCCCTGAGAAATGAGGCCAAGCAAGAGACAGGGCTTTCAGCCATAAAGAGTGGAGAACACTGAGCTATTTACTTTATTTACTTCTCAGAAAGAACTGGAAGGGACAGGATCAGTTGTGTTCCAGGACAGTAGCTGCTGCTGTTGTTTTCACAGGGTTCTTGTGGATTTTGCTTGGTAGGTTAGTTATTTTCTTTCTTACTTCTAAGGGCTAGCAGGGTATTGTTTTGGGGCTGCTGGATGTTTGAAAACTGATTTGGTGGCTGTAAGTGGGGCTCATTTTGTGGATGTTTCACTGTGTAACAGGCTGCACTGGTAGAGGCCTATTTCTTCTGATTTAAAACCTATTTGGTGGGATTTGCTTGGGCCTGGTTCTTTGGCTGCTGGGCTTGGAGGAGACACAGGGCTGATATACTCTCTCTCTCGAGTCAGGTGTCTGCCCATGCCACTCCCCTCCCAGAGTCTGTGAATTTATAGGGGAACACTGCCTGCAACTGGAGGAAAAGGCTGCAGGTGCAGCTCATGTAGTTCTAGCCACTGGAGGTTGGATTTAAAGGCTGGAGAGAGGAGCTTAGGGAGTTGTTCATTTCCCTTATAAGTTTAATGTTGTACTGCACCTAGTAACAGGGTTACTGGTGTACAGTGGGACTGTCTCTAAGATTAGTGGGTGACCTGATTAGGCAGTAGGTGTATCTTGGACTAGGGGAAACTGGTGGCTCACCCAAGGAAACCTATTTGGAAGGGATGGAACCACACGTCATTAGGGCCGCATCTTTGGGAGGGTGGTGGGGTGCACAGGGTGTGAGCAGCCATGATACTGACTGGGCTTGGAAGTTCGGTGGTTGCCCAGTGTGCTACCAGCTAGCACAGCTTAGGAGGAGGTTGTGGGATTAGGAGAAAGCTGGGGAAGGGGGTGGTATGGTTGGGGAAGGGGCTGGGAATCTCCTACTGGGTTGCACCAAGCACTGGGGTGGGGGCATAGGAAAGGAGTGCAGGAGAACACTCAGGGGTCACATAGGACCCTGGCAGAGGGGTCCAAAAGGACACTACCAAAGAAGCAGGCAGGTAACTGGGGACCCTCACAAAGGAGGGACGGAGGGACAACATTCTCAGGGAAGTAGGCAGATGGCCGGGCTGGACAGAAGGAAGGAGGGGAGGTGGATCAGACCTTACACTCAATAACTGTTCAATTCTCTTCTTCTGCTCGAGGATGAGGGGGTGATGTAGCCACGACAGGGGTGGTTAGAGACGGAAAGGGGTGGGAGGCAGGAGGCAGGGGCCAGATAGCAGGAAGAACAGGGGGACCTGGAATGCAGGAGAATGGGGAGCAGTGAATCAGAGCAGGAGGGCAGGGGAAGAGGGAGGAAAGTGCAAGGAGAAGGACCAGTTGGGAGGAAAGGTAAAGGAGAAGGACCAGAGGTACAAGGAGGATTCAGTAAAGGGAGCTGAGGGTTTAGCCAGGGAGCAATTGCAGATGAGCAAGGAGGAAACTAAATGGAGACAGGAAGGAAGGGAGGATGAGCCAGGCTAGTTTAGCAGATGGGGAGAAGGACCAGTTGCGAGCAGTGGGGAATTAGCAAGGCACAGAAGGATACTCAGAAGGAGGAGAGGCATAGGATTGGAGGAGGTGGCATGAAAATAAGGAAGGGTGGCATGTGGCACCCAGATAGGGGGAGGAACAAGGAGCCGGCTGGGTGGAGGGGCCGGTAGAAAGGATGAGGGACATGGAAGGGGGGAATGGAGGAAAAGGAGTGGTCAGAGTGCTCCTGCTGGGGGATTCTATGATCAGGGGTATCAAATGGGATAGGGAGGGAGAAGCCTGGCCAGTTAGAACAAGATGCTTCCCTGGACTAACGGTGCACAGGGCTAAGCATGAGGCATATCAGCTGGCAAAGGATTGTGGGGGTTCCCCAGACATACTGGTCCACCTGGGTACAAATGACATTGAGGGAAATAACGAGCTAGAGATACAGGCAAGATTCAGGGAGCTCACCAGGGTCTGTCATGACATAGGATGCACAGTTTCCTTCTCAGAAATCCTGCCAGTGCCAAGGGCTAGTGGGGAACACAAAAGGAAGATTAGGGAGATAAACCAGTGGCTCAGGGAGTGGTGTGAGCCAGATGGTATGGGTTGATGGGGATTGGGGAGACCTGGGAGGATAAGGAGCTGCATGCTAGAGATAGACTACATCTCAATTTGGAGGAGGAATCCTTAGTTGAAAATAGAGGGTTCATTGGTGAAAAGTGGGGTTTAAACTGTGAAGGGGGCAGGATGGGAGAAAAGGCTGTCAAGGGGTGCCGATAAAGAAGAGACTCTGTCTCCACCCCCCTGGGGACCAGGAGGATTGCAGGAAAAGGCCGACTGGCAAAGTGCAGACCAGGGGAAAACAGAATCCCCATGGGAACACGAGCAGGGGAAATGGAACTACATGGAAAGGGTGGAAGGTAGTCCTGCTAAATGCCAGGAGCTTGGGTAATAAAATGCCTGAGCTCCAGGCAATGCTAACTGAGGGAGCAGTGGATGTGGCAGTGGTCACTGAGACTTTGGCCACTGCAGGACATGACTGGGACCTGAACCTGGAGGGTTACACTATGTTCAGGAAGGACAGGGGGGAGGGAAGGGAGGAGGTGGCAATGATAGTCAAAAACTGCATTGGCATGGGGGAGTAGAGGAGGTGGAGGGAACTGTGGAGGTGATTTGGGTCACCTTGATAACAAGGGGGCAAGAGAGTAAAAATAGGAGTGGTGTATAGACCCCTGCCCGGCGGAGGAGCTTGAGGACAGTCTGGTGGCAGATGCTGGGAGGCACTGCAGACTGGGCAGAGGAAGGTGGTGGTGTTGGGGACTTAAACATGCCAGGAACAGACTGGGAGACTATGACATCCTCTGTGACCAGGAACAGAGGTTGTTGGATGTCTTTCAAGACGCTTCCTAACTCAGCAGGTGAGGGAACTGACCAGGAGCGTGGGTACTGGATGTGGTCCTGGCAGACAGTGACCAGATTGGGGGCCTGGAGGAAGGAACCCATTGGCAGAGAGCGACCATGCCACGGTCTGGTTCTGCCTGGACCTAGGAGGGTAGAAGGCTGACAAAGACTGAAGTAACCGACTTCAGGGGCCGGTTTAAGGAAATGGGAAGGATCCTTAGGAGCATTTGGATGGGATTGGTCAGATATGGATGCTGATAGTAGGTGGAAATCATCAGAGAGGGTGCAGGATGCTACCAGCACCTGTGCAAGTAAGACAAAAATGCGGTAGGGCCCAAAACCCTGCTGGTGGACCAGGGAGGTCCAGGAGGTGGTCAGGGGAAAGAAAGCAGCCTATAAGCAATTCAAGTGCTCAAGGATGAAAGGATCGAGGGGAGTACGAGCTGATGGCTAGAAGGGCCACTAGACTGGTGAGGCGGCTAAGGCAAGAAGGAGCAGAACCTGGCCAGGGAAATTAGGAGAGGAACAAGGGTTGTTTAGATACATTGGGGAAAAACAAAGGGTGAAGGGCAGATTAGCAGGATTAAATCAGGGGAGAGATGGGCACAAGACCCAGGGGAGCAGGCTGAGGTACTAAATGAGTACTTCACCTCAGTTTTCACCAAGGAAAATGGGGTGCTGCATCTACATGGGAGGAGAGCAGACTGAGGAGGGGGGACCCTCACCGATCGGCAGTGGTCTGGGGAGAGGGGAGGCATCACTGGCAGGTGAGGGAGGCTAAGCAGGGAGAAGAGGTGCAGGAAGTGGAAATCCACAGCAGAGAGAGTGAGAAGCCCTCCAGCTCCCACATAACTCATTGTCTCCTAGCAGCGCCTGTAGTCTCAGTCAAAAAAACATTGGTGTGTCCTGAGTACGCCTGCAGAAGTCGGCTACTGACTCCCAGTGTGCCAAGCAACGCCTGGAGAAGTCACTTATATATTTTAATATATAGTAACAGAATATAATATATATTTGACTGCATAGCACCGTTGGAAAGGTAATGTTATGCTGAACAACTCTGTCACTGATATTTTGTACATCATGCATACTTTAGGAGTTATTTGCATTTGTTTTATGGTATGGTGTGTATGGCATGTTGCCTGTTTTAAGTGAAAATATATATTTTTGCTGTTTCAACAGTTTAAAAATAACAAAACGAAATTACATATTATTATTTGCACACCACCATTGGGAAGGTAATGTTGTGCTGAACAACTTTGCCACTGATATTTTGTGTATATCATGTATACTTTAGGAGTTATTCTACATTTGTTTATGGTATGGTATGTATGGCTGACATGTTTTCCATCAAGATTCACCTAAGCAGCTTGAATAAAAATTCACTTTTGGCACTTCAGCAGGTATAAAATAAAACAACTATTGATTACAACTGGTTGCATAGCACCATTGGAAAGGCATTTTTGTGCTAATCAACTTTCATGCTGATACTTTGTGTATCATGTATACTTTTGGAGTTATATGCATTTGTTTATGATATGGTGTGTGTGGTTGAGATTCAGCCTCAAATCTGTCAAAGCACCTTGACTAAATATGGGAAAAATTACATTTTATAGTAAAAGATATCTTTTTTAACAAACATAATATTAAACACCATCTAATGTCTGTATGCTTAATTTGGTGTTGATATTTTACATATTTTCCAACAAAAATGGCTTATGTTGCACTTTTTAGTGAAACAAATATTTAGTTTGCTCTTTTGACCAGCATAGAAAAAAACTAAATTACTTATTATTACATGCATGCCACCATTGAAAGGCAATTTTGTGCTGAATAACTCTGCCACTCATACTTTGTGTCTAGCATATACAGTTATTGAGTTATTAGCATTTGTTTGTAACATGCTGACTATGGCTTGATTTTGCTTAGAAAGGCCCAGGATTCACTGTTAAAAGTATACAGGAGATTCAGGAGACAAGTGGTGTAATCTCAGAGTGAGCCTGTGGAGGCAATGAGTTAAGACGGAGAAAGCACTGGGGCCGGATAAATTACATCCCATAGTGCTGAAGGAACTTGCGGATGTCCTGGCGAAACCCCTGGCGGAGCTTTTCACCATCTCTCTGAGGACAGGGTGGGTGCCCCAAGACTGGAAGGTGGCTCATATAGTGCCTATCCACAAGGGGACAGGGGAGGTGGCAGGAACTACAGGCCTGTCAGCCTGACATCGGTGGTGGGCAAGGTGATGGAGAGCATTGTCAAGGAGAGGCTGGGGGGGACCTGGATAAGTCAGGGTGCCTGGACGATAGACAGCATGGATTCATCCCGGGGAAATCGTGTCAGACAAACCTGGTGGAGTTCTATGACTGGGTGACAAGTGCCTTGGACCTGGGTAGACCAGTGGACGTCCTCTTTCTATACTTCAGCAAGGCATTTGACTCTGTTCCTCCATGGGCCTGTTGGATAAGTTGGGAGAAATGGGGGTGGGGAACCAGATGATCAGATGGATAGGCAATTGGCTCCAGGACTGGACCCAGAGGGTCGTAGTTGGTGGGATAGTCTCATCCCCAAGGAGGGTCATTAGTGGGGTCCCACAGGGATCAGTTCTTGGGCCCTTCTGTTCAATGCCTACGATCTGGACATAAGGACAGGAATCAGGAGGAGATGAGTCTCTTTGCAGATGACTCAAACTGGGGCGGTGGTGGATGGGGAGGAGGGAGGGTGGCCCTAGAGGGGACCTGGAGGCTCTGGAAGGATGGTCTAGAAAGTGGAAGCTGAGGTTCAATGCAGGGAAATGCAAGGTACTCCACCTGGGGCCAGAAACCCAGGTCAAGTGTACACCTTGGGGATGCTACAAGTCTCATGGCTGAGAGGGACCTGGGGGTGGTGGTGGATGTCAAGATGAACAACTCTGAGACTTGTGAGGAGGCAGCAGCCAAGGCCAACAGGATGCTGGGATGCATCGCTAGGGATCACCTCCAGAAGGAGGAAGTGATACTCCTTCTGTATAACTGCTTGGTGAGGCCGCACCTCTGAGTACTGCATGCAGTTTTGGAGGCCACAATTAGAGGGACATTAACCTCCTGGAGAGGGTCCAGAGGAGGGCAACCAAAATGATTTGGGGCTTGGGGGACAGGACCTATGAGGAGAGGCTCGAAGAGCTAAATATGTACACATTGGAAGAGAGAAGGGACCGGGGGGACATGATAGAGGTCTTCAGGTACATGAAGAGGGTAAATAGGGGAGGAACAGTCAGGGTGCGTCAAAGGAAGGAGGAGGGGCCACTAGAGGGCATGGGTGGAAGCTGGAGGGTGGAAGATTCAGGGGAGAAAGGAGGAGGTGCTACTTCACTGAGAGGGTGGTGGAGCCATGGAATGCACTGCCTAGGGGGCTGGTGGAGGCAGAGACAGTGGAGGGGTTCAAGAGGGGGTGGGACAGGTACAGGGGAAGGGTTCTGGAAGCAAAATCCAATGCAGCAAGAATATCCGGAACTGGGAAGGAGAAGCCAGAGGCGGGGGGACAGAGGTCAGCACCCAGGGTGAGGCTGACCAAACGACAGACACACGAAAGACCGTTAGGACCTATTCTGCTGGCATTTTAGTATGTTAGTATAATGTACCTTTTACTATGCCATCTCCCAATGGGGAGAACATCTTTATTTTAATCATTTAGCCCACAGCAAAGACACTCCATGTGCTTCCTAATGTAGCAGGTGCTGTACCCAGACTTGAAACATGGCTTTTAGGGGGACAAAACAGAACAAAAAAGTGAGGGAAAAAAAGTGAAAGAAGAAAGAAAAACATAAAGAATGAGTAAGAAGTAAAGAAATTGACATGACAAGAGTAAGAGGAGGATTCTAGTAGTAGCAGAAGTAGTAGTAGTAGTAGTAGTAGTAGTAGTGATACAGTGCTTTATTGATCCTCTAACAAGACATTACAATTCATTACAGAAACTGTCATGGCAGGAGTAAGAGGAGGATTCTAGTAGCAGCAGAAGTGTCAGTCTTGTTAAAATGCTTTATTGATCCTGTTACAAGACATAATTCCTTCCAGGTAAAACATGCGTTTATAAATAAAATAGAATCAAAACTGGATTGACAGCTAAAAATTTTAAAATGCCAGTGACATATACTGTATATCTGTTCCATTTGCAAAGTGCATCATTTTCATTTAATAATTTCTGACTAATGTTAAAAACAATTTAGAACTTCTTGTACATGCACTTTTAAATAGAAAGCAAAAAGTCAATACATTTTTGTTTCTATGTTCAACATGATTTTACATGTGTTACTGACTGCCAACAAATACCTAGACACATTATTAGAATGTCATAATTCAAGGAGGACATTGAGCCTTACAGAATCTCATCCAATGGTTTGTAGGCAACTGCCAAGAATTTTCCTAACCATTTATCTCCAAGATCAGAATACCATGGGCAAACAAATAATATATGTTTAACACATCTGTTGAATTAAGGATTGCAAAGGCACTAATCATTTTTATTGCCCTGTATTTTGCAGTAACTTGCTTCTGTCATAACCCTGTTGTGGAAAATATTAAAAAAGATGTGACTATCTTTCTTTCTTCATGAAGGAATTGTCAAATCATTGGCATAAGCTAATACTACACACTTCTCTCCCATAATGTTCAGTACATCAGTGCCATGTTCCTAACGTTTTGTTAAAAGGCCCTTTGATGTTATCCAGTGATGATAGCGACTGTAAATGAGTGACTGTCAAAACAGTCACTCATTTACAGCACTATCTTTTGGGCTACCCTATAAGGGTAGCGACTGAACATGACCCCTACTGCAGGAAGGGCAACCAGAAGGGAGAGGAAGGAGGGAGGACGGATAAGAAAGAGGAGTCTTGTGGGTAGTGTGCCTACTGCAGCTGAGCTAGCCATGTGGTGTGGTGGTGAGGTGGCTAGCATCAGTGCAGCAGGTACTGGGAATGGAGGACTTTTTGTGCTGCCGTACTGTTTATTTTTTAAATTCAGAGTCTCTCCCCTCCTGACATGCAACCCCTGGAATTTGTTATATTTAAGCGGAAGTGCGGGGCATCACATAAACACATAAGTCCACTTGCTTGATGTGTGTTCTCCTGCAAGTGTATATTGCTGATTTGCTTTTCGGCGATATACAGTCACCCTAAAGGAGATCGCAGTTTCGCGATCACCGTTATCACATAGAACCACCATTGAAATATAAGTTAAACAGTGTTGGCACTAAATAACAACCATGTTTGACACCTTTGGTAAGTAACAAAAAAAAGTTTTCCACTAAGAATTCCTTACATATCAAACAGAATTTAATTATATTACTTTGGGATGAATAGGAGCATAAGGGCCTAAGCCCATTTTACTCATTGCTACTCAATAATAGTGGTGGGAGAAGTGGGCTCAATCCACTCATGAAGTGATTCGCGAACAAAGACTGATTATGGACTGCTCTGCAATGTGAAGCTGGTACTTTATGTTATAATGAGGAACTCAAAGTGCATTGAAAACAGCTACTGCTGCGTTATTCCGCCTCCACTGGTCACTTCTCTTCCAATTTTTAAGGCGAAGTACATTAGTGGCAGTTCACTTTGCCTCACTTCACCTTGTTTTTGAGTTCTGAAGGAGGATTTTGCAGTGATTCATGGGAGTTCAGGTCACATGGGCTCTATCTTGATCTTCACAGCCTCAGTTTGAGGTAGTATGAGTAGGAAGGAGTAGGAGACAGTGTGCTCTGATAGCTGTCTGTAGGAATCTTGTAAAAGCTGTTCAAAAAGCATTTTTACTTTTTTGGGGGATCCAACTGTAGTTCATCGATTAAGAAAACTCTTCTGTGCTCACATCATCAAGTGTTTTTTGTTTGTGTGTGGATTTTGAATGTAAATTTACAACATTTAGTGTGTGTGGTGAAAGATAGTGAAGTGTGCTGCTTGGGGGGGCGTATCTGTGTGTAGGTAGATTTAAGTTGGAAAACTAGTGATTTCTTTGTGTTTTGGTAATATTTTTGTTATATAACTGACTGTGTTACTGTACACATAGTAAAACCATCAGTGATAGTACAGATTTTCTTGCTGCTTGTTGTGTGAATGTGGTGCAGCATTTCATAAGGTCAGGTTCTTTAAATTACAAATTTACATTACGTGGCACTGAGTACACTGAACTTTTGCATTTGCATCACATTCCTCATTCAGCATTGTACACAAGGCCCAGATATTCAAACTGTGCCCAAAAAGTGCGCAATAGCAGGTGCAGCGCAAGTCCATTACGCCCATGGGCAAGAGGCACGATATTCAAAAACTGAGCCGGCCAACATGTGCCTACAGCCAACGACTGAATATCACACCACCTACGCCATAGCGCAACAAGGGATGTTCAGCTGAGCAGTCCAGAGGCACCATAGCTCAACCAGGGATGCCCCCCCAGCAACAGTGCAGCAATGCAACTGCACAACCAGGGATGTAGGGGCCCACCACCCATGCCACAGATGGGCAGAGGAACACACAGCAGAACAGACATCGTCCCCCTCACCCCATGCACTGCACAACTGGGGAGGGCTGGAATAACCACTGGCCCATGGAGATAAGCAACCAACCCACAGCCGGGCCATGGTGCCCATCACACCCTGGCAAGCTGTGACTGGCACACAAGGAGGGCTGACCACCCCTGCCACACCATCCCCCACGATGCAGAGCACACCCTGCACTGTGATCCCAGACACCCTACCCAGGGCAGCATCCACCACTGCAGGAAACCCCATGCATGCCACCACCCCACTGTGACAATGCAACCCTGTGCAGCACAGAACCATGCAAGCAGCCCCACCATGAGCACCCTTCAAAGGTGGCAGCACACAGCGATACAACAACGGCATACACAGTGCCACCACACAGCCCCCTGAGGTACAGCTGAGAGACCAACCATGCGTCCAGCACCAGGTACCACACGGGACAGAGCATACCCCGGACACCACCACCAGTGGTACAGCACCCTGCACACCCTCCCAAGGACACACCCCAACCCAGCACTGGCCACAACAGCCAGCGCAGACACCCATAGTGATGCGTGGAAGCATGCACCACACTGGATGCCACACAGTGCATGGACCAACACCCACCCATACCCAAGGGCACAACAACACAGGGATGCAGTAGCAGGGCAACCAAGCCCCCAGCGTGGGCCCATGGAAACTTTGTGCACACAGCCTGCAGTCCTCCATGGCACAGGAATGCCAACCACCCTGCTCAGGCACTGTGGACCTGTACGCCACCATCATTTGCCAGGATCACAAGTCACAGACAGTGGTGCACATCCCCTGCAACACACACAAGCCACAGCATGGAGGTGGAACAACGACTGCGGAGGCCACAGTGTCACCCGAGGCAGACATGCACCACACCAGTAACAGGAGGCAACCCAGCATTGTGATGGGTACAGTGACTGCCCTGCATGGACAGCCACCACTGACATGCCAGCAGACCTTGCAGGTCACAGACATGCAAGGGTGTCAGCTGCACAGGCCATGGATGGGCTGACAGGGGTGCCATGGACACAGAACATGCACCATGGACCACTGCACACAGTCATCCAGTGCACAGGGCACCACACACACACCACAGACACTGACTGATAACTACCCCACACCATAGTCACCTCCCCATGGACACACACACATACCCATGACTGCACCACCCCTGACGCCATGCACACCACTGCAGCTGAGCACCTATAGCCCGCTGCAAATCAGACACCACCACAGTATTCATATCAAAAGATTTGTATTCAAAAAACATATCAAAAGGAACTATTTACAAAACTATGTACAAATGTGGGGTGGAGGGCCACAAACAAGGTGGGGGTGGGTAAGGGGCAGGGGTGAACAAATGGAACAGGAAAGGAGTGGTTTGAGGGTGGGTCCAGGGGGGTAGGGGATATCAGAGGCAGAGGGATGATCAATGGGAGCCCCGCTCCCCAATCCGGCTGCTCTGCCTCCGGTGTCTTCTCAAGATCCCAAGCCAGTCAATCCTTTGCAGGATCTCCAATGATGCCCGGCCCACA
Organism: Neoceratodus forsteri; assembly: GCA_016271365.2. Taxonomy (NCBI): domain Eukaryota; kingdom Metazoa; phylum Chordata; order Ceratodontiformes; family Ceratodontidae; genus Neoceratodus; species Neoceratodus forsteri. The sequence continues at coordinate 1,070,473,697 of CM028131.1, read as the reverse complement.
TTGAGGATCTCCTGCAATGCCTCCCTTATCTCCTGCAGCTGGTGGACACCTAGGACAAGGGAGCACAGTCAATAAGTGTGAATGCACAGCCCCATACAGCCCACCCACTGTGCATGGCATACGGCCGTGGGACATGCCTCTGTGATGGTGTGTGACCACCCACAGTGATCATGTCCACAAGACCTGCCCACCCAGGTGCATACAGCCATGCGGACTGCTGCACACACCCACTGGCCAAGTCATGCACAGCACCACTGTGGCCGTTTAGTGACATGGCTATGTGGTGTGAAGGCAGTGGCACAGCCATGTACCCGGTGCATGCATGGCCCACCATCGACACACTCCCAGACATGCAGTGCCACTGGACAGTGCTGACTGTAACAAGTTGTGTGCATGGCAGTGGTGTCAATGGATGGTGGCCATGCCCCGCTGCCCACCCTGTTACACAGCATGCAGTAGTAATCATGGAGGTATGGCACTCACCATCATCAGGCTGGTCCCTCGGGTACTGTTGACCATCACCCCTCCTAGCGGCCCTGTCATCCTGCTGGTGCCGCATCTCCCTGGCCAGATGCCTCTCCTCTGGCCCTGTGGTGCAAACATGGAGAGAGGAACATCAGTACAATCCTGTAGCAAATTCCCCCTGCCCCCATGTGTGTGCACTCCCACCCAGCCAGACCCTCCCACCCCACACCCTGATAACACCACCACAGCCAACACGGACAGTCCCTCCCCATGTTCCGGACACATACAACCATGATACCCATATGGAAGATAAAAGTGTGTGGATGTAACACCTATCTGGCCGTGACACTATGCCCCTCCTGCCACGAGCCTGCAGGTGGGCAAGCAGGTCTGGTTCCCTGCTCCACAGGTCGCCATACCTGTGGCGGCACTAATCCACCATCTGCCCCCTTCCTGTGGCCTCCTCCAGGGCATTGGCCACCTCCTCCCACACCTGGGTCCTGGACTTGTCCAGGGGTGCCTCCCCAAACAGTGGGCCATAAAGTAGCTCTACAATGGCCACTAGGTTGGCCAGTTCAACTTGGGTCCACCGTGCAGCCCTCCTCCATGCCATTCCACTTGCTCAGTTGGCTCAAATGAAGTAACTCTGGCATGGCTCCACCGTGCAGATGCTGTGTGGTACAGCACTGCCATTCCTAATCACGCTGTCACCGAATGGCGTGGTGGTGCGCCATGCCTGGCGCGTAAGGCGCCTAGGGAGGCGAAGGTCAGGCACAGGGTCAAGGGGTCTCTGGCGAGCAGACAGGCACAGCACCATTGGAACCAATGCACAAGCGCAATTGGATGCCTGTTGCTACCTTCAGTAGCGGCCTACCATGCTGTTGCCCCAGTGCGCCTATGATGGCCCATTTCCACAGCGCCATATAGGTGAACATCGCTGTAGTACCACTGGCACAATGGTGGCCATGCCCTGCATTACTTCCCGTACACAGCATGTCAGAGCAGCGGCAGATGCCTGTGTTAGCAACCCAGGCATGCACAGTGAGGTGTGTACTGGCGCATGTCACAGAACACGTAATTGGCTCAGCACGTTCAACACAATTCGCGTAAATCGCAACAGCGCGATATTCAGTCATCATTGCAAATCAGCTAATCAGCCATTCAATGGCACAGCAGTGCAATTTGCATCCACTTAAAGTTGCGCCTCGCCTCATTTGCATGGGTTATGCTATAAAGTGTGACATTGGCCTGCACTGGCCATAGTCGAGTTACTGCAGTCTACTGGTGAGTTGCATGCTGATTTGGGAGTGTGGACTGTGGATTTTGGGACATGCATGGGACTGCACAGTCACAGGTAGCAACTTTCATTCTCACAGGCTAAATAATGACTGAGCGAGTTGTGGGAGAGGAGGAACACAGTGGTGGGAGGAGGAGGAGGAGGCCTAATTTCACCAAGGCCAAGACCGATGCCCTGTTTGAGGCCTACCTGGATCAGGAGCCACTTCTCAGCGGATGGAAGGGAACCCCACAGGCCCGTGCTGCTGCATGGGAGGAGGTGGCACGTGCAGTGAACCTGCATGGCAGCCACCAGCGCTCCATGCAGGAGTGCAAGAAGAAGATGGGCACAGACAGGAGGAAGATAAAGGAGAAGGTGGCTGCCTTCAAGGCAGCATGAGCTGCGACAGGTGGGGGACAGCCGGATGTGCCACACCTGACCCCACAGGAGGAGAGGGTTGCTAGAAGCATGCAGCATTGTGCAATTGAGGGTGTTCCAGGTGGTGGCTTCCAAACGGGTGGTAGCTCGTCACTGCATGGTAGGTCATGGTCTGTCTATTGGTGGGGGCAGGGAGGTCACATGTAGTAATGCAACTTTGTTTTCCCTTACAGATCCTGAGCATCTGCATGGGTCAGCAGTGGTGGGCCTGTCCACTGAGGACAGTCAGATGGAGATGGAGGAGGGCCCATCCACCTCCACAGGTATATGTGGCTCAGTGCGACAGTGGGCCCACCTGGCTGTCCAGACTGATGTTGTTTGAACAGGTGCGGAGGAGGCCCTGCCCATGTCCCAGTGTGCGGCATCCATGGATGCCAGCATGCTGTGACTTGGGCTGATTCCGGGTCCATCACCAATGATGATGTCGCTAACGGCATGGGCAGTGACACGTGTGTGCCACAGGATGGCCACACAGCAGGTAACATCACAGCCATAGCTGTGGGTGGTGCCACCGTGGAGGCCTGCATGTCATCACAGTCCCAGCCTGTGCCTGTCAGCACCAGTGGGGCAGCACTGGTGTGTGTGCAGGACAGTGGGACTGTTGTGGCCACTGTGGTGGCACCAGTGAGCCCTGGTGAGTGGCAGCCAGAGGGGCAGCATCAGCAGTTGGCCAATGGGCTTGGGGGTACAGGGTCAGGGGGCTGTGTCAGTGCACCACCAGTGGACATGCCCAGACCTGGTCCAGGTGTGCAGCGCCCACCCTCAAGGGGTGCTGGGCATCAGGGCCGCGCACACCCTGAGGGAAAGGATGCTGAGGAGGCAGATGACCTCTTGGATGAGCACACCCCCATACTGCAAGCATCAGTCAACCGCAGATGCGGCTTGCGATTCAGTGGATGCACTGCATGCGGCTCTGGAGTGGGCAGAGGAGTGTCACAGCAGAGACACCGCTCTGATCCTGGCAGGGGTGGACCGGTTGCTGGAGGATATGACCGCTGCCATTGACAGGCAGACACAGGCATTCACTGCTGTCATGGCCACAGTGGGCACACAGTCATGTGCCCATGCATCGCAGACACCACACAGTGCACTGTCCACCCCCGTTCCCCGCATGCGTGACACCCTCCTTGTCAACACGGGTTCAGCTGTGGGCATCCTGAGCATGCCTGGTACAGGCATGTTCGGTAGTGCTACAGACCCCTCGCGTGAGCATAGTCGCGTTCATGCAGTAGAACCCTTGGGGGACCATCGGTGCCACCCCATGAGGCCAGTAGTCAGCCTGTCAATGCTGGCAGGTCTTGGTGGGGCTGCCCATGTATCCGTGGTGGCTGGGGCACTGTGGCACATGACTGATCTGTCTCCCAATGTAGCTACTGTCTGGTGCTGCCCTGTGTGCATTGTGTCATTCAGCGGGCATTGCATAGGTGGGTACCCAGCCCTGCACATGGACACACAGTCCATCTGCACACCCTCCCAGCTGCTGTCTGCAGCTGCGTGTGCATGATGATGCCTGCATTGTGCTGTACACCAATGTGCAATGGTGCTCAGCATCTGACACATGCACAAGGGCAGGCAGTGGGCCTGGTGGTCTGTGGACATGTGTGTGGCTAGGGGTGGCATTCTGGGTCGGTGTGCCTCCTACCCTTTGTGCATGTGGGGTGCACTGTGTGTGTGTGTGTGTGTGTGTGTGTGTGTGTGTGTGTGTGTGTGTGTCCACCTGCGTGGCATGTTAGACCTCACCCATCCCTGGTTGTGTGTGTGGTTCCATGCCCGGCCACTTCCCTTGATGGAATGCACCCCTGGTGTGTGTCCATGTGTGTTGTGGGTTGTGCCTTAGCCACTGTTGGTTGCACATGGCCCCATGACTTACCTGGGTTGGCTGAAGTGCTCCTCCGTGATGGTGTCCCGGTGCAGCTTTGTCAGCAGGAGCAGTCGGGGGTCCCATCAGCCAAGGGGGGGGCTGCCCATCACCATTGTCACCAGCATCCTCATCATCCCCATCACTGTCCCCCTCTTCGACCTGTACAGCTATCTCACATTTGTTGGCCATGTTGTGCAGGATGCAACAGGCCAGGAATAGCCATTGTAGGCCTTTGAAGGGCTGTACTGTAGGGCACCGCTGGAGGTGTCCAGGCAACGGAAATGTGCCTTCAACATCCCAAACACCTGCTCGATGACATTACATGTGGTGGCATGTGCCTTATTGTAGCATTGCTGCGATGGGGTTGTGGGCCACCGGTAGGGTGTGAGCAGCCAGGGATGGAGTGGGTATCCACTGTCACCTGTGTGTAGAGGGTGGAAGTTAGTTTGGTGATCAGCATCGCCCTGTCCCGGGCCATGTAGGCCACTACCCATGTCACCTCTGACCATGCCCCCCAGGCCCTATGACTGTCCATGTGGTTTGCATACTCACCCACTAGATGGCCAGTGGGGATATCCCCACTCTCGAATCTGTGGCACAGTGCTGACTGGTGCCAGATGAAGGTGTCATGTGCTCCCCCAGGGTGCGTGGCACAGACATTGATTATGTGCCCCGTGGCATCGCACACCACCTGGCAGTTGATGCTGGCATAGCCCTTGCGATTTATATATGCAGCCCCCTTGGGGCCAGGTGGTGTGCAGATGGCCACATGGGTGCAGTCTATTGCCACTAGCATGCCAGGAATATGTGCTACCCTGTGGAACTCCTGTATGTTTGCTGCACTCTGCCGGTGTGCTGGGGGAAATGGATGTACTCACAGCATGTGGCAGCAGTGCGCTGAGGTGGGTTAGGTGGTGTGGCGGTATTGCCGACTGGGTTATGCCTGTGGTGTCCCTAATTGGTCTCTGGAAGGTACCCATGGTGAGCAAGCACATGCAAAGCTGTCACTTTCATCTCCACTGACAGGGCATGGCTCCATCGTGAGGTGCCTGCATCACATCACTGCACAGCTCACAGAGCCACCTCAGAATTGCCTGATTCAGGTGGTACCAGCCCACAATCTCAGTATCACTGTACAGCTCAAGCCAGTGTGGGCTCAGTACTGCCTGCCGCGGCATACCGCTTGACGCGGGCCCTTCCAGGCCATGCCCCCTGCTGCCCGCCTTCTCACCCCTCATTACGGCCTCCATCTGGATGGTGGCACACTGCCATGTCCTGGCTTGTGTTCATCCCCAGAAGCTGTTTCTATTCCCTGCTGTCCTGGCTGCTACTTCCCCTGCACCGGGAACACCTGCCTGTGCTGGCCTCACTGCTGTGTGGTGTACTTCCCCCTTCTGCACTGTGGATCCCCACACCTTCCCCTGTGCCTGTTGCTTCCAGGTGCCCTTTCCGGCTGGCCCTGTGTGTCCCTACTGCCCAGTGTTTTCTGCTGTATTTGGCTCTCTATGGCTTCCTGTAGCGTTCTTGCACCTCTCCTTGCTCCCCTTTTATTTTGGCTCATTCCCGCTATGGCGCAACTTCCGCTGGCTCCCCTATTGCGCATGGCGCATGTTGTTGAATATCGTACTGCGCATTTATGCATGGTTCCTCTCCCTTCAGTTGCACATGCATTCATTATCTCTGCGCTGTTGCTCAGCGTGAGTTGGGGTCAAACTGCCTCCTGCTGAATATCGCAGAATGGTGCATTTTCGGACTTGTGCAGGCTCAACCCTATTGCACATGACTCAACTATTTTGAATATCTGGGCCAAAGTTTTCTGTGTTGTGTGTGCAGTGTTGCATGCATCAAATATTATGCACCTTTTAAAATTTGTGACACAGAACAGTGTAAGTGCAACTAAGCCCAGCAGTGTGAACCTGCTATCCACTGCAGCTGCCTGATTTTGTAGTGCGATCGTGTTCTCTTTTCTTAGTGTTGCTGCTTGTAGTGACGTAAAAATCTGTATTCAGTGCCCCCCATGTTGAAAGATATTTTTACAGACTGGATTGTTTTGTGACCCCATCAGCACCACTGGTTACTGAAGTTGTTTTAATTCCATGGCGCTGTCACAACAGAGTAGTACCTTATCTGTTGCTGAAGCCACAGTTGTTTATTTTCCTTCACATCCAGCTAGCGATAGTAGCGGTAGCAACCTCCAGTCAGAAAGTGAATGTATAAAAATCTGAATTTGGTAATAATATTTGTGGTTGATCCCCCAAAATGCCTGCAAAGAGATGTGCAAGAAAAGCTGTTTCTGGCCATGGCAATCTTGGCAGTAAGAGGGTCTGTGGGTGTGGTAGTAGTACACGGATGGTGAAGTGCATTGCTGATGTGAGGAAAGGTATTTCTCTTGCAATGTTTTTTTACAGCCTAATCAGTAGCTTCACTGATAGCTGGAGGAGATGATGTTTTCCCAGCCGGTGGTGTTGAGTATTACTGGTGTTAGTGGTGGTGAGCAGTATTAGCATTGTTGCATCAAGTTCTAATTCAACCAGGTACCGTATCAAAACATAGTAGTGTGAAGCAGTGCAAGTGAGTGACAAGCGTAGATGATGTCTTACTTCCCAGTAACATCCATTAACTGAACCTGATTCTGATGATCATGTCAATGATAGCATACAATGTGATATTCCAACCACCGTGGCACTTAGCGTCATGCATTTTCCATGCAGTGATTCACAGTGTGGTGAAAAAATATCAGGTGATGGTGGTGTAGATGCTGATGATGAATGTGATGATGCTGATGATGATGATGTTGCTGTTGTTGCAACATGCATTCTACACGTTAGCATCCAAGCAGAAGATGTGGATGTGTGTGACAGTGACTTTGATAAATATGATGATGATTTGATTGACCCCAGTTGAGAACCAGAGAAAAAGACATTAAAAGTGGCTGTGTCTAAAATTTCTGAATCTGCTTGCAGGAACCCCCCCCCCATAAAAATTTGTGCTTTACCGGTTTTAGTGGGTGATGATGATGATGATGACACAGTACTCAATATGATAGGTAGTCATGGTGGTCAGTTGCAGTCCAGGTGTGCAGTGCCAGAAACATCAAGTCCACCCCCCCACTTCAGTGCTTAAAATAACAGACTTAAATAAGCCACATCATCATGGACACGTTAAAAGCAGAGCATCACATTCCCTTGTTTGGGATTTTTTTGTCCAAGATGCAAATGATGATTCAGTTGCAATCTGCCAGGTTTGCCATGTGCGTGTGAGTCAAGGTAAAAAGGGGAGCCACCTTGGGACAGGAGAACAGCATACGCATCTTAAGAATAGGCACTTGGCTCTGTGGACCCAGCACAAGCTGGCAGCTAATACCAGACTTGGGCGTTCACCCGTATCACCGGCAGCAACCATAGCCAGCATGTTATCCCATTCCATGACCGTTAAGCCCAGTAGGAAATTAAACGTGTGCAGTAGTGCGGTAATAAGAGCAGAGGATTACTACAGGCATGATGAGGTGGAGGACCATAATAACTTAAAAATGTTGTCCAGTGCTGGTGAGAGTAGCAGTTTTTGTGGTGGTGGTGGTGGTGGTGGTAGTGAATGCAGTATGTCTAGTGCAAGTGGTACATCAACCCCATTTGGCAAATCCGGAAAAATAACATCATTTCTGGGTTTGTCATCATCACCTGTGCAACCGTCTTTATCAAATGTCCACACTCCACCCCCCTGCCAATGCCATTCATCACAGACCACAACCATTTGTGACCAACAATACACACCCTGTAAAATGTCAGCCCACATTACGGAGTGTTTTTGCGCATAAGCTGAAGTACCCCCACCCCCAATCATACAGTTTCACATGAACTTAATGCTGCTGTAGTGGAAATGCTGGCAATCAATCTTTGCCCTTCTCCTTTGTGGAGAATTCCGAGTTCCGTGGTTTGCTGCCCGTGCCTGTCCAAAATGGAAAGTACCATCCAGGACATACTTTTCTACCCGTGCTGTTCCCGAGTTGTTCTGCACTGTCTCAGACTCAGTAAGACATGCCCTTCAACATTCCTCCTCTCCATTCATCCATTTAAGTATGGATATGTGGACAAGTGGCAAAACAGCTGAGAGTTCATATCTGTGTATAACTGCACACTGGGTGCAGGTGCCAGGGGTTGTTTGTGATGCTGGTAGTGTGGATAATCAGTGCAGCAAGGTGGATTATCACGGTAGCAATCTTCCTGGAATTCGCCAGCATACAATAATTGCTATGTGCAATGTGACTGTTCACACACTGGTGAGAACATGCTGGACATGGTACTGACTGAAATTGACAGATGGCTAAACCCTCTGTCCCTGAGAGCTGGGTTCATAGCAAGTGACAATGGGTCAAATATGGTGAAGTGCATCATGAATGGTGGTCTTTTTCGTGTTCCATGCATGGCCCACTGTTTAAATCTTGTGGTTCAGGAATTTCTGTGCACCCTGACATAAGGAAATGTAAACCATTGCACGACGTATCTGCTCTCAATTCTCAAGATCTGAAAGGTCCGTGACCAACTGCGGCAGTTGCAGATACAAAACAGCTTGCCTCAGCACCGGCAGAGCTGGAAGTTGTCACCGATGGAACTCCATGTTATACATGGTAGAGAGGTTGTATGAACAATACAAAGCCATCACAGAATATCTTGTTATGCACACTAGCCGTGACAGTTCTGGTGCCTCCATGTCTATGACGACTGAACAGGGGTGCCTTATGGACTCTGTAATTACAATTTTGCGGCCTTTTGAACATGCCACACAGGCAGTTAGTGGCAAGTCTGCCTCCATTAGCCAATCAATTCTACTGCTACAGGTGCTGAGGCAGACATTGGTGAATGTACAGCATAGCCTTGATGTTGCCGGAGACGGTGGTAGCAGTATGTTGCTGCAACACATGCTGACAGTATTCGACCATTATCGTCAAATTGTGAGCATTTGGCGTAGTGACAACTTTGCATGGCAACAATGCTGGACCCACGATACAAACATGGAATTGCATCAGTACTGGAGGGAGGGCCTGAACAGGTGAAAAATATCAGTGGTCAACTGGTTTGCTTGGCTCATGGGGCACAGAAGTCACGTGCCAAGGATTACAAACCTCAGCAACATAATCCAGAGGAAGGTATAGCTGAAGGACCAGCAAGCCTGTCATGCAAAGGTAAGAGGATTGTAGTTCCTGGTGGTCTGTCATCCAAAGTGGTTGGCGTCAATCCACTTTGTGAGGCTTTGTCCCAAGTGGGTATTTGTGACATCAATTATTCCAGGGAACAGGCTGATGCATCAACAATCGGACTTAGTGTAGCACAGAGAATGGTTGAGTCATATTTGTCTGAAAACAGGCATCTGACAATAAGTGAAGATCCTCTTTTGTACTGGAGCGGAAAGGTCAGTGAATGGCCAGAGCTGACTGCAGTGGCACTGAAGTACCTCACATGCCCACCCTCCAGTGTAATTGTTGAGAGGGTATTCAGCTCAGCAGGTGCAATAGTCAGGGATCGTCGGACAAACCTGTCTCCTGCAAATGTTAGTTTGCTAACATTCATTAAAATGAATGAGAGGCACATACCAGCACAGACTACAACCTCGGTATTCATACCCCGGCCTAATCATGGTGGTCTTGCTGATGTGGAAATGAAGCATCCTGGTGGCACTGGCAGTGGCTGCCTGAAACGGCCCACCACTGATGTAGATGATGACACAATGGAGAAAGAATTTCCCAGTGGTCAGATTTCAGACATCGATGACTGTGAGGGCAGTTTTCTTTATGAGGATGATGATGTGGTTAATGTTTTCAGGTTTTAACTGCAGTATTTAAAAGGTGGTGTGCCCCCAACCCGGACCACCACCACCGTGACTGATGTTATCCAAGTCTGCTGCCACCATGAGTCTGCCTGCCCCCATGGACCACCACCACCAGCGGGACTGATGTTATCCAAGTCTGCTGCCACCATGAATCAGTCTGCCCACCCCGGACCACCACCACCAGGACTGATGTCATCCAGGTCTGCTGCCACCATGAGTCTGTCTGCCCTCCATGGACCACCACCACCACTGGGACTGATGTTATCCAAGTCTGCTGCCACCAGGAGTCTGTCTGCCCACCACAGACTACCAGTCTACCAGTGCACTACCACCACCACAGCTTCTTAATATTTAAACCATAACGTGAGTATGTGCACTCATGTTTGTTATGCTGCCTCACTTCCTTAAGTTGTCTGTTTTGTTTTCTGTAGCTTTTCAGAGCCGCAGTGGCAAAACACATGCAGTACACTTATTTTGTTTCTTTTACAGGAGAACAAAAACAGGCTCCATCACTAATATTACTCTGGAAAGATGCTGTAGCTATACCGTACAGACAGAGAGGAAGCGATGTAATGTCCATGTGAAATCCATTCTGGTAAGTATAAAGATTTTATTTCATCCATTTCATTGCTTTGTAAAGACTGCTGCAAATATTGCAAACAACAGGTTGTCTTAGTACTTGACAAGATGTGTCTCTGAAATGTAACTTAGTTGACAATAGGGATTGAGATTTGAGAACCAGGGAGGACACATAACAAATGAAGTTGTAGCTTTTAAGAAGTAATTTATTTCTTTTTTTAGGAAAATTCGCAATACTTTGTTGTTCTGTCAAAGTGGTCTTATCCAAAGAAGTTCGTCAACATGATCAGGCACACCCATCCCTGACCTGAGCTTGGGAACACATGCAACATGCAGAAGTCATTTCATTCCATGACCATGACCATCATTAAGAACCGGACTCCAGAAGGATGCTGATGAAATCTGTGAAGAAATTAAAAAATAAGAAACCATTACAGACAAAACTGAAAATTTGACCCCCCCCAAAATAAAAAGAAATACCTACCTTCATGTGCTTGAAAGTTATCCACAGGGCTTTAGTTAACTCCATTTTGGGAGTAATTGACTCCCAAAAATAAGGAAAAAAATTCCAAAATAAAGAGGGAGGAAGTCATTGACTTCCAGATGTAAAACCAAAAATTAGGTGACTTCCAAAACTGCAGGCTTGGAAGTCAGAAATTATGGATTTTTTGGAAAGAAACTGTATTTTACCACTAATATATTACATTAACATCCATAAATTTGTTCTTCCAAGAATACTGACTTCCAAAGTTGGGCTTGTGGAAGTATTTTGACTTCCAAAAAATTGGAATGACATCCATATTTCGACTCTTGGAAGTTTTAGATTTCTACTGAAAATAAATTAACTGAACCCCTGGTTATCCATTTCCATTTAAGTGCAAAAAAATTCTCATTGAGCACTGGACAGTGCACAGCAACAGTTTGGAGATGGAGACACTTGTGTGTGATGCAGAACATTAGCATGAATACATGTCCATGTCAAATTCAACCCCCCTCATCATCACCTACAAAATACACAACTCTATATATATATAGATATACTCACCAAGGCTGCTATTACTGTACATCCAAAGGGCACCTTTCAATCCAGTTGAGATGATCACTTTTCACTTTTCTGCACACAAGGAGGATGCATTCTGGGCCTGCAGAAAAATATTGGGGACTCTGTGCCACTGTTGTGGGCATGATTGACTGTGACATAAATTCTGGTGGACTTTGTATGTGCTGAAACAGTCTCATTTCACTGTGTTACCACTTGTTAATTTTCTGGACACATGGAGGATGCATTCTGGGCCTGCAGAAAAATCTGGGGACTCTGTGCCACTTTTGTACTTGTGACTGAGTGTGCCATAAATTCTGGGGACTTTGTATGTACTGAAACAGTCTCATTTCACTGTGTTACCACTTGTCAATTTCTGGACACAAGGCAGATGCCTTTTGCGGATGCAGAACAATGAGAGCACCAAAACAGCGCACACACACACAAACACACAGACAATTAACAGAAGGAAGGGCCCCAGAATACAAAAGTGTAACGCATACTAGAAGACAACAAAAAAGGGCATAATTACATACAGGAGTCAGAGATGGTGGAGGAATATATTTTATGGCACAGCAAGGAAGGTGGGGGAGAACATGGTGTGAGGAAACAAAACTAATGTGGGATCCTATGGTGATCAGCAGCAGTTCCAGCATGAACATAATTTGAAGCTGATGTCCCTCTATGTCATCCAGCCACTGCTCCACAGCACTCATCCTCTCACTGTTCTCCTCAACAGCACTCCAGAGAACTGCCAAGTCAGACAGTGTTGCATGCACTTCTCTGGTGTCCACTCCTTCAACAGGCTGATCTGCTGGTGGTGGTGGCGGTGGGGTGTGCTGGTGGAGCAAAAGGTGCTGCTGTGGCCCTCCTCTTCTTAGGGATGCCATGCCCACTATGCACAGCAGCACCTCTACCACGGAATGGCCAGCAGGTGCAGACATGGTCTGTATGTGGCAGCCTGCCACTCCAACTGTGGTGATTAAGCATAGTGCGCTGCGCTGGTCCCAGGTCACTCCCCAGGTGACTCCCCCCCAGCTATGGCGCACCTCCACCGCACATAGGTGACACTTCACCACACTGCTGTCCCCTCGACACAGTCAAAAACTACCAAACAATGGAGGGTGAGGGAGGACCAGGCACAGGCAGGGGAGGGTCAGATGAACAGGCAGTAGGCTGCTCACACTGTTCAACAGTACTGATGGGATTCACACCCGGGCCTGGGAGAACAGGCACATCCTGCTCCAAAGGACCTGGTGCTGGACTTGGTGGTGGTGGTGGTGGTGGTAGTTGAACTGCCTCAGAGTCAGGCGGCAGTGCTGGTCCTGCTTCTGGGGGTTGGACACTCATAAGTTTAGAGCGGTCCAACACAAATGGGTGTCCATGCCCCCAACCCATGCACACGGTACGATGACACGCACTACCATGTTCTCCCAGAGCTGCCCCGCCCAGACATCCCTCACCCTGCTCCATCTCACGACACAAGCACAACACACACAAACAAACAACTAAGTAGGTAAGAAAAATTTAATTTACAGAAAGAACAAATTAAGTAAAAACTGTACAGAAAAGACAAAAATATAGCATTTAAAAAGCTGTTGGGTTAAGTATCAAATTTTAACTCTCCTCCTCTGCAATCAAAACCCTCCTCTCTCTAGTTCACTCTCTCTCTCTCAGTCTGCACAGGAGAAAGTGAAACTGTCTGTGTGACATCACCTTCCTGCCTGGCTAGAGGCAAGTGACTTACATTACTGTAAGCCATCCTTGATGTGTGAGGCTGCCAAGTCTGAAACACCAAGTGGATCACTTAGAATCATAATGAGGACAGAAGTCCATTGAAATCAATGACCACTTCACTTACATTCTCTCATTATACCCAGCTGAAGTGGTAATGACAAAACGAAGGGAGCACTTTGCATTGCCCACTCCACATAGTGGAGTGGCAATGCGAAGTGCCCACCTCGCATGCACTTTGCCAGTGAATTTTAAATTTGCTGCATTTCTACTCAATAAATGTGTAGTAATCCTCCTTCAATAATGTAATTGTCCAATTTCTTTATAAATTTGAGTTTTACTAATTATAATATCAATTGGTAGACTGTTCAGTGGGTTAATGATTTTTTGAGAAAATAAATATTTTCTTTTTTGTACATTAAAGGCTAGATATTTAAAAGTGCACCTTGCAAAGGCACAAGAGGTTGCTTCGCACAAATGAGTTGCACTGGAGCAACAAAGGGATATATTCAAAAGAGATGTGCCATGGTGCATCTCATCTGAATATATCAAAAATTGCCTGCAGCATAAATACAATGTGCCAGCACATCCCCCAGACAGGTCTGAATACCAGAAATGGGAAATATGCCAGCACATCTGTGATATGCTGTGCACAAATTCCTGATATTCAGACATGAATATGCAAATGGAGCCATAATGCATGCATGGTGCAAATGGGGCCATTTGCATATCATTATTATTTATTTATTTTTATTTATTTTGTTTGTGATATCAGAAAGACCTTTGAGCGTGAGCTCTTTTACAAAGGTTCCATGTCAGGGTGAACTATAATACAAAACACAAATACAGTAGTTACAGGGTTCAGCACATTAGGCACTAAGAGGCAGTTACATGAGAATTGTCGACAAATCGAAGAAAACAAAGTGATTGTAAGAGGATTCAGGCTATATCTAGGATGCTACCTGGGTAGCTCAGCCTGAGACCACCAAATCCATTGATAGACTATGGTTGAGAAAGTGGGTGGGGGGTAGGGAGGGGCAGTACCAAGAGTGGTAAAGAGGATTAAAAGCTTACATGTGCCCCTGGTTAGGCTGGGATAGGAGCAGGTTTTCTAGGTTTCTGTGATTGGTGCTACCTAGGGTGTAGGCTAGTCATTCAAGTTGGTCCTGAGAAGCAGGTGCACTTTGAGCTAGACATTAGGTGCTGTTTGAGGCCTGTTTTGAACTGGGGCAGGCTGTTTGTATGTAGTTGCGATGGGAGTTCATTTAACCAGAGGGGGGCTCGGTAGGAGAAAGTACACTGCCCAAGTGATGTTCGCCGGAATGGGATGGACAGTGCTCCATTCTTCCTCCCTGTGGTGATGTGGGATGAGAGCGAGGCCTCGAGCAGGTTTCCTATGCAGGGTGGGTTTTTTTCTGAGAAGTGCCTTCTTTCCCAGGAGTCAAGTTTGGTACTAGATCCTGTTTTTTAGGTTAAGCCAGTTTGTATGCTCATACAGGGTGCAAGTATGAGTATATTGATCTGCGCACAGGGTCAGGTGGCATGCCTTATTTAGTGCAATTTGCACCCTGTTGAGTGCTGTATCAGTGGCAGTTCCATAGACCACTAGCCTGTAGTCTATCGTGGAGAGTATGGAGCTGAAGACTGAGGTTCGGAGTGCTTCCGGGGTGAGGGATTTCTTATGTCTATAGAGGACCCCAATCTTTGTATTTACTGATCTGACAGGGAGTCAATATAGTTGTATAAGTGAGAAAGTCATCAATGGTGACCCCTATGCTTAAACAATTGTACCTATTTCAATCTGCTCACCAAGCGTTGTTGAGTGATTTTGAGGAGAGTGCCTCGTTTGTATAGGGGCTGGAATGATGATAGCCTTGGTTTTCTTATACTTGCAGCTCAATGCAGCTTTGCCTACAAAACCAGTCCTTGAGTTTGTTGAAAGAAGTCTGTAGTTCTGTTTGTAAGGGCAGCCTGGGAGTGCTGCTGCTCACACTTCGTTCTCACAAACTTGGAATTAGTCCAAAATAATTCTCTTCTCTCCCTCTCAGGGGCAGCAGGCAGGCATGCAGACCAAAAACTCAGGCCTTTCCACAGAGACTGAATTGAGCTCTTGCTTCTTCAGCTCCCAACTTAGATCTGATTCAAACTGCAGCAAACCTGGGAATTTCCCCAAGATCCAAAAGGTATGGTTGGCTGATTCATCTGTCAGTCACAACAGGAGCTCCCCTTCAGGTGCAAAAAGGCACCAAAAGCCCCAAAACTGCAACTCCTACAGCTTCTGACTCCAGACATCTCCTGTAGTCCGACTCCATTTTAGGTTCCTCCAGAAATGATTGGTCCAATTCGCCAGTCCAGGACCAAGATAGTGGAGATAAAACAGTCCTTGCTGCAAAGAGGGAAAGTTAGACAAACTACATTATCATTATCACTCTAAATGATTTTCAGCAAATAGTTACATATTTCAACAGAGCTCCCTCTCAGATTACTTATGACTGCAATCCAGGCAGCTCTTAAAGAGACAGTACACAGAGGCTATACAGGCATTCTCTGGAAATCACATTTAAACTGCTAAAACGCAGGACACGACAGTGAGCATTTAGGCAAGCTCGAGGAAGACTTTTTGGGAACCTCCATTTGTAGGGGGGGTTACATTTACTTTCAGTATACAAGTTTATAATGGGTCTGAGCAAGCAGAGATTGCCAGCAGCTTTAACACCATGCAGCCATGTCTCTTCAGATCTCAGAAGCTAAAGTGGGTCAGGCCTGGTTAGTGGCATGAAGGAAGATCTACAATAAGCACCAGGTACAGCAGGAAGTGGTGTTGATAGTTTTGTGGCGGGCTTGCTCCCTTCGCTGAAAAGTAACCATGACAATGCTCAGCACAGGGTTTTTCCATAATACTATGTTTTGGGAGGTGCCGTCTTTTGAATGACACATGAAGTTAAGGTCCTGTCGCCTGTTCTGGTCATTGTTCAAGTGGGAATAAAAGATCCCATGGAACATCTTATAAAGAGTGAGAAAATATTTCTGATATTCAACTGTATTTCCCTCATTCAATAAAACCACAAACAGCTTAACCTGGTTAAATGTTCAAGTTGGTTTGAAGCTGTATCCCCCTCGTCAATGTAATGCAGAAACATTTCCTAGTCCTCATTTCCTGGTCAACAAAACTAAATAGTTACATTTTTGTTCTTGCACAAATCTAGTCAGCATTTTGTAGCAAAGCTTTAAAATGTTAGGTAAGAAAAAAACTAACTCTTATCTGGAAACATTCTAGTGAGCAAGGTACCATACAAAACTTCCACCACAATATCTGTTACAATTTGAAACAGAATGTTCAAAGTGCCGCAGCACTGTCTGCAAATCTCTTTCTTCTCCCCACTTACCCAGCTACTGCCAGTATGAAGAGAAATATAAACATAAATATACCTTTAAGCTGAAGCTAGGTGTTTACACTCTTATCTGTCAGCAAGTCTGTAAAAAGACAAATCTGTCTTAATGGATTTTATGTTCTCAGTGTTCACCACCACCCTCAGCTCTGATTCTTCAAAATTTTTGATCTGGTCTGAGATTCCAGTACAGTCTCCAAATGTGGAATAAGAACTGAGTGCTCTGTGATAGACATTTGAGCAACTTGGGCAGTCTGAGCAGTTTGAACAGAAGCTAAGGCCATTGAGTCCTCCATGCCTGACAGTACTATCCTTGTTGTTGATAGGTGGCATTCTGTGTCTCTAGCATTTTGTGGACCTGTAACTGTCACAGGCAAAACATCAGAGTCTGGATCTGCAAACTGGCAGTTACTGGTAGTGGGAATGTCAATAACTGTTTGTGCAGGTTAAAGAGGAACTGTAGTTACTGTAACCACTAAGTCTTTATTGTGTAGGACTTCAGGAAAGTACTTTGCAGAATTAGAATTAGAAACACAAGTATTAGCAGTACCTGTGGTACTTGCACCTCTCTGCAAAGTACAGCTTCATCTTTCTTGTCAGCAGCTTTTTTTTTAGTGTTGACCGCATATTACTTCTGTGAGCTTCTGGGATGTTACTCTCACTTTCCAGCTCCATCTCGCCATCTTTAGTTTGTTGGATCTTTTCCTGACCGGTTGCTTGGGGGAAGAACTCACAGATCTCCCTGCTATACCTAAGCTTTGATGCCATGACCCTTTTAGTCTATCTCTGCATCAAGCAAGCCAGAATGTTGTGCTCATACTGCCTTCAGCTTCTGCCTGCAGCCACATGTTATGTTTTGTTCAGGAAAGGGCAGTTCAGCACAGCAATCATGCTGCCATTTAACTGATAAGTGACAATAGAGTACAAAATCAAAAACAAAGGTAATTAACTAAATTAGGAGTTGTTTCATTCACTGAAGGTAGCTCTGTGCACAATAAAGTTCAAGAAACAGTATTCAGAAATATAAAGTGACAGTCATAGCTGCAAGTAAACTCTTGTACTGACCCAACATTATCTTACAACCACTCCGAGCCAATTCGCAAGAGAATTAAGACTCTCCTGTCTCTCCTCATTGGACTTACCCAGCTGTCCTTGGATCAATTGTGTCACCCATCACTGTAAAGTTTCAAACCACTCCCTATATTTCCTCAGGTGTGTGCTCCCAAATTCCACATAACACTCCATGTGTGATTAAACCAGTGACCTTTATAATGGCAGTACTGCCTTCCTCCTGTGACCGGTGAAACCCTGTTTGATAACCCTGACAACCAGTTCCCCTTCCATATGTTTTATTACATGAGAAACATAGAAAAACAGAAATCTGCCAGCAGTAAATGACTCCTTGGCCCATCCAGTCTGCCTGATATACCCCCTCTGCCTAGTTTATATTACTCCCTCTGTTCCATACCATTCCACTTCGATTTAGCCCCATGTAGATGTCCCAAACTCTCTTGAATTTGTCCACTAAATCCAACCCCACAGTCCATTCTGGCAGCCTGTTCCACTGACCCACAACCCTCTCAGTGAACCCCCCCCTTACATCTCCTCTAAATCTACATCTACCCCCTTCAGTTTGAATGCATGCCCCTTAGTGGATTTGTTCTCATTCAACCTGAAAATGCTACCTTCCCTCACCCTGTTGATACCCTTCAGATATTTGAAAGTTTCTACCATATCTCCCCTTTCCCTCCTCATCTCCAGTGTGTACAAGTTTAGTTCCTCCAGCCGCTCCTCGTATGACCTCTCATGTAGCCCTTGCACCATTTTGGTTGCTCTTCTCTGGATCCTCTCCAGCCAGTCCCTGTCCCTTTGTAAGTGTGGCCTCCAGAACTGGACCCCATATTCTAGCTGTGGTCTGACCATTATTTTGTATAGTGGCATGATCCCCTCCTTTTTCCTGCTTGTAAAGTCCCTTCCTATACATGCCAACATTAAGTTTGCTTTCCCCACTGCCCTGTCACACTCACTCCAAACCTTCAGGTTATCTAAAATTGTGATCCCCAGGTTCTTTTCCTGCTCTAGAACCCCCAGTCCCCCCCAGCCAGTATTTTGCCCTGGGGTTTTTATGCATTATGTACATAATTTTGCATTTTTTTTTTGCTGAATTGTAGTTTCCACTTTCCTGCCCACCCTTCAGCCTGGCCAGGTCCTCTCTCATTCTTTCTACCTTTCCTGGTGTGTCCATCCTGTTACATACTTTTGTTTCATCTGCAAACAGACACACATGCCCACTTAGGCCCTCTGAAATATTCCCGATGTATATGTTAAACAGTATGGATCCTAGCACAGACCCCTAAGGAACCCCACTCATCACCCCTCCTTTCTTTGAGTGCACCCCATTTACCACCACCCTCTGAGGTCTCCCTTCCAACCAATTATCTACCCAGTTTGTGAGCTTCCTCCCCACCTCCAAGCTACCCCATTTGTTTATTAGCCTCCTGTGTGGGATGGTGTCAAAGGCCTTCCTGAAGTCCAGGTAGGCCATGTCCACCGCCCCGCCATGATCACATATCTCTGTACTCCATCAAAGAATTCAATCAGGTTGATCTGACATGACCTTCCACCTGTGAACCCATGTTTGTTGTCATCTATGAGGCCCTGATCCTCCTCTAGATATTGTACCAGCCTTTCCTTTATAAGTGCTTCCATCAGCTTTCCCACCACAGAAGTAAGGCTAACTAGGTGGTAGTTTCCGGCTCACCTCCCCCCCTTGTGTAATGGCACCACATCCACCCTTTTCCAATCCCTGGTACTCAACCTTTTTCTAGTGACAGATTAAATAACCTCGTGAGTGGTGCTGCCAGTTCCTGCTTTAGCTCCTTGAGTACCCTTGAGTGAATTTCTTTTTATCACTGAATACTTTCTCACCTGCAGCCACAGTCCTGTCCATCTCCAGCCACCGCTCATCCACCGCTGACCCCAAAGCTGTCGTGCCCAACTGGCATAGGCAGCTACACCATCGAAAGGGGCTCCCCCTAAGCCCCCGAGCCTGGCAAGGATCCACTACCGGCGCATGGCCTCCAGGCATCATCGGACCGGTGAACTGCGGCCATCAAGCAGCTGTGGACTTGTGCTGCATTTTTCCTTGTTCTTCCCAATGGGGGCACAGATGTGCAATGACGTCCATGCACTAGTGTGCAGACATCTGCCGTGCTCCACAAACCTTGGCACCCATGCCTCTGCAGTACCTCCAGGCATCCCCAGGGACCACCAGAGCATGGTGTGCAACCACACTGTTTCCCCTGGACTAGGAGAGCTGTCTTCAGATGCTCAATCTTAGTCCACCCCTGCCAACCCCTGATGACCTGGGCTCATTCCCGAACCTGGTCTGCTGGCATGGAGCGAGGCGTGGTGTCCAGCGCCTCAACCCTCAGCACCACCGGGCTGGTCCCCTTGGGTGAATTTCATTAGGAAAAGGTCTGTAGACTATTGCTACCACCACCAGCTACCTTTCCTCCTTTGAGTGCTCCATCCTTATCCCATAGATGCAATAATCCATCTGCAGATTTCCGCTACCAATGTGCGTTATTTTGCATTTCTTTGCATTAAGTTTCAGTTACTCAATACTGGACCATTTCTACAGCCTCTCTACATCTTTATTATGCTGCTAATTCCCTTCTTACTATACACTCTCTTACAGAGTTTTGTGTCATCTACAAACAGAATCACATTCTCCTCTATCCCCACCCATATATCAGTTATTCACATGTTAAAGTAAAGTGATACCAGGACAGACCTCTAAGGTATTTCTCTGGTTACCCTACCTGACATCAAAGACCTTTCCATTCTGGACCCCTTTCTTGGAGTGCTATTGGTTAACCAATTCCCAGTCCACCTAGTTAGCCTATCCCCAATCCCTAGGTCACCTACCTTCTTCACTAACCTCCTCAGCAGCACTGAGTCAAAGGCCTTACTGATATCCTGGTACAGGATGCCAGCTGTATTGCTTCTGTCAAACATTTGCATCACTGAACTGAAAAATATTAACTACATTTGTTTTAACACAACCTAACTCTCATTACCGCACGTTGATTCCCATCTATAATCCTGCTTTCTTTCAGAAATTATACAATACAGTCTTTTGTAATTGTCACTAATAACTGTATTACTAATGATGTCAGACTCATAGGCCTGCAATTTTCCAGGTTCTCCCTGGCCCTGCATTTGTGCGGGGGAACATGTTTGCCACTCTCCAGTCCATCGGTATAGCATCCATTACCAGTGAATAGTGAAAGGCACACTGAGCCAAGGCTCATATCCACATGCAACATGGGGGAAAGGAACAGGAAATACAATAAAACACACACAATATCAATGATCAGTGCAAAATAAAGTGCAATCAGAGTACAGTTTGACATGGTACAAGTGCAACTAAAACAAGCATTTGTCAATGCCGAATGTTTGCTTGCTGGTACTAGCATTGGAAATGCAGGAGCTAGACAGATGCAGAATAGGAATGGCAGTGAAGTATTGAACTTCGCGTGAACCCCACATCCATCCTGTAGAGATGGACAGGATTTGGGGTAAGTTTTTGAGTCGTAGCCCATGACGGTCAAGCCATGTCACCTCACCCTATTCTGCAGACACCGACACGTGTTGAGGTGTGCCATAGGGTGTTTGGCTTTACAGTCACCCCCATACCATAAGGGCATATGGTGAAATGGGTGCAGCATAGGAGAATGGGGTGAAGTCTTTGGCTGAAGAGCCCAAGGTACACCTCGATGCCTGTCAGTGGCTGAGGGGTGGGGGTGGGATGGCATGAGCAGTACAGTTGGCAATCCACAGGCACACCCCGATGCCTGTCCATCTGTACAAGGTAGGACGTTATGGTTAGAAACCCTAATACCTCGGGTGTTTGTTGGTATTTACAGTACTAATTTTCAACATGGCCTTTTTGTGACCCCACCTCATGAAAGCATGTGAGACGTCTTCTCATGAATAGTGTCAGTGTGATTTTGTCAATGTGTCCCAAACACTGACTTCCAACAGAGACAGTGCCATTCTGTGCCACATGTACGAAAACACACATAGGGCAGGATGTGAAGAATGACAGCTGAACCATCCATACGGAGGTGTGAAAAGATGGCAATGTTGAAAATCTAGAGTGAAAATATTACAAATGTGCACAGTTATGAGCGTGCGTGGAAACTGCGCAACACACGCTCATAACACAGTCATTTTATGGATTTTCATCACCAAATTTTCAACATAGGCATTTTAGGATCTCTGCTAATGAACAGTGTCACTGTGATTTACGTAATGTGTCCTGAACAGTGATTTCCCACAGCGATCGTGCTATTCTGCACCAGAAGTGCAAAAACACATCTCGGCCAGGATGTGAAAAATGACAGCTATACTGTTCATAAGGAGGTGTGGAAAAATGGCAATGTTGAAAATCTGGAGTGAAAATATTGCAAATGTGCGAAGTTACGAGCATGCGTGAAAACTGTGCAACGCACTCTCATAACACAGTCATTTTATGGACTTCTGTCACCAAATTTTCAACATAGGCATTTTAGGACCTCTGCTAACGAACAGTGTCACTGTGATTTTTGTAATTTGTCATGAACATGGATTTCCCACAGCGACCGAGCTAGTCTGCGCCGGAAGTGTGAAAACACATTTTGGCCAGGATGTGAAAAATGACAGCTATTCTGTTCATAAGGAGGTACAAAAAAATGGCAATGTTGAAAATCTGGAGTAAAAATATTGCAAATTCGCAAAGTTACGAGCATCGTAACAACTGCGCAATGCATGCTCGTAAAACAATCATTTGTTTTTATTTTTCCCACCAAATTTGCAATACAGACTTTTTGAGAGCCCACCTCATGAATACTGGCACTGTCGTCTCATTAATCAGTCCTGAAAGGTGGTTCCATGCAGTGACTGTGAAATCACCTTTCGGGATGGAATAATGCCATGACAGTGGCTGAATTCATGAGGAGGGGTCCCAAAAAACCCATGCTGAAAATCTGGTGCCATATTCCCAAAAATTCCTGAGATATGCATTAAAATTGAAAAAACCCTATTTATGCCAATATACAGCTTACCAGCATTTCCTCAGTTCACAGTCAGCTTTAAGAGTGCAGATGTGTTCCGGTCTACCGAAGATCATCGCGCTGGTCTCCGGAGGTAAGTATGGGGGTGAGGGTGGATGTGGGGAGGTAGGGTGCACAGAGGGTGAGGAGGGGCCACTGGACTTGATGAGGGACCGTTTTTTGATTTACAGGGAAAAAAATCAAAAACATTGCAGGACTTTGTTTTTTTACAGGGACATTTAACAGGACATTTGGCACACTGAGGTGGGCTCCCAGCATGCCAACCTAGTGTTTTGTTGGGGGGCGACTGTAGTGATGGGGGACTGGGCACCCCTGCCCGTCATATAGGAAGGAAAATAGCCGAGGGATTGGGCACCCCTTAGCACAAACCTACATTTTGTGTGTGTGTGTGGGGGGGACATTATGCCGACAGGGAGTGGGCTCCCCCGTCGGCACATATTGTGGCTGGGGGACACTATGCCGATGGGAAGTGGGCTCCCCCATCGGCAAATGAAACTCAGATAGGGACTGAAACCGGCGGGGATTTGGGCCCCTGTCAGCAAACAAAGGCTGTTTGAGGGGGCACATGCTGCCGAGGGGGATTGGGCACCCCCACGGCACTGGGGAGCAGCATAATACTGTTTGTAAATGCAATGGCAAGCTGCCCACCATGTTCACAAACAGTATTATGCTAGCTAACATTCCACCCTGCAATGACAGGTCACTCCCTCATTGAAGCAGAATGACTGACGCTGCAATGATGAGGTAGCCCCTGATTGCTGCAGCAAAAATGTTTGTACTTGGTGGCACTTTTGGAGACCAGTGTCATCGGCACACTGTACCTCCATTGGCCCACCAGTGCCAAGCCCCCAAATGCAGTGCCTCCCTTGGCTGTAACAGTGCGTTGCCTCCACAACCCACTTCTCTCCTAAGCTGTCGCATAATGTTTCTTGCACATGCGTGCAAGCAAACATAATAAAAGTAAACATAGGTACAATGATGGATTTGATGTGCAAATAGAAAAACCAGAGTACGTGAAATGGTGACAATGCAGATGTAAAATAAGAAGGAGCCTGATACAGACTGAGGGGGAACCCAAGACGAGATCTGACAAGAGGGATGGTAAAGGATCCAACAGGGGATGGTCAAGGAGAGGGCTAACAGGAGCAGATGTGGGCAGGAAGGAGCTTTAGCTGGTGCTTGAGGGAGCAGGGCACTGGGATTAAGGAGATGGAGAGAGAAAGGAAGTGGATTCCAGAGTGAGGAAGATGATAGAAGAAGGCAGACTGCCCAGCAGTGGAGTGAGGGAGTGTAGAAGATAGGAGAAGGCAGATTGCCCAGCAGAGAAGTAAGGGTTTCCTCACACACCAATTGGGCAAGAAATCAACTTTGCATACCTTCTACAAACTTCCGACTTTTTTGCATCCTTGCCTCTGGAGTGTCCAGTCTATGTCTGGGAAACTGAAGTCTCTGATGAGTAGAATTCTACCTTAGCTCACTGTCACCTTTGTTTCACTTTCTAACTCCTCATCTATATCAGCTGTGTGGTTAGGTAGCCTATACTGTAGATCACATAACAAAGCAAAAATGCTTCTCCAAAATAAAGTAGTGCTGACAATAACAAGATCTCCAGTTGCAACAAAAAAGGGCACTTACCACTCTGGTATAAAAAGGTAAGGATAGCCAAGGATTATTGTAGAAAACTGCTTTATTTTAAAAAAGCCAACATGATGAGACCCACGTGAAATTGCTGTCATGTGTTAACCCTTATAAGAAGTATAACATTTCTATGGGGGTCTCACCGTGTAGCCTTTTTCAAGTAAAGCCATCTTCTACAATAATCCATGGTTTTCAGTATCTTTTTATACCTGAGTGGAGTACATGGTTTTGGTTGTGATACCTTATAGACTACTCCTTTCCTATGCCTTTTCCTCAATTCTTAGGCACATGAAACTATAACAGCTCCATACTTTCCCTCTGCATAAGCCAATACTGGGTAACCTTTACTTTTAATACTTGAGCATTGAACTGAGCCATTGATTAACATTTCTACAGCTTCATTTATCTGGAGATTAAATAATAGCAGGGCATGGGTGCAACCCTATAGGATGCCCTCTATTTGTTTCAGAACTATCAGCATGTTTCCTATTTAAGCCATAGTAAACTAGCACCCATTTATACGAACATAAATGAATAATAACTGATAATATATCCATAGCCACTCCCAGTACTGCAATTTGTTTCCAAAGGATGTGCATGGGAAGGGGAGTAAAAGCTGCTTTGAGGTTAATAATGGAAATTTCTAATTGTTATTTATATACTAAACATATTTTTCAATCAAATGGAACAAAGTAGAACAGTGATCAATTGTTTAAAAGCTCTCACAAAATCCAGATTGATTATCATTTAGTATACTGTTCACATCTGTTCATTATTCTAGGCTTGCCAACATTAGCTTTGCCAGCATCTTTACAGTATTAAGCAATTAGGCGTATAGTCCAATACATGAAGTAGTAATTAGCTCTATCCCTCTTGTGCATTCGAACAATTTAGTTCACTCTCCAGGCATTTAGGATATATACCTGGCTCATACACTGATTGAAATGTCTGGGCAATAATGTGCTCCACTAATAAACTTTCAACTTACTGTATGCACAGTCACCATCACTTTACTCAGACCAGGTGCCTTGTTGAAATGTAAAGGAAACTGTGACATTACTGACTTCCTTGTGAATTATAATGAGCTTGTTTGCAGTTGTCATATCTGTATGGGACTGACTTTATTTCTGTTTCACTTTGATGACTTAAAATTTTAGCATAATACCATTTATGCAATGTACGTGGACAGATAAACAGTGGAATAAATTCATTTATTCTCACTGCCGTGAGATAAACGGTGGTTCTAATATTTATCCCACACCCTGCTGTCAATCAACCACTGTTTATCCCACACCCTGCCATCAATCAACCATTTATTCTACACTCTACCACCAATCATCACCCCCTCCTACCAGCACTACTTCCACTTACTTTCATTTTCTTTCTAACACCCCCCGCATACACACACTCTCTCATCCCTTCAGCAGCTCCTTCCATACCAATTTATATATTAGCACCACAAAAATCCATCACTTCAGCACCTCCACTTAATGCGTACAACTGTTCTTTCCCTTTTAAAACAGGATTCTTTTGTCTTTTTTTTTTCTTCATTTCTCCACGCTGCAACTAATCCTGTAGCTCGCAACCATCACACTTGTTTATTTCTTCCATCCCCCCAACCACATGCACCTATCAGAATGGAGAACTGGTCCCTACAAAACCACAGGCCGATCACCAACAACAAATTTTTATTCAGCACCCACCGGCCTCATAACAGATAAATTTTACCTTCTCCCTGAAGCCACTCCAAGTTCATTTAGTCTCTACTCAGCATACCCTCTGCCCCGTGCGCGTGCGCACACACACACCTTGCTCTCCACTCCAGGCCCGAAATCGTGTCCCATAACTAAAACTCTCCACAAGAACAATATCTGTTTATTTAAGATATTTTATCAACCACTTCTCATCTAATTGTCTCTTCTTGTTCTTACATGTTTCCTGCCGCCCGTAGTGTTCACATCTCTCCTAAATCTCTCCACCAGCTTCTTCTGCTCCTTGCCATGGTCCGGAACGATTCCAACTAAAACTGCACAATTTACAATAAGTCTGATAAATACTCTTCCATACAGGATCAACCAGCTACTAAGCACCATCTCTATGTTAAAATAAAATAACAAAAGAACTGCAACAGTAAAACAATAGCAGTTCCTCACTAAACGACAAATGAACTGCCACCTTTTCAAAAATGTCTCCTCTGCCCACAAATCACTAACAGCCACTAATAACACTCACTACAGCTCTTCCAGCGTACACTCCATAGCAACCTTACACCCTCCCCTGGCAACCTCTTCCGAAACACGCACTAACACACTGGGCACCAGAATATAATCCCTACTATTTCATCTCAAAAAACGCACAGAAAACCAAAAACGAAATAAACAACTGCACACAAAAAACATCCCTATTGCATAAATCAAATATGCAATGTAGACATTAATGGAATACATAATTTATCCACACGGGCAGTTTGACCTCGGACACCTCTCACTTGAGCTTCATACCTCAGTGAAGTTACCCGAGGTCAAACTGCTCTGTGTGATAAATCATATTCCAATGTCCCATACATATCCCCTATTTTTCAACCCTGTGGAGTAATATGTTATGCAATATCATTACTATAATTAATAGTCCTGTCTATTACAAAAACCATGATTGTTCAGTATTATTATTTGATTTTGCTTCATGTAATTGTGTCAAGAGGTTATTAGGTGAACATAGTTTTTGACTATATAAAAATATTTCATATACATTTTCCATTCAAAAGACTGACCTTTTCTTTACAGGGATGTTTCTTTGTCATTTTTATGTTCGCTTGCGCGCATACACAAGGAACGTTTTGGGAGAGTAGCACACTTGGAGGTGTGCCTCTCCCATCCAATGCACTGCTCCCTTGAGCAGGCGTGGCGGTCCTGCACCAATGGGTGCAGGAGTTCAGTATGACAGCGGTGTTCCTCTGCTTCAAGGAAAACACGCTGCCATACTGAAAACGCCATTCCTCCATCATGCTGCTCCTAAAAGCTTTTCTGCCATGCTGGAGCCACCCCAGCATGGTAAACATTGTTGTTTTGCCGACGGGGTGACTAATCCCATCCGGCTCCGCGGACCCCAAAGCCATCCTGCTGCCCAGCAGAAGGCCCACCCCAGCATGGCAAACCGTCATTTGTTTTGCCAGCAGGGTGCCCAATCCCCGTCAGCTCCTCAGCCCCCTACACATCTTCTGCCATGCATGGAGCCCACCAGATGGCAAGCGTCCCACGTCGTCTTTTTTTTTCCCTGTAAAACAAAAACGGTCCAGCGTGTCCTCCCAACCCCCACACCTGCACCCACCCACTTGCGCTCAAGCCTCCCCACCCCCCACCCCTGCCTCCAGACTCTGCGCGATGATCTTCGGTGGACCGGGAACACGTCTGCACTCTTCAAAGCCGACCTGCGAACTGAGGAAATGCCCGGTAAGCTGTATAATGGGCTACATGGGGGTTTCAACTTGTGCATATCTCAGTCATTTTTGGAATTTTTGCACAAATTTTCAACATTGGGTTTTGTGACCTCTTCTCATGAATGATGTCACTGTCATGGCATTATTCAAACCCGAAGGGTGATTTCGCAGGCACTGCACAGTCACTGTGTGAAATCACCCTTTGGCGTGAATAATGCCATGACAGTGACATCACTCGCTGAGAAAGAGATTAAAAACCACATGGTAAAAATTAAGCTAAAATTCTGACGCAATATATATGAGCGTGCATTGCGCAGTTCCTCACGAGGCTCATAAGTTCGCGAATTTTCAATATTTTCACCCAGATTTTCAACATTGCCATTTAATCACACCTTCTTATGAGTTGTACAGCTGTCATTTTTCACATCTCATCCAAAACGTGTTTCTACCCATGTAGCGCACAATGGCGCAGTCGGTGTGTGAAATCAATGTATGGAACACATTAAGAAAATCACAGTGACACTGTTCATGAGCAGAGGTCTTAAAATGGCTATGTTGAAAATTTGGTGAAAAAATTCCTAAAAATGACTGTTTTATGAGTCTGCGTTATGCAGTTCCTGCCGCGCGCTAATGTAAGTTTGTAATTTTCAATATTTGCACTCCAGATTTTCAACATTGCCATTTTACCACACCTCCTCATGAGCACTACAGCTGTCATTTTTACATCCTGCCCAAAAGCGTGTTTCTACCCATGTAGCACAATGGCACAGTCGGTGTCACCGAACTCAATGTATGGGACACATTAGAAAATCACAGTGTCACTGTTCATGAGCAGAGATCTTAAAATGAGCTATGTTGAAAATTTGGCAAAAAATTCCTACAAATAACTGTTTTCTGACGTGTATTGTGCAGTTCCTATTGCAGCTCGTAAGTTTGCAAATTTCAATATTTCACTCCAGATTTTCAACATTGCCATTTTACCACACCTCCTTATGAGCAGTACAGCTGTCATTTTCACATCCTGCCAAAAGCGTCTTTCCCCATGTAGTGCACAATGGCGCAGTCGGTGTCTGCGAAATCAATTATGGGACACAGTAAGAAAATCACAGTGACACTGTTCATTAGCAGAGGTTTTAAAATGGCAATGTTGAAAATTTGGTGAAAAAATTCCTAAAAATGACTGTTTTACGAGCGTGCGTTGCACAGTTCCCACGCACACTCATAGGTTTGCGAATTTTCAATATTTCCACTCCAGATTTTCAACATTGGCATTTTACCACACTTCCTTATGAGCAGTACAGCTGTCATTTTTCACATCCTGCCCAAAACGTGTTTCCGCCTATGTAGCGCACAATGGGGTAACAAAAAGATCATGTTGACAATTTATTGTGCAAATATCAGCAATCGCTGGGGCATTAGGGTAAAGCACCATACATGCCAAACACCACTGCAAATACCTGCAAGTGAACGTTCACCGTTGACAAATGCTTGTTATTAATTTTAACATCTTCTTTTTCCTACTTGACAAGTCTTATTAAACCAGACACTACAGTACTTACAGTTTTATGGTGTTTATATAGATATGGAATTGCATAGTCAAATAATTCCTACAATTATTATTTTTTTTGTGTGTGTGAAATCTGTTTATTGGCAAACAGAAAGACAAGCATTACACTAAGGAGAATATACACTAGATCGGTTGTAGTATGGGTGAAAAGTAGGGAAGCAGGTCATTCAGGGTATACATACAATGTTACATTATTTGTTTATTTATTTATTTATTTGTTTTTGTTAACCAGGTAAGCACACTAGACAACGAGCGCCTATTTTCAGGAGCGACCTGGGAGGTTACAGTACAGAGAAACAAGGTACAAATACAGGGTAGCATACAGGCCCACAACTACAAGTGGACAAAAATGGAAAACAGTACCCAGGACATTGAGTGGACAATAGAACATACACACACACACACACACACACAGGTGGGGCCAGGGTAACAGCATGAAGACAAAAGTACATGGTCAGAACAACAAACGAGAATACAACTACAGGCTCGTTAATACATAAGTTCACAATTGTGGCAGGGTGTGGAGAGCAACAAGTACAGGGGGTAAGAGGAGGAGGGCAGAATCTGCTGACTCCTCCCGGCGGTCGAGGAAAAAGCGAGCAAGGGGCAAGATTTGCAGAGGGCAGCGTAGCAAGAAGGTGAGGAACCCACCCTGGAAGACCACCTCGGCAACCACGAGCAGCAGGGAGTACTGCCCGTCCCAGTAG
Organism: Neoceratodus forsteri; assembly: GCA_016271365.2. NCBI lineage: Eukaryota > Metazoa > Chordata > Ceratodontiformes > Ceratodontidae > Neoceratodus > Neoceratodus forsteri. The sequence goes on along the minus strand of CM028131.1, from coordinate 1,070,443,626 downwards.
CAGGCCCTAGTAGAGAGGTCAGGGGATAGCGAAGGGACCTACAGGAGCCTGAAGATGGGAGCAAAGTGGGGGATCCCAGTCAGCATGGGGAGAGGGAGGGGCGTGCAGACCAGAGGAGGTGGGGGTAGGGATCAAGAACTGCTTGAGGGTGGGGAGTAGGGTAGCCACGAGAGCAATTAAGTGCGGGGGTGGAGAGTGGTTGAGGCCGAAAACCAATGGGGTGGAAGAGGGACAGGCAGCCGGGGGTGGCAGCTACACGTTTCCACAAGGACAGGTGGAGGCCCCATTGAGGAAGTTCCAGAGGGACATTTTGAAGCCGGAGTGGGAAGAGGCGGCTCGAACTGGAGCAGGGAAGGAGTTCCAGAAACTGGGGGCATAGGTGGAGAAGGCCCGATCCCCAGTGCGGAGGCGGTCCTGGGGACTTTGCAAGCAAGAGTCGAGCTGGGCCTAAGCTGATAAGCAGTGTGCAGTGTTGGAGGAAGGGCAAGTGCCGGGGCAAGCGAGCGGACTATGTTGTCTACAAAGCTCCCGAAGACAAAGGCTCGGTGTTTATCAGGGGGAAGCCACTCCAGCCGGGCATAGAGGGCACACCGATGAGTAAGGCGATGAGTGGAGAGGGCAAATCGACAGACATTGTTATAAGCCGTGTCCCATTTTGTTAGGAGGCATTCGGGATGGGCACGAAGCCAACAAGCCCGTAGCAGAGCGTAGGTAGGAGGATCCCCCTGGCTATGGCAAGCCGAGCCGCCGGGGTGATGCAGTCCTTGGCCCTGTAGGCAAGGCCAAGCTTACTGTTTGTTGCTTTGCATATGTTCCGGAGATGCTCAGTGAAATCAAGCTGGGGGTCAAGGGTCACTCCTAGGTACCTTGCAGAGCTCAGGACGGGCAAGAGAGAGCCGTTCCCACCATTTATAGCAAGGGGGGAGGGGCCAGAGGCAATTTTGGCTGCCGACCCGAATAACATGGCGTGAGTTTTGGCTAGATTAGTAAGCTTGCATCCGCAAGCCAGTTTAGGATACGCCCAAAGTCGAAGTTGAGTTGGGAGTTGATGGTAACAGGGTTCGAAGCACTAGATAGTAATACCAGATCATCCGCATATAGCGTGGCAGACCCGAGGGTTGTGACTGAAGGGAGTTCATTTACATAGAGGGAGAACAGAATGGGACCAAGAACGGACCCCTGGGGTACACCACAGCTAACAGGGGAGAGGCCCGAAAGAGCGCGGTGAAAGTAGGTGTATTGGTGTCTCCCCCCAAGATAGCTGGTGAACCAGTCAAAAGCTTGTGGGGAGGAACCTTGCCCAAGGAGGGTGGAGATTAAGAGATTATGGTCAACTCGGTTGAAGGCCTTAGAAAGGATGACAAAGATGGCCCTAGTCAGTTTTCCAGCATCTGTGGCGGCTCTGACCTGGGAGGTGACCACAGCGAGAGCGGTGGATGTACTATGCCCCTTCCTGAAGCCGTGCTGGGCAGGGGAGAGCACAGCATACTCCTGCAGGTAATGAGAGATTTGTCCAGCCACAGCTTTTTCAAGTAGCTTGCTGGTAGCAGGGAGAATGGCAATGGGACGGTAGTTATTTAACTCCTTGGGGTCACCGTGCTTGAACACCGGGACAACCTTGGCCATCTTCAAATATCAAGTACAATTCAGAGATGAGGGAAGAGTTAAATATGTGGGTATCGGCAGCGAGTAGGGCACCCAAGGCTCAGGAGCTTAGGCTCAAAGTTATCATAGCCTGCCCTGGTGGTGTGGGAGCCCGGCAAGAAGGTTTTAGTTTCCATGGCAGAGACTTGCCTCAGGTAAGGAGGCCGGGTACGGGGGGGTGGCCCCGAGGTTCCGTGGAGGGGGAAGGGAGGTGAGGGGAGGCTGGCGATTCGGAAAACAGGTGGTTGAACGTAGAGGCGATAGTTAGTGGGTTGTTGCAGTTGGCCCCCTCTATGTTCATGTCAGCGGCCGAGTGCGTGGTGGACACACCCACCATACTTTTGATGTTTTTCCAGAAACTCCGGGGGTTGTAAGCCGAATTAAGTAATGCTGATTTACAGAATTCACTCTTGGCAGCGCATATAGCAGCCTTGCAAGAGTTCCGGAGTCGCCGATATTCAAGGAGAACAAGTGGGTCGCCAGAAATTTTGTAGTTGATCCAGCACTTGTCTCTCTGCTTCATGAGAGCAAGAAGTCCACCGTGCAGCCACTTGGTGACTGTGCCCCTCACTCTTCTTTTAGTAAGGGGAGCATGCTTATCCTGCAGGGGGATGAGAATCGATAGGAATTGGTCTAATGCAATGGTCGGGTTACTGGAGCTAAGTACCCTAGCCCAGTCAGTACGACGTAGGTCATTCAGGTAGTCATTTAGGAAAAGTTTGAGTAATCCCTGACCTGAATCACTCGACTGGGAATTTTTGGGGCAGAGGATCCCCATATGCAGTAGATGGGAGAGTGATCCTTTATCACGTCTGGGAGAGTACCAGAATGCAGGATTTTATCCGGACGGTTGCTAAGTAACCAGTCAATAAGCGATCCCTTGTCCCCCCCGGAGGAGATACGAGTGGGTCCGGAGATGGTCTGACAAAGGCTAGACCAGACAGAAGCGGCTCAAATAGCTTGATATTGGGCCCGACCAGTTGAGGTTAAGATCCCCCAGGATAAGGACTTCATTTAGACCCACAGTGCCCTTTAGGTGGTCAAGCAGAAAGGATAGTCTGGGTATGCCACCCTTTGGGGGATTGTAGGCACAGACCAGGTGCACCTTTTTGGAGCTACCAAGTAGCAAGAGGGAGTGAATGAACTCACAACCTGTGGGGTTGGGCAGGGATAGGGATACCAAGGATGCATTTAGGTGCCCCCTGAAGTATAGAAGTACTTCCCCCCCATGTTTGGTGCCAGTCCTGACCCGCCTGATGAGGCTGTAACCCGGAATGGCACATGCGGAGTCAGGAATACCAGGCTTCAACCAGGTTTCCATAAGTCCCAGAATGTCAGGCTCATACAGGGTCACCCAAGCAGTCAGTTCAGCCAGGTTATGGAGGATACTGCGGATATTTAGATGAGAAATTTTATCCCTTTTTAGCAGCCAGGCAGGGGCAGCAGGGGTGGGTGTGGGGGATGGATGCCCAGGGTAGGAGGGAGTGGAGGCCGGGGCACGGAGGGAGCCATGGTCTAGCCCTGGCACAAGAGCAGTCCAAGAAACCAATGAAATTTAGGAGCCTAACAGAGCCCCTAGAAAAGATGCAATGTCCAGCGAGCCAGGGTATTGAAGGAGGGATCCTGACAGGGTCCGCGGACCTCCTGAGGAGGAGAGGGTCAAGGGGATGACTAAGTACAGGGGCAGGGATAGTGGCTAGGAGAGAAAACAGGGGACAAACTCAGGGTCAGGGGATTGGAGTCTTATAATGGCACCCGGAGAGCCACAGTTCTAATATGGCATAATAACATAAGCAGGGAGGGAGACCCTGGTTCCGCAATAGATCAAAAAATGTGAGAAAAAGGGAGTGCCTAGGAGACACTACTGATGGCAGGCTAGCAGGCACAGTGTGTGGAGGGACAGAGAGAGAGGGGGGGGAGAGAGAAAAAGACCTCTAGTGGCAGGCAGCTATAGCCTGCAGATGGGAAAGAGGGCTGATAGGATAAAACAACCCACGTGGTAGCACCAAGCCACTATATATACAATGCCACCAAGGGTGGTGGTGGGGCAGTGGGGCGGCGCGACAGGGGCGGCTAGCTGCCGACAGGTCACAGTCCGGCAGCTCGTGAGAGGAGGAGTGCAGCACGGCAAGGCTAGCAGCAAGGCAAAAGACTTGGCCAGGCGGAGCTGAACAGGTACTGCAGGGAAATCACAATTTAGGTTGCAGTCCACTTTAAATGTTCAGGAGAGCTGTAGTCGCAGGAGTTGCACTCAGACAATAAAATTACCTTGCGGGCTTCCGGGAGTGGGGGTAGGGAGGGCCCGAGCAGGCAGCCCTCGTGACCACGTCCTTCAGGAGGTTAGGCACCCTAGGGAAGAAAAAGAGCGGGGGTGAGCACTTTATAGCAGTAGGCACTGGGGGAAGGGAAATAGGAGAAGGGGTACAAGTGATCAACCTGGGAGTGGGGAGAAGAGCACAATGATGGGATTACAATATTCTTAAACTGTAAACGTTCCTTTACGATGCTAATCAAACGGGATTACAATATTCTTAAAACTGTAAGCGTTCCTTACTGAAGCTAATCAAAGAAACAGCTGGCACAAGGTAATGAAGCTACTGAAGTATTGAGCACAAATTGCCAAGCTGCAACAACGCCGGGCAACCGCAGCATACTGGGGCTATCGAGGGTCTGTACAAAATGGCCATTACAAAAGGCAATCACAGGCATTAGTAAAGGCTGTTAACAAATTCAGTGTACTAAACTGTAAAAGAGGTCCTTTATGAGGCTAATCAGAGAAACGGCATAGCACGGGGTAATAAAGCTTACTGAGGTTGAATGCACTCATAAGGAGTTTTGTGCAGAACTGGCTGATGCCACAGCGTCAGGGCAACCACGAGCATTCAGGGGGCTACTATGGGTCTGCACAAGATGGCTGTAGCTACAAGGGCAAAATCATAGGCTTTAGTACAGTCGGTATAAAGTGACCATAGGCATTCAAAATGGCAAAAATCGGATACGAATTATAAATGCACAATACAGAGCACAAATTTGACAGGGAAACCAAAATGCCTAAAAAGCTAGCACGGAGACAGTTGTCTAAGGCAACCAACAGCTATTATATTGAGTACATGCCCAAATTAAAGTAACAGCCAGAATTTTGCCGGAAAGCGTGTACCATATGCCTTTATCTTAAAGTAACAGTACCAACTGGCTTGCCGATCGAGGAAAACTCAGAAATTAAATAAACAGTCTTCATTCATACGCGACACTTCCAAAAGCCGACAAGGTCACAGTCCGGCAGCTCGTGAGAGGAGAAGTGCAGCACGGCAAGGCTAGCAGCAAGGCAAAATGACTTGGCCAGGCGGGAGCTGAACAGGTACTGCAGGGAAATCACAATTTAGGTTGCAGTCCACTTTAAATGTTCAGGAGAGCTGTAGTCGCAGGAGTCGTGCTCTGACAATAAAATTACCTTGCGGGCTTGGGGGTGTAGGGGTAGGGAGGGCCCGAGCAGGCAGCCCTCGCGACCACGTCCTTCAGGAGGTTAGGCACATTTGTTACATTGGTTTGGAAATATCAACACACTTAAATTTAACTGAGTTTACTTACAGTTTGAGGAAAGGCATCATTGACATACTGTTGTAATGCTCATAAGTTCTAAGTAACTGAACATTGCAATTTTGTGTCCCCCCCCCACACACACACAGGACCAGGGTTAATAATTTATTTGGAAGGCTCTACCTGTGGTTATATGGGGGAAGAGCTCCTCCCCCATATCCTATTTAAGAAGCAGAGCCCTGCTGCTCTGCTTAGAGGGAGACGCACTCGCTTTCCGGCTGCACGGCTGCCCCCCCATCCCTGCCTTGTTTTGTTCTTTCCTACCCTCTGCTTCCCCCTTTCTCTGCCTGCTTTGCTTACCCTCCTTTCTGTGTTTTATCCCCCGCTCATTCCTCTCTGTGCTGTTCGCTTGTTTCATTTCTTTTGGACTTCTCTCTCTGCTGGCTGCGCCTTGGTTCATCCGCTGACGGCTCACACACCTTACTGGCTGTTTGTTCCTCTGTAGCTGGCATCCTCTGTTTCTTCAGGCAGTCCACCTACTCTAGCAAGCTCTTCTGGATGCCATCAATGAACCGGAGCATGGCCAAGGAGCGGCCACTCATACCTCGCTGCCGTTTGCTGCCCCTGGATTCTTCCGCTCCTACGTACTTATTATATCTGCTGTCAGTTTGCACTCTGTGGTCGTCAGGGCCAGGATCTACACATATCATTGGGGAACTAGAAGAACTGCATATAAACGTTGAACTACAAGCTCTCCATAGTCTGTACACTTCAGGATTCACCTCCCTGTTCTATGTGTCTTTCTAGTTTATACTAAATACATTTACAGCACACCCCACTATGCTTCATTACCTGTCTACTTTACATGTGGCTGGAGTTTAATACCCTCATGGAGAGCTAATTTGCTTGCCACTTTGCTGCATTGTGCTTACAATTTACTTATTAATTTTTTTTTACGCCGTTATTAATGTGGGCACCTACCAGGATCCTAGTGTTCCAGCCCAAACTCAGTTGTGCCTCTGCTGGGATCTTCTTTGTCGCTCTCTGCCACCACCACCTGTTGGGCTTTTCCTTTGCCACTGCTGCACTGTTATTACTGGGCTATCACTTCAGTGGCCACAGCTTCATAACTTATTTATGGATTACTACATGCCACAGTTTCTAAAGTATCTTGCTCTGCATTGGGGAGCTGGTGGGCAGGCTGGACAAAGGAAACACAGAACCAGTTCGCTGTTTCAAGAACTCCGTAGCTCCAAGAGGAAATAAAATGAATAGTGTCATTGCATTTCTTCCATGCCTTGAATTCTGAATTACTAACTTTTCAATTTGTGCTGCTCACTAGTACTCAGTACCTCAGTTGAGCTGCATTTCCTGAGTTGCTGCCCTCATTTTCACCCGTAGCTATTGCTACCGCTGTGTCTGCCTGGAACCAGTGCCACTGCTGCCTTTGGAATCTTCCTTGCCTCAGCTACTTCTGCATACATCTAAGTATGCCTTAGAATATATTTCTACGCTGCATCTAAGGATGAAGAAGTCTGTTCTTAATGTTGGTCAATACTTATGCTTACATACTTCCACTGTTGATCACCAAATAAACACATTTTAGGAGGGTCAGGCTACTCCCCTGCTATTTACATTCCTCATCGGTCTCCACTATGCACTTTATGCATTTATTCAGTACTATTCCTTGCTACTTCATCTGCATTTCATGCAAATCCAATGACCACTACTACTACCACTATTACTACCAACCTACGTGCAGATCCTTTGCTTACAACTCGTTACTGTTGCCCGCACTATTCATCGCATTCCTGCCTCTGGCTCCTCCCTGGCTGCCTGGAATTCTGCCAACTATATATATTCGAACTGCATGGTCCTCACGCTCAAACGCTCTTTCAGATCAGCTCATCAGTGCTCATTTAGCTGCTTTCAAGGTTGCTCTCTTACTTCACCTGCCTCGCCGTGCCCACAGCAGGTTCGACTATTCGTACACTATGCCTGCCTCCCCCAACATCAGGCCTGGAGGTTCACATATTCCATCAGCCTGCCACACCCAGTCTGGGCCTAGAGGTTCGTATACTTCTACCTCATACCTGCTTCCCCATCAGGGCTTGAAAGTTTATCAAAAGCATCGCCTGCTTACAAGACCTGCTTCGCCCATCTGGGCTAGAGGTCTTTTGAGCTCTCCATCTACTCGACTATTCATACACTATGCCTGCCTCACTCAGTATTGGGCCTGGAGGCTCATAATTTCTGTCAGCCTGCTACCTTAGTCTGGGCCCGGAGGTTCCTATACTTCTACCTCGTACCTGCTTCGCCCTCAGGGCCTGGAGGTTCATCGAGAGCATCGCCTGCTTACAAGACCTGCTTTGCCCGTCTGGGCCTAGAGGTTTTTTTAGCTTTACTCGTATATCCAGTTCCATTGCAATCTACTCCTACCTGCTTGCTCTGATCAGGACCGGAGGTTCCTTCTGCACTGCATCAGCCTCATAGCCTGCATCTAGTTTCCTTGCTTTACCAACTACCTATTATTTACTCATCAGCTGACCCATGGGAACCAACTGCGATACTTGCCTATGAGAGTTAGCCACCACTCACTCACTTACCAGCAGACCTACAAGGTCTGGCTGTCCTACAAACATACCTGGAGCTAGTTGCCACTCTACTTACCTTACCAGCTGGTGTATGAGGGTCCAGCTATGCATCTTAGCCATGGGACTAGCTGTCATGTTCTACTACTTATCAACTGACCAACCTGGTCCATATTACTTGCTACTTACTACCTCATCTTCTAACCTACGTGGTCCAGCAGCACATTCTTACCTATTTGGGCTCGCCCCATTATACTCCCTTGGATGCTTCCTAACCTCACACTGTATTGCTTCAGATTTACTACCCTCAAATCCTGCCAAGATTTCAGCTCTGCTCTACTGCCGTATGCCTTCTATATCATGACTTAAGCTTGCTCCTCACCAGCCTAATTGTTCTCTCTCTTATCCCCCTGTCTTATCAACACTAGGCCCATCCATCCCTTATTCTTCCTTTCCCAACCTCGGATAGGAGCTCACTACCCTGGGTTGTGACATCCTACCATGCCCCGTACTTTATAGCATTCAATCCCGGGGCTCACACATACTCCTTTTCTCCATCCATCTTCTCTACATCCAGCTTTACCAACTCCTTTCTGTGCACCGTGCCTCCTAGCCTTTCTCCCCCTACTTCCCCCTCTCTTCCCCCTACCTTCACCTCTACCTGGTGTATATTTTTATTTTTATTTTTTTCTTCCGTTACTTCCTCCTGCAACCTTAGATAACCTGCTTTATCTTCCTATAGACACTTCTATGTATGTAAATACCGTGTAATCTGTACAATATCTGTATAATTCTATATACATATGAACTTCTTTTTCTTCCTCTCTGTAAAGAGTATTATCTGTATTGCCTTGTAAATACCTGTGTTGACCTGTATATACAATTGTTCATGCTCCACCCAGGTCCATCTTGCAAATGAGCTTCTGCTCAACGATGAACGCCTGGTTAAATAAAGACTTGATTGATTGATTGATTGATTGATTGATTGACTTAAGCATAAATTTCTGCTCTCTTTGTGATATCAACTAAACTGGGTTTGTCGGTCATCAGCTTCATTACAAGTCTTCTACCATTCCATGAAATTTATAAGCCTTCTATCAGCAGAAGCCTGGAGGTTGGACTACTTCTATTTCATCCTGCCCTGCCAGCATCAGAGCCTGGATATATATTTACTCTATGTTCCCATCTATCATTTGCCAGCCTTAGGAGCTCCTTACTTTTTAGCCCTGTCCCGAACCTGGTAGATGTGTTCAACAATGCTCCCTCAGTGCAAATCTACCTGGATGCTTCACATGTTCATAAAGCTACCTGTAGCGCTCATGCAAGAATTGGAAGCCTGTTCCTGACCTTTCATCTCTTACTATAAACTGTTCTGCTGGATCATCTGTAATCTGCAACTTGGACTAGCCAATAATTTAATTAATTTAGGATTATGCTCCTTTAGTATGCCCAGAAGGATGGGCAGTTTGGTAGCCATGGGTCCTCAGAGGTTTCCCCTAAGGGTTTTTTTCCTCTCCTGCGTGCTGACAGCCATACTTTCCAGAGTTGGAAGAGATAATCGTGAGATATCATATTTTTTTTTGGGGGGGGTCACATCCTAATCAACTAACCATCCTTCTATGGTGGGATACAGAGTAAAGCCAAACCATCAACTCATAATGAATAACTCATCTGTTCCAGTATCAGCACTATCTTACTCAGCTCATCATGTACTATAATCACTGACTTACTCATGTCCATGTCTAACTACCTCAGCACTATTCATCCATACAACTATATGTTGGAAGCATCATTCTACTTACTGGTCTGGCCTCTGTATCCAAACTCAACTCTACATTATGTAGATGCAGTATGTAACACAAGCACTGAGCTCTGAACCACATATAATTGGATGGCTCTGCCTGTGGTTATATGGGGGAAGAGCTCCTCCCCCATATCCTATTTAAGCAGCAGAGCCCTGCTGCTCTGCTTAGAGTGAGAAGCACTCTCCCTCCATCCTCTCCTTATGCCCTCTCCTTCTCCGGCACTCTTATCCCACCGAGGGTGGTCACACTGGTCTGGCCTCTGTATCCAAACTCAAATCTACATTATGTAGATGCAGTATGTAACACTGGCACTGAGCTCTGAACCACATGTAACAACCATGTGGCACCCAGAGCTGATTCTAGTGTCCCCATATTTTTATGTTTGTTTGTCGTGCAAGCCCAGATGAACATGTTTATATGAGGAGTTGCTAGAGAGGTGTGAAGTGCCAGCCAATGGCCAGTGGTGCTGCAGGGACCAGTCTGTGGCCAGCAAATCAGCAGGCAGTGTCCTGATGACACTGGTTTGCTGAGGGGCTCATCTCAGAAATATTTCAAAGGACACAGCCAGTGCATGCATGGCTCTGTCCTTTGAAATGAGCCCTTCAACTGCTGCTTAGTTTGTCTTTCCTTGTTAAACAATGCCCCTTTTCCCTGCTGCCACTTAATGTCTTTCCTGGTTAAACAATTTCCCCTTTCCCTTTCCAACACCAGAATGCCCACTCCTGGTGTCAGATGCACCCCCCTCAACCCATCTATATCCCAAGCTGACATCGAAGTGTCCAATCCCCATGTCAGCATCCCCCCTTCCCACCACTGTTGTGGCACACTGGAAGCCCACCCCAGTGTGCCTAAATTCTATATATATTTTTAACCTGTAAATGAAGAAATCTTCCTTCACGGTCTTTTTATTTTCACCTCTAAAATGAAAACCATCCCTCATTATGTCCCCTTCCCATCGACCCTCCTCTGCGACACCACCTCCCCATACCCACCTCCCTTTACCCTACTTACCTCTGAGGTCAGGGGATAGGATCTTTCAGAGCGGACACGTCTGCAATCTTCAAGCCAACCAGCAAACTGAAAGAATGAAAGGTAAGCCATATAATAGGAATCCATGGGGTTTCAACTTATGGTGATATCTTAGCCATTTTTTAGAATTTTGGCCCCCATTTTCAACATGGGTTCTTGGGACCCCACCTCATGAACATGTCACTGTCATTTCATTCCACAGTCCTAAAAGGTGATTTTGCGGTTGCTTCTTGGAATCACCTTTTGGGACAGTAATAATTGACAGTACCAGTAAAACCCATGTTCCAAATTTGGTGAAAAATTCCAAAAATGACTGTAGGTTACGAAGCTGCGTATTGCATTGCTTCTGTGCACGCCATAACTTTGCCTATTGTTAATATTTGTATTCAGATTTTCAACATTGCCATTTTTTCATTACTCATTATGAACAGTACAGCTGTCATTTTCACATCCTGCCTTAAATATGTTTTGTACCAGTTGCACAGAATGGATGCGGTCACTCTGTGAATTCAACTTTCAGGATGAGTAACAAAATCACCAGTGCCACTGTTCATGAGGGAGCTCAAAAAAGCTGATGTTGAAAATTTGGTGAAAAAATTCCAAACAATTATCACGTTACAGGCGTGCGTTGCACAGTTTCTTTGCATGCTCAGTAACTTTGCCAGTTTCTCATATTTTCACTCCAGATTTTCAACATTGCCATTTTGTCACACCTCCTCATGAACAGTACAGCTGCCATTTTCCACATCCTGCCCAAAATGTGTTTTACCACCTGTGGTGCCGAATGGCACAGTCGTTCTTGTGAAATCACCTTTGCGATTGAGTAATGAAATATAGTGCCACTGTTCATGAGGTGGTGTCCCAAAAAGCCCATATTGAAAATCTGGAGCAAAATACCTAACAAAATCCTGGGGCATTAGGTTTCCAACTGCTGATTCCCCACCCCCCAACCCTGTAGAAATGACAGGCGTTGGGCATGTATATATGTGTCGTCAAGCCATAATGGTCACTCCATTCCACCCCATCCTGCAGCCAGTGACAGGCATCAGGTGTGCCTTGAAGTCTTTGGCCCCAAGCGTTGACCCCATTCTCTATACTGCACCCATCTCAAATTATTCCATTATGGAATGGGGTGAGCATTAGAGCCGAAGACCTCAAGGCACACCACAACGCCTGTCAGTGTCTACAGAGGTGAATAGAATAGCATGAGCATTACAGTCAACAACCGAAGGGACATTCCCAATGCCTGCTGCCCTTCTGTGGTGGGTGGGAGTAAGGGTTGGAAACCCACATGCCTCATTAAGGAAGTAAATCAGGGAGGGACGCTTCATGTCACCTACCTTATTTATTTATTTATTTATTTATTTATTTTATTTATTTATTTACGAGTTCAGAGAAGCATACTGAGCTAAAAGCTCGATTCCAGATACGACCTGGGGCTGAGACCCAATAACAATACATAGAGTATATACAATAGCAGAGCAGTTAGGGAAGCCAAGACTTGTAAACATTTGATTTAGAGGACAGACAAGGGTTCAATAACATTTTACAGAGTGTCAAGGTCAATATACATTTCTTATATACTTGTATTGCAACAAGCAAAAATAATTTGAGAAATTAGTCATAACAGGAGCATCTGGAAGCGAAGTGGGTATTAAGAAGAGGGTTTCATTGGTAAGTGTTCTGTGCGTGTCTTATGGAGGCAGGCAGTGTATTCCAAATCTGTGGGATTCGGTAACTAAAGGCGGCCTGGCCTTGGCAGATCTCATAAACAGGACATGCAGCAGTCTGGGGTCCCTATTCCTGAGGAGCAAGCCAGAGGGATTGTTTGGAGAGTGTAGAGGCCAGATATGAGGGAGGGAGTGGGACCAGAATTTGGCAGCGAACCTGGCGCAGTTTATTTGTCTACGTTCATGTAGGGACAGCAGGGAAGTGGAACTGTATAGGTAGCAATGGTGTGTAGATTGCGGACAGTCTAGAATGAACCAGCAGAAAGAGTGGAACATGGTGTCTAGACTGGCTAGAGTGGACATGGGGGCTGTGGAATGGACTATGTCACCATAGTTGAAAACAGGCAGAATCATTTGTTGGACAATGGCATGCCTAGCTTGCGTAGGGAGGCATTTTTTGTTGATGGAATAGAGCACCCAGTTTGGGTGGAGTCTCTTTGCAGTGAGTCAATATGAAGGTAAAATCTGAGGTGCTGGTCTAACCAGACGCCTAGATATCTGAAAGGCACAGTTGTCCAGGGGTCCCGTCCGAGGTTATGAAGGGGACCGGTGGATTAGCGAGAGAGTCTTTGTTGGGTTCGAATGTTAGTGATACTGTTTTTTGGGTTTAGGAATAGCTGGTTTGTCTGCAACCAGCACTGGATAACATAGAAATCCTCCTGTAGAATGGTTGCGACACTTTCGTGGAGGGACTGGAGGCATACAGGACAGTGTCGTCGCATACATTTGAATAGAAGAGTGGGAGCAGGCTGAGGGAGTCGTTTAAAAAATGGAAAAAGTAGTGGGCCTAGGACTGATCCTTGGGGACGCCGTGTAGTGACTGGTAAAGGTTTGAGATATACGAGGCCAATTTGATGGATTGCATCCTGTCTGCTAGATAGTCATGGAACCAACCAGTGGCTGACTCAGAGATCCCCGCTTGGAGAGTTTTGAAAGGAGTAGTGAATGAGAGACGGTGTCAAGCTTTGCTAGATCTATGAAGATGGCTGATGTGACATGTCCTTATCCATGCCCGTGAGAATGTCCCAGTGACACGCAGGAAGGGAGGTGGTGGTGGAGTGGGATTCACGGAATCCTGATTGGAATGGGGTGAAGAAGGAGGAGGATTCTAGATAGGGGGTGAGCTGTGACATGACTAGCCTTTCCTGTAATTTAGCCAAAATTGAGATCAGGGAGATGGGTCTATAGTTTTCTGGGGACGAGGGGTCACCACCTTTTGGTAGGGGTATGACTGTAGCCATTTTCCAGGCCAAGGGTACCTTGCCCAAGGAGAATGAGAGGTTAAAAAGGGCAGTGAGAGGGGTAGCTATGGCTGGTGCAGACAGGAGTAGTATTTTCACATCCAGGGAGATAGGGCACTTCCCTTTGTTTGGGTTTAGGGCCGTGCGAGCTGGAGAACTTCGGCTTGAGTTACTGGCGGAAGAGAATGGTAGGACTGGGGAGTAGGTTTTGGGGGCATGGAGCTAAGGGAGGAGGCCGAGGGAGAAGGACTGAGGGGTAGGTTTAGGGAGATGAGCTATGGGAGAGGGCTGGGGTAGTGGGTTTGGGAGGGAGGATAGGAGTTTGGCTGCACAGCTGGAGAAATATGTATTAAAGGCTTCAGCTACACAGATGGGGTTGGAGATGTGGAGCCCTGGTCTGATAGTATGGGGGATGGGGGCGTGGTGGGGGGTGAGAGCAGGGATTTGAGTGATTTCCAGAAATCAGTCGGATGGTTAATGTTCTTACTAAAAGCCATCAGAAAGTATGCCTTTTTTGCTTGCCGGATGGAGTTTGTGCAAGCATTTCAGAGTTTTCTATATGTGGTAAGGGCTGTCTGAGTTCCTGTTCTCTTATAATTTTTCCAGGCACGATCTCTGGTGTGGCAATCCCTGATTATGTTGGCTGAGATCCAGGGGAGATGCACTCCTCTAACTCTCTTTGTCCGTAGTGGGGCGTATCTGTCCCAGATTTTTAGGAAGCGGGATTTGAAACCTGCATAAGCTGCGTCAATGGAGGGAGACTCAGGTATGAAGGTCCAATTTTCGTGGCCTAAGTCTGACAACAGAGATGTTAAGTTGAGTGAGTTGTAGGACCTGGTGCGCAGAGTCTTTGGGGGGCTGGAGGGCTATGCACCTTCCTAACCAGGAAGATCATGTGGTGGTCGCTTATAGAGTCAGGTAGTAGGCCTGCGCTTAGGATCCTGTGGGGGTGGGAGGTGAGAGCCCAGTCTAGAAGAGAATGGTTCTGGGTCTTATGGTTTAGTCTTGTGGGATCAGTAATGAGTTGAGTTAGGTTCAGAGCCTTTATTTTGGACTTCAGATGGGCTTTGTCGGTGCCTAACCAGTTTGTGTTAAAATTGCCGGTGGCGTATAACTCTCCTCCAGTAGCTAAGGTTTGAAGGGAGATTAGGTGGGAGAGGATGTCCTCAGGGGATGTGGGGGGCAGTAGGAACCTGCTATGTAGATGGGGGAGGAGCAGGGGAGGGATAACTTAATGAGAATAGCATTTATATTTGCAGGGGTTGAGGGATGCCCACTGTGGAGAAGTGGAGACTGTTTTTGATATAAATTGCAGTGCCACCGCAGCGCTTTTTTCCTGGATGATCCTGTCTGATGATAGTGTAGCCTGGTATGGAGACTTCCGCGTCTGAGTGATGAGGTTTTAGCCAAGTTTCTGAGATCACCAGGATGTCAGGATGTTGTGTTAGTGCAAGAGGTTGTAGTATAGAGATTTTGGATAAAAGGCTGCAGGTGTTTAGGTGTAAGATTCTGAGACCTTTGGGAAAGGAGAAGGGGGAGTGGGAAGTTGTGCGGTTTGGGCCAGGGTTTAATTCAATGTCTCCTGATAGGAGAAGAAGTATGTAGATAAGATGATTTAATTTTGTCCGAGGGGGGGTAAGGATAGGATGTGGAGAGCCGGGTGTTTGAGAGAGGAAGGGGGCAGCGACGGATTATGGTGTGCAAAACTGCATGCCTCATGAGAAAGGATGGTGGAGTAATGTTGGCACTAATAGTTGTATAGTGGTTTGGGGCCAGGATGTGAAGAGGAGTATGTGATAATTCAGGGTGGCATAGCTGGGGGGTAACCCGAGGGGGTAGGGGCAGTGGGGGTTCAGTGATTGGGAGGGTGGCGGAGGGTAGGGAGGAGAGAGTGGCCAGGGAGAGAAGAAATAAGGATGAGTACAGCAGCATCCTTGCCTAAAAATCTCTATTTGAAGCTACAGTATTTAGTGTTTAGCCCTCTGGTGGTTGCAGCTGATAAGCTGCAAATGGAGAAGTAGGCTGATAGGTTCTGGCAATCATGTGACCTTAGCCTATAAGAGGAGAAGCTCACCAAGGGCGGTGGTGGGGGTAGGGTGGGGAGCCGGCACTTGCGCCGGCAGGGCAGAACCTCAGCACCACAGAGAAACACCGATGGCCTTTTCTATGGCAGGAGTTGTGTGTTATTAGAAATGGCGCCAAAAAAAATGCTTTCTTTTCCCTCCATTGTTTCTTCCGAAATTACCTGGGAGCTTCGGGGGTGGGGGTCGGTCTGCGAGCAGGAGCGTCCAGGGGAGGGCTGGGCAACCCTCACGACCCATTTGGTGGCCCAAATGACTAAATCTGCGGAGAAAGAGAAGAGCACTTTTATAGACAGGTAAGTGGGAGGAGTGGCATTACAAAAACCCAGCTGCGTAGATGTGAATGGTGAGTCATCTGTTTCTCTATGTTCAGCCCGGGATATGGTTTGTGTTTAAAAATTTTGTGGGAGTCAGTGCAGAGCCTGAGAAATCAATTTGCCAGCCTGTGTGGGAAAAACGCTCGGGCGTTTGCATGAGCACTCTACCGTTTCAGCAGTGACTGCGCTCCGTCGGAAGGGGATTCTCTTTTCAAAGTTGTGGGTCCCTGAGGCTGTAAAAATGGCTACGTGGCTACTGAATTCAGCGTGGGGAGGCACAGAAATGCAACCGAGCATGCGGTTGCTGTAGATGGATCGAACCCGGGCACGCTACACTACAACTAAATACAGGGCAGAAAGTGGCACAAATCCAGTTATGTTAGCTTAACTGTAACAGGCAAAAATATAGCATTCTTCTGACAAAGCTTTACAGAGTCGTGCACATATCTATTAACTTTTCTAATAATGATGTACTCTACATGACCTCCATAAATTCAGCAATGTTAGCTATCACCTTATTAAGAGCAACTACTTCAGTGGTCATTTCATGAAGGAATTACAGTGTAAATTGTCCTGGGTTTAAAAAGTCTAGCGAGACCCTGTAGTGATTAAGCACAGCTATCTTACTTGTTAAAGCACTACTTTAGAGAGCTATTTTTGCAGGATATTCAGAAAAAACCCTCAATTTAAAAACAGTCTCCACTCGTGTGCCGACAGAAAAAGGAACCTCAGTGCCACAGAGAAACACCGATGGCCTTTTCTATGGCAGGAGTTGTGTGTTATTAGAAATGGCGCCAGAAAAAAATGGTTTCTTTTTCCTCCGTTGTTTCTTCCGAAATTACCTGGGAGCTTCAGGGGTTGGGGTAGGTCTGGAGCAGGAGTGCCCAGGGAGGGCTGGGCAATCTCACGACCCGTTTGGTGGCTCCCAAACGACTAAATCTGGGAGCTTGTGCAAAGCCTCAACAACATCCAACACAGAAGGCTGACTAACAAGATATGCAGTCTGGTAATGGGGCACAAGCTGATAAACTGGGTTAGAAACTGGCTGACTGACAGGAGGCAGAGGGTGGTGGTAATGGGATCCAATTCAGGGAGAGTAGGTGACCAGCGGGGTACCTCAGGGATATGTCCTGGGATCATTCCTGTTCAATGTCTTGATTACAGACATTGCGGAAGTGCTAGAAGGAAAGGTCTGTCTGCCTGTTTGCAGATGGCACCAACATTGGTAACAAAGTGAATACTCCAGAAGGGGTGGAGAAAATGAGCAGGGACATGGAGAGGCTCAAAAATAGTCTGAGGAGTGGCAACTGAGGTTCAATGTAAAGAAGCCCAAATAATGCACCTGAGAAGAGGGAAATCTGTGGAGAGTTACAGGATGGGGTAGAGGTGCTGATGATCACCAAGGTAGAAAGGGACCTAGGAGTTATCAGTTCTGATGACCAAAAGGTGTCAAAGCAGAGCACAAATGTTGCAAGGATGGCCAGTTGCATGCTGGGGTGCATAGACAGAGGTTTCACTAGCAGAAGGCATGAGGTGATGATACCATTGTATAGTGCACTAGTGAGGCCTCACCTACAGTACTGTGTGCAATTCTGGAGGTCAAAAATGAACAAGGACATTGACAGGGCGGAGGTACTCCACAGAAAGGCAACCGAGATGGTACAGTACATGGCTTGCAACACAGAACATATCAGGAGAGATTAAAAAGGACCTCAATATGTACTTAATGGAGGAAAGGAAGGAGTGGGGAACATGATAGATACATTCCGGTACCTCAAGGGCATAAACAAAGGTGCAGAGGTGGACATCTTTCAATACATCAAACGTTCAGCATTGACAAATTCTTGTTTTTTATCCTAAAAAAAAAAGAAAACCATCCATCATTGTCCACTGTGTAACCCCCCCTTCCCTAAACGGTATACAGACATTGGAGGTGCCAAGTCCCACAGTGTCCTCATCTGTCCGTCCATTGTTGTGTGCTGTGTAACCCCCCCAAACAGTATGCAGACACTGGGGGTGCCCAATCCCCCAGTGTCATCTATCCATCCATTGTTGTCCGCTGTGTAACCCCCCCCCAAACAGTATATAGACACTGGGGGTGCCCAGTCCCCCAGAGTCCTCATCTGTTCAGCAAACTCCCTGAAAAAAAGAAAATTGTCCCTTCTCATTTTTTCTCCTATAAAACAGAAAACCATCTATCATTGTCCATTCCACTGTTACCCAACCCCCTACCTCCCACTACCCCACACCCCATACCCCATACTTACCCACCGGAGGTCCGCCCCGTAATCTACCTTGGACAGCAGGCATGAATTCACTCTTCAAAGCCCAACCGCAAACTGAGGTAAGTGCTTCAATGTATTCCAATGGGGTTTTCAGCATCAATGTATTTATTTTTTCTTTTCCTATGCATTTTTTCCTCTCCTCCTTGGCTCCAGTTGGCAGCGACATCTCAACCGACCTCCCAGCTCACACACTGACATCAGGCCGCCTCCTCAAATTCCCCATGGCTTACCCCGTGGCGGGGTGGTGAGAAACCTCCGCCCCCGAGCTCTACTTACCGGGAAGGATCAGACTAGGAGGTGCCATTTGGGGTCAGGCACGAAGTCAGAAGGTCATGTTGCCCAACCAGGAGCCATGTTTCACCTTTCGTCTCCCAGGAGATGTGGCATGCAATGATGTCGATGGAGGGAGCCGCACGTGTTCACACATGGACCCTCCAGAAATCTGCCCCATCTCTGCCTCCAGGTTTGCAGTGTCAGCGCGCTGTCCCCAACCTCTGCTAGGGGTCAGACAAGGACCAACCACTGTCATCCCCCCTACCTGGAGAAGGAGAGCAGTAACACAGACTCTAGATCCTTCTCCTCCCCTGCCAATCCCTGACAGCCCATGCTCGTTCCTGAACACGGGTTGCCAGCGCGGCGCAAGATAAGGTGGCGCCTCAGCCCCAACACCACCGGGCGGTAGGCGTCAATGTATTTCAATAGGGGTTTCAACCATTGGCATAGCTTGGCCATTTTAAATATTTTGCCCCAAATTTTCAACATATGTTTTTGGGACCCCACCTCACAAACAACTTCACTGAAGCAATTTCAAACATCTCCTCCCCATGACACCAGTGCACGGCGAACATTCGGCATTGACAAATGCCTGGTTCATTCTCCTGCAGTGTCTATAATACTGAGTACTGTGCTCTTTTCAGTTTCATGCACCCAAGCAGAACAGCCACCCAATGAGATATGATAGGGCTTTGTCTTTTCACCAGTGCTGAGTAATTAAAGGAGCAGTACTGATTTAAAAAAATTTAAACAATTTTGTTGGCAGGAGCAGTACTAGCTAATAAAATGTTAACAAATTTGTTGGTAGTTAGGACAAACCAAAACATCAGTATATCTTATATTCTTTTTGCTTTTATAACTCCTGAGGCAAGACTGAGGATTTTGAAGTTCTTGAAGTTATAAGTCCTTTACCAGTCCACCACGATAGATGAATGCAGATCAGGATGATGCTTTGCTGTTGGCCATCAGAAGCATGTGCTGGCAACACCATGATTTATCTACATTATAAATACAGTGAATGAAGTTTGTGTGTGATCCCTGGGGAAAGATTTTTGAAAGTTGCTGGGGACTGCCATCCTTAATACAGATCCCCACAAATTACAAAAGTTGTAATTAAACACAATCTTGAAAAAATAGCTGAGTGAATTTAAAATACCCAAATTAAGTATCTAAGATTATCAGGAATAGATTACTGCTAGAGAAAGGTAGGATGAGATGTTTTTCTTTTGCTGGCTAACTAGTACTGCTGTTTTAACTTCTTCACCAAAAAAGGGTGATATTATACCTGGCCCTGTTGGCTCCCTGGGGCAAGCCCCAACAGAATACTGTACCTTCACCTGAGGGTGCAAATGAGGAGTTCAGGGTTCTTGCCAAGAGTGAGGTAATTTAATCCCAAAAGGTTGGATATAGGAGGAGGTCTATCCCATATGGATATAGCTACCCTTCTCCACCATACATCTTGGACAATCACCTGATTTAGGAGGGTAAATAAAGTGGGCTAGGGCACAGGTATAGAAAGCCCTACAAAAAAAGTTGACATGAATTTGACAGTCTATTATTTTTGGAATATGCATCCATTGCTCTCATTATATTTGTGTCATCCCCTTCTGTCCAGGGTTACCTTCAGAGATCCCTCTCACATTTGGTATGTAGCAGCTTCAGGGAATCCTGAATGCCCACTGTTAGCATTGCATAACACTGCTGCATAGGTTTGGCTTGTGACCCTTGGAAGAATAAAATATCCTCTCCTGGGGATCCAGTTGAGGTTGCAACATTCTTTTAATCCTTTTCTAGTTCAGAACCCACTTGAAGGTAAGCAAAAAAGAGTCACCTGGTGGAAGGGAAAACCAAGCAAAAAACTCCTGGTAGGGCATCAAGATCCTTTCCTTGTATAGATCACCTATTTTGGTCAATCCTTTTCAGTCTAGAATTAAGATACTGCAGCTGTTTGATTGGTGGGGCCCAAACACTCCACAGGGCTGCCTGTATATTTGCTTCAGGAGAAATCACCAAAAGGTGACCAATTAGGCTATGGAATGTCAGCCTGTCTGTAGTCCTTGTGAAAGGGTTCTGGATTGGCTTTATCAACCCATCTAACAAAGCAATGCCACGACAGTGCTGAGCAGGGAGCCTCAAGTGTGTTTCAGTTCAAAGGACAATTCCTGCACATTAATATATTTAATGTAGGGTTATTTTTATCATCACTTGATAATGTCTTACAATATGTGGTGAATGTAGCCTTGATTACCTGGGGGTGTCTCCAAGGTTGGTGCCAGAGGGCGTGCAACTTGGGGACCCTAAATCCAGAGGGCTGTTCATTCTGGGTGGCTGTTCTCCGGGGGGGCATTGCATTTGTGGCCAATGGTTCTGTGGTGTTGCTGTTTTATCTGGTGGTAGAAGACTGTGGATATTCTGAGAAGTGTTGTGGTCTTTGAACAATTTGTAAAGTTTAAATAACTTTTGTCTGGTGAGGCATAAAGAGAGCCTCTGGAACCTTGCACTTTATTCATCTCAACTGCATACATTTACTGCTGTAGTGAGAATACAGCGGATTGGATTTCAAATTCTGTTGGTTGACGGTGGGAGTGAGAGCCCCATCTTTTCAAATCTTAGCTGTGAAGCTCTGGCATGTTAGCCCCATTCCCAAATACTGAATGCTATTCTGCAGTGAACTTTGGACCTTACATTGTTTTAAGAGGGGTTGGTTCTCTTTTTTTGGGGAGGGGGAGTTCTGGGTATTGTTTTATTTTTGTTTTGGAGTTGTTTTGTTTCTTTTTGTATTTGTTTTGTTTATTTGCTGTTCGACTGCTGTGGTGGGCTTTTATCGGTATGTGCTGGCAGAGATCTCTCCCAGTTATGCACTACTCTCCTTCCAAGCTCCTGGGTCTCCATCCTTTTAGTTGTCCCCATTTGCCCACTGAGGTATATGGGTGATATCAGGCTCTGGGGGTAGTAAGGAGGAGGTGTAGGGGCAGGGGCTGTGGACCGGGAGGGAGAGTAGAGCCGGGTGGGTGGATTGGGGTTGTGGGGACTAAAAGACACCCTGGGACAAAATGGGTTCCTGAGAGGGTTCACCCTGTCTGGTTCTCATACCCAAGGGCTCCACTTTGGGTGGGCAGATGACACGGCTGGCCTTGGTGGCCCATCCTACTCGGGTGGTGTTCTGTAATGCCAGGTCTATCAAAAACAAGACAGCAGTGATTGCTGACCTTGTTGGGTCATCAGAACTGTCTTGCATCACTGAGACCTGGAGGATGATAATGCTGGCCTGGTTCTTGAGTCAGCTGTTCCAGTTGGGTTCTCGGTGATACACCGCCCGAGGATGGATTGTGGGGATGGGGGTGTAGCCATTTGTTTTAAAATGGAATTGGGCCTTGTAGATGTGCCAGTAGGGGAGATCAAGTCCTCTGAATATATCATAGGCACTGGTGTGGGGTGCAGGATTCTTCTTGTCTACCGCCCATCCAGGGGCGAGAAGGAATTCCTGCAGAAAGTCACGGATTCCATCTTTGATATGGTGTTGAAGTCCTCCAGATTGATGATTCTGGGGGGACTTCAATGCCTGGGTCGATGATGAACTCTTGCAATTTGGTCAGAACTTCCTCCAGCTTATGAATTCATTGAGCTTCACACAGGCTATTACCTCTATGACCCATACTCATGGTCACTCATTGGGCTTAGTTTCCTACTGGGTATGGAGATCGCTGACCTGGTGGTGAAGCCAGTCAGATGGTCTGACCATCACATTATAAGG
This sequence comes from Neoceratodus forsteri, assembly GCA_016271365.2. Lineage (NCBI taxonomy): Eukaryota > Metazoa > Chordata > Ceratodontiformes > Ceratodontidae > Neoceratodus > Neoceratodus forsteri. Next base: position 1,070,421,339 of record CM028131.1, on the reverse strand, counting down.
TTCAAGTTCAGGCTGCCCCTATAGGCTTGCCCCATGGAATGTTCCAGTACTGCCCTTAAAGTTTGACTCCAGATGGCCCTGGCGGCAATGCTGAACCTATTAGGTCTTCGAGTGCAAGCATGGACCCAGATAATCTGGTTCAGGCCTATAATAATGCTGTGACCAAGGCTCTGGATTCTATAGCTCCTGTCCATGTTCATCCCCTCACACTCTGGCCTCAGTCCCTTGCTTTGATGGGACCTTGGGGAGCTGAAGTGAGTGGGATGAAGCTGAGAACTGCACCAGTGGAAATGGGCCTTGATGTTGGCAAACTTAGATTGATGACTCATTACACAGACTATCAGTTGGCTGTCTCCCATAAGAAGGCAGAATTCCTGAACAGGGAGATCACTTCCGCACAGAATCGACCAACTTAGCTCTTCTGAACTGTCGACAGACTGTGCAGTCCAGCCTGTCTGAGGTCTTGGAGAGCATTGTCACAAGAGAAGTGTGAAGAGTTTGCTTGATTCTTTGTGGATCAGGCTGCCAACATCAGGTCTGAGATCTGTGCAGCTCATTCCAATGGCTGTGGTGATGGTTGGTGGAAGGCTGCAGCCCCTCAGTTCATCTGGTCTGACTTTGACTGGTTGGCAATCATGGATATTGTGAGAATCATTCAGAATATGCAGCCGACCTGTTGTAGTTTTTACCCTGGCCCAACCCACCTCCTAGTGGAGTGCGTTGATGTCCATTGGCCTGGTCCTAGCTGAGATAGTCCGGTACTCATTAGAAACAGGTGTATTTCCTGACACCCTGAATGAGGCCTTTATGCCAGAACAGGATGGAGCTATCTCGACATTTAACAACTGTCTCGCTCAGATCCAAGACTGGATAAGTGCCAACTGGGTAAAGTTGAACCCTGACAAGACCAAGGTGTTGGCTGTGGACGAAAGTCATAATGCAGAGGGACTTTCGGCTGGGTGACCTTCTGGGCTTAGGCTTGGAGGAAGTCAGCTGATGACCTCTGATCAGGTACGAAATCTGGGCGTTATTTTTGACAAGTGGCTGATGCTTAGGCATCATGTGTCATCTGTAGCCAAGATCTTATTCTACTGTCTGAGGAATATTGCCCAGATTAAGCACCTGGTCCTGCCCAGTGACCTTCCAACATTGGTCCAAGCCTTTGTGACCTCCCGCCTTGACTATTGCAACTCCCTGTTCCTAGGGCTACTGGGGGTTGATATCTGCTGCTTGCAGCTGGTGCAGAATGCCGCTGCCAGGCTGTTGACTGGTCTACCTCAATCATGCCATGTCATACCTGTGCTCCACAGCCAACGCTGGCTGCCAATTCAGTGGTGGATCACTTTCAATGTCAGTTGTTGACCTCCAAAGCCCTACATGGACAGGGACCATGCTACCTGCAAGATCCTCTTCACCCCTACTGCCATCTCTGCCCACTCTGCTCCAACAACGAGGGATTGCTAGAGGTTCCCTGGGTTCATTTGAAGACCTCGGGTGCTAGGGCATTTGCACTTATAGCACCAACCCTGTAGAACTGTCTACTTCATCAGATAAGGGAGTGCCTGACTCTGAAGAGTTTAAAATCTGCATTAAAGACACTCTTTTTTAATCTTGCTCTTTCTGAATTTGGCTACATTGCTAAAGCAGATCTGTATATTATTATTTATTGCTGTTTTTATTCTTTGAATTTTCAATTGTGTACAAGTGCTTTGATACCTTGGTGAATTACGCTTTTTATAAATAAAGAGAGTTGAGACTTGAGATTAGTGGAATTTAGTATTTCAATACTGAAGATACTATGGTCATCCTATTTTAATCTCTTATTATAGAGCTTTATTAGCTTCCACTGTACGTGTTCATAGAAACAGAAACATAGACAATGATGTCAGAAAAAGACCATTGCTCCACCCAGTCTGCGCATAAATACTATCACACCTGGGGCCTACAGTATTGTCCATAGAGGGTTCTAACCCACACTATCCACCTCCATGCTCCCTGCCCTACTGCTGCCACCTTGAGCAACCGCAAAGCCCTTAACTCTATCCAAGCCATGAATGTAACCATAGGTAGTCTTGGTACCCACCACACTGGCTGGCAGTTTGTTCCATGGCTCCACCATACTTTCTATAAAATATAACTTTCTTTACTCCCTCCTGAACTTGACCAGCAATTTATTTATTTATTCAAATTATTTATTTCCAAACTTTCACAGGAAAGACATAATGAGCTGATAACAGCTTGTTTCAATATTTGTAATGGGAGAAAGATATGGAGAGAGTCAGGAGAAGTAAATATGAAGTATTAGAGCATTACAAAATAGTAGTCACATACAGCAATACAGAACAACAAAGGAGCATAATCATAAGCATTATAAAGGCAAATTAGTACATATAGTAGATATAGAATTGAGCATTAGGTAGGCAGGAGGAAGTTACTTGTACAGGTATAGCAGAGGAGGAGTAAGAAAAATGTATAAGGCACTTTGAAAGGGGGGAGGAAGTCAAGGGGTAGTGGAGTCAAGGACAGTTGCAGGTGGGAGTAGAAAAGTCATAAAGAAGAGACTAAAGGGAAAAAACAGAAGAGGCAGATGGATTAATAAGGGAAGAGTATACCAGAGTTTAGGAAAATGAAAGAAGGCAGCATAACCAACAGTTGATTTCGGTTCCATGTAATGATAGCAATCAAAAAACAGTGATCTTTAACACACAGAAATCTGGCCAATGGAAAATCATGTATACAAATGCTCACAGTCTGGGAAACAAGATCCCAGACCTGCAGGCAATAATGACAGAGGCTAAACTGGACATAGTAGCAATTAACGAGATGTAGTTTACCAGTAACCAAACTTGGGAGACTTCAGTACCTGGCTATGTACTGTTCAGAAGAGACAGAGTTGCAAAAAGGGGGGGGGGGTGGAGTGGCCCTGTATGTCAATGAAAATATCAAAGCTACAGAAATTCAAAATACGCATAAGGAGCCAGAAAAACTGTGGGGCACCCTGGAAACAGGAAATGGGACAGCCATAAGAACTGGGGTTGTCTACAGGCCACCAGACCAGGGGGAGGACATAGACACATTACTGTTAGAAGATATACAAAACATGACAGCTAAAGGGGAGGTTCTGATAATGGGAGACTTCAACATGCCAGATACAGATTGGTCAATACCAGCAGGAACATCTGCCAGAACTAGACACATGGTGGATTCCCTGCAGGGGGTGGGCCTCAAACAACTGGTACAACAACCCACAAGAGACAGGGCTATCCTAGATCAAGTACTGACTAACAGGGAAAGGATTACAGATCTCCAGGTATAGGTCACCTGGGGGCCAGTGACCATCACATGGTATGGTTCAGTTTGGCCACTACAGCTAAATCATCCCATTCCAAGGCAAAAATATGGGACTTCAGAGGAGCTGACTTTGATAAGATGTCCAACAGAGTTAAGCTAGCCCTGGCAAAAAGAAATACAGGTGAGGGGGTACAGGCAAAGTGGGCAAGTATTAAGGATGCAATACTTGAAGCAACATCCCACTGTGTTATAGAGAAAAGGAAGTGCAAAAGAAGAAGGAAACCACTTTGGTTCTCAAAAACGGTAGCAGAAAAGGTCAGAGCCAAAAGGCTGGCCTTCAGGAAATATATGGGAATGCAGCGGGATGAAGACAGAGAGACATATCAAACTAAGGGAAGCAGGGAAGGCAGTAAGGCAGGCAAAGGCCCAAACCGAGGAAACACTAGCACAGACAGTAAGAGAAGGTGACAAGACTTTCTATAGATACATTAGGGAAAGGCAAAAGTCCAGAGGGGGTATTGCTAAGATCAAAGGAGATAAGGGGGCATGTGAGGAGGAGGACCATGTAAAAGCATCTATCCTAAATAGATACATCTGCTCAATATTTACTGAAGAGACAGTAGGGCAGGGCCTACAGCTCAGCACCAAGGACACAGGGAGAAGGGAGATGTGCACTAGTCCCTTCACAAAAGAAAGGGTCCTACAAGAGCTCAATAAGCTCAGGGTGGACAAGGCAATGAGGCCTGATGGCATACATCCCAGGGTACTAAAGGAGCTAAGGGTGGAACTAGCAGAGCTATTATCAGAACTGTTTAGTGAGTCTCTGAGCACAGGAGAGGTCCCAGAAGACTGGAGAAGGGCTCCTGTGATCCTGCTCCACAAGAGTGATAACAGGGAGGAGGCAGGGAACTACAGACCAGTCAGTCTTACCTCAGTAGTGGGCAAGATTATGGAGGCACACCCTAAGGAAATGATAGTGCAACACCTGGAATCCATAGGAGCACAGGATCCAAGACAGCATGGGTTTACAAAAGGAAGGTCCTGTCAAACTAATCTCATAGAGTTCTTCGACTGGGTAACCAGAGTGGTGGACCAAAGGGGAGCTGTTGATGTTGCTACCTTGACTTCAGCAAAGCTTTCGATACTGTTCCACATAGAAGATTGATTAATAAGCTGGGTAGGCTTGGGGTGGGTCAGAAGTTGGTCAACTGGGTGGCAAACTGGTTGACAGGCAGAAAACAGAGAGTGGTGGTAAATGGTATACAGTCAGAAGAGATGCAAGTCACAAGTGGGGTAATTCAGGGATCAGTCCTGGGGCCAGTCCTCTTCAATATCTTCATCAGTGACATTGCAGATGGACTGGAGGGTAAGGTTTGTCTGTTTGCAGATGACACCAAGATCTGCAACAGAGTAGATGATCCAGATGGGGTGGCAGAATGAGAAGAGATCTGGATTAACTAGCAAAATGGTTGGAAGAGTGGCAACTGGGGTTTAATGCAAAGAAGTGCAAAATCATGCACATAGGGAAGAGAAATCCTGAAGCCACCTATAGGCTGGGAGGGGAGTTGCTGGCAGTCACAAAGGAAGAAAGAGACTTGGGCATCATCATCATTGATGACCTGAAATCATCCAAGCAGACCACAAAAGCAGTAGATAAGGCTAGGGGGATGTTAGGGTGTATTAGTAGGGGTATCACAAGTCAGAAGAGGGAGGTAATAATCCCTCTTTCCAAGACACTGGTTAGGCCCCATCTGGAGTACTGCGTGCAGTACTGGAGGCCACACCTTCACAAGGACATTAACCAAATTTAGGCAGTCCAGAGAAGGGCAACCAAAATGGTGCAGGGACTGCATCAGAAAACATATGAGGACAGATTAACGGAGCTCAATATGTATACCCTAGAGCAAAGGAGAGAGAGAGGTGATATGATCGAAACATTCAAACACCTCAATGGCATAAACAAGGTGAAAGAGTCTAACATGTTTCAATATAAGAAAAATAGCAGGACAAGAGGACACAGCATGAAATTCGAGGGAGGCTGATTAAGGGGTAATGTGAGGAAGTTCTTTTTCACAGAAAGGGTGGTGGATGCATGGAACGGCCTACCTCAGGAAGTGATGGATATGAATACAGTGCAGGGTTTCAAACAGGCATGGGATAGGCATAAGAGAGTAATACAGATGAGTATGAATAGATAGGCCATTGACAGAGCAAAGGCTGATGGCACATTTATAAGGTAGAAAAAGAAATGGGCAGACTGGTTGGGCCTTGTGGTCCTTATCTGCTGTCAACTTTTATGTTTCTATGTTTCTATGTATCATAGCCAATGTACATCACCAAAAAGCATTTTGGTGATATATGAACACAAGCAACCTGACTTCCAACAAATGACATGTGTTATGTTGACACCCCCCACCCCCTTTCTTAGGATTGTTAACTCCAGGGGTGCATGTCAAGGAGGGGCAAAACACAGACCACAAAAAAGAAAAAGAGAGCTGCAAGCAGCGACAAAAAATCACCCCAGCAGGTCTCAAACCCAGTTCTTGCTGTACTGTAGCCAGCCACCCTCACCACCACACCACAGGACTGGCTTGTTGACAGCAGGATCCCAACCTACACAAACCCACCCTCCTATCCTCTCCTCCACCTCCCTATCCCTCCTTTCCAGTCACTCTAGTTGCCACAGCATTACTACTCTAGCAGGGTAGCTGTTCATGACAGCAATATAAATGAGTCGCTGTTTCTACAGTCGCTCATTTAATATCTCTATCATCACTGGCTATCGTTGATTTCCTAGATTGAATAGAAAGGGAATGAGAAACATTCCTGTGGAGAGGATAAGAGGAAGAAGGAGAAGAGTACATTGTGCAGGTAGGTGTGAGGGAAAAGAACCAAACCAGAATTTGGATATAAATAAGGCACAATGAGAAAGACACCAGCCATCAAGAGCGGGGAGACAAAGGGCAGAGCAGAGCAAGCAGAGGTGGGTACAAGGGGACAGTCTAAGACAAAATGACAAAAAGAGTAAAAGTGGGGTCCAGTCTGACAAGGGAAGATTTGGGAGCTCCACTGTAAACTGTCACCATAGTCAGAAATAGGGAAGATCATCTTAAAACAATCTCTCAGAGGGCAGGAGCAGGATACTCACTTTGTTCTTGTAAAGTGTACAAAGCTTGGGGAACAGCTTTTGGTGTGTGGAAATAATATGCAGCGAGAAATCAAGATGTCAGTTCAGCCAGAGCCTGAGGTAATTAAAGGAAGCTCCATCCTCAATTATACCATCATCAAGGGTGTGAAATAAAGTGAGTGAGGGGAGTCTGGTAAGCCTCTGATTGGTGCCAAAAGTTATGGAAAGTTTTTTTTGGCATTGAGAGACAGCTGGTTAGACTGTAACCAGGGCTGGATATTGTCAAAATCCATCTGTAATTGGGAATTAAGGTACTGTATCATCAGCATACATATGAATGGTCACAGAGGAACAGAGAGAGGGGAGGTCATTCAAGAAAATGGAAAATAAGGGCTCATGACAGACCCTTGAAGAACACCTGAGCAGACGGGGAGTGAGGAGAAGACTGAGCATCTAATCCAGACAGCTTGACACCGTCCCTCAAGGTAGGCATGAATTCAACTGACTGAGGAGTCAGAACACCCCACTACCTTAAGATTACTCAAAAGAAAAGGGTGGGGCACAGTGTCAAAATCTTTAGCAAGATTAACAAACATGGTGGATGTGATCAGACTCTGATCCATACGTGACAGAATGGAGTCAGTGAGCAGGAGGAGGAGGGCAGTGGAAGTGGAGTGGGATTTCCTAAAACCAGACTGGAAAGAGGTGAAGAAGAAAGAGAGCTGAGAAAGAATCAGGTGTTCCTCCAATGTAGCCAGACAGGGAAGGAGAGAGATAAGATTTATACTAAATAGTTCCTCACAGTTTACCTTGTTCATTCCTTTTAGGAACTTGAGGGTTTCTATCATATCTCCCCTCTCTCATCTGGTCTTCAGCAACTACATGTTCAGTGCCTTGAGCCAATCCTCAAGATCTGACTGACTGGCCAAGAATCTTTTTAGTCACCTGAAGTTGCACAGTTCCCAGCCTGTCCTCATCTTTAATTAAGCGAGGATATAAGAACTGGGCACAGTACTCCAGGTAGTGCCTTACCAGTGATCTGTGGGGAAGTAGAAGTGGCTGCAGAAGCTGGGAGTGAGAGCAGCTACCAGCTACCCTACAACAAAGAGATGATTTACTGAGCACATTGAATTCTCAATTCAGGGGCCTGTAACAGTAAGTAGAAGTCAGTGTTTTGGTTCTCTGTTTTTGGGGTTGTCTTTACTTAGTGTAACTTTAATTTGATGGGGATGTAATCTAACTGGGAGAATATTTGCAATCATTTGTGACTAGAGCTGTTACTGAAACTCTGTGAAAGAGGTGTCTAATAAGAGGAGAAGCTAAAGAAGGCTTGCAGGACTGTGGATTACAGACTGTAGTTGACTGTGGACTCTGTTTGCTGCAGAAGCAGGGAGTGAGAGCAGCTACCAGCTACCTTAAACTAGAGCTGTGTTTTTGCCCTGTAGTTTACAGAAGAAAGCATTTTTTTACCTGATTGTTTTTTGTAGGCACCGAGTACCAAGGAAGCTGTGGCAGAGAGCGATGGCTGGAGGTCATTATCCACTTGGGGACAAATAACCTATCCAAAGATAAGACAACCAGCTCTGAGTTTAAACTGTGAATACCTCTTGCAGTGGACTAAAGGCAGCTAGCCTATTACAATCCAAATTCCAGAACAGCTCGCACTCCTGACGTAGATGGAGTCCACACACAAAGACAGAATTTTTTTAGTAGCTTTAATGATAAGTAATAGTGTGAACAAATACAGCTTTCCACACACCTCATTGCCCTGGCGCTTTGCATAAAACCCTTCCTCAGGGGGAGTGGTGAAAGAATTAAATGTGCACTTTATATACAGTGATAAACAGTCACGTGACAATTGCAAGTGATTAAGTACAGAAACAAATAATGTATGTTGATTTTAGCTGTTATGATTTTATACCTTTATATCAAAAATCTTATACAAAACAACCCACATTTTACAAAAGGTTCTATAAAAAATCAATACGATTGTATCAAATATACTGTATTCTGCAGTCACCCTGTAATCCAATTGATGTTGCAGCTTAAATAATTTTTTTATAGTAAATTTATAGCATTGCAACTGATTTCTAATTTGGAAACATGGGAGATTCCAGAAAGTGCTAGAGTCCATACTCAGAAGAAAGAGATTTACTCAATCCATGTTATTTTATATATGGAGGAGGAGGAGTAGTAGCAATCCGCCAATCTATGCGATCATATATAGCTCCACTTCAGGGACAAGGTATCCTAGTGAAAATAGAAAGAAAGAAAATGAAAATATTAAGTTTTCTGATTGCAAAGAAAACAATATATCTTTTAAATGCTTGAATAATATGTGTGCCCATCATAGTAAATATTTACAAAGTTTGTTATTTTCTTATTACATTTGCTTCCAAATAAAGTTTTCTTAACATACTTTGATTAAAAAACCAGGAAACTGTCAAAGGTTCTCACTAAACCAGATAGAGGTATCCATAGCATCAAAATCCAAAAACAGGGGTAATAGTCAGGGAACTCTAATTTGCACAGAGAGGTGAACCATCCAAAATCTCGAAATTGTTTTTATAGATTTGTGAAGCCACAGTGGGGTGAAAATATTACCTATTACACATAGAGACGTGAAAGCCAAATCCTTTTAATCTAAAAGGTATGGTTTGATGTCCTAAATGTTGTTGAGACCAGCAGGTTTAACACTTCTCAATGTGAAGATCCAGAAGCTCTCTTTTAAGGAGCTCATTCTGTCTATTCCCACTTTTCTTTTTCATTTTTACATTTTCAATTCCCATGAACTAAACATTTGTACAGTCTACATTATAGAAATTGGAAAAGTGTGCCCGACAGATGTATCCATTTTATTATTTTAAATTGCTCTCATGTGCTCTTGGATCTGCTGGTTTAGAGGTCTCACTGTGCATCCCACATATACTTTTTTGCAGGGACACCATAAAGCATAGACCAAAAAAGTGGTATCACAGGTTATACTCTGTCTTAGTTCTGCAGTAATGTTGGGCACAAGAGGGTGTTTGAAAGTTCTATCTGTATTTGCAAATTTACAGATATTACTCCTCTTGCATTGGAAAAAATCTGGGGATCTACTGGGTAGCCAGTTATTGAAACTGGCGGGGGGGGGGGTTCTAGTCTGCCATGGACAACCAGGTATTTCTGGCTCTTGAAAAGGATGCTCTAGGTGTTTCCCCCACAGCTTCAGCTAATTCCCTGTCACTTAAAAGGATATCCCAATTCTTGTGAATAATGTTCCCAATTCTGCCAGCTAAACTACTATATTCTGTAACAAATGTTACAGGTTGGTGTGTTTGATTTTCAGTTCCTTCAATTGTGTTAAGATTTCTGTTTTCATTCTGCAGCAAATTAGTTCTAACTGGAGAGGGTGCCTTTTCTTTTGCTGTATAAAGCCCTTCCTTAGAATACCCTCTATTCAGAAGTATTTTTTCTAACTCCTCTGCCTGGTCTTTGAAGTTCTGAATATCACTACAGTTTCTACTTAAACATAGCATCTGACTGTATAGTATTGAAACCTTCAGACATGGTGTGTGTACTTTCTTTTTATAAGACATCTTTATTCATTTTCAGTAAACAGACAAACAAACACATACCTGGCAAAGCCAGGGAATACAACCCCAAACTGGCTGTGCGAACTATATACATCCCCCTATATACAAGCACATTAGAAAACCGCCCCACATTGAGATCAAGCTCCAAGGTCAATAATGCCCTGATATGTGTGTGTGCACTTTCTGTCCTTAAGAGGGAATTGGTGGCTGTGTCCTTTCTGAAACATCTGGTGGTGACCAGTTGTCCTGGTGTACCTCTTAGTTCCAAGTCTAAGAAATTCAGTTTTTTTCTACTCATACAGTAAGTAAATCGAAGGTTTAGATAATTTATATTTAAACAAGCAACAACATCTGTGATTTTTTCTTCCTCACCATCCCAGACACACATATAATCATTAATGTTTCATTTACAATACTGAAATATTTTTTAAAGAAAGGATTTGCTACTGGATCCAAGACCACAAATTGTTCCCACCAACCTAGAAAAAGGTTGGCATAGCTCAGTGCCATGCTGGAGGATAAGGATAAGGCAAGCTTGGAGCAGGTGAAGGAGGACTTTACAGTGTTAGGAGGATGCCTGGGGAAGGTAGCAAGCTCCATGACGTTTCAGAGTTGCTGCCAGTCCACGGCAGGGTGGGAGAGGAATCTCTGCATTAGTAACTTCAATGCATGGTTGAATGGCTGGTGTAACGAGAAGGGGTATGGCTTCATTGGGGACTGGGGACCCACCTGTACTGATTCAACCCTGTACAGTAGGGAGGAACTGCATCTGTCCAGCAAGGGGAAGGCAGCCTTCAATGCATAGTTTAAATGCTCTGCTGATGAGCATTTAAACTAACTGGGGGGAGGGCAACAGGAGTAGGAATACTCAGGCTGCCCACCCCAAAATGGTAGAGAAAGCAGAACAATGGAACAGGAAAAGGAGTTGATATCAAGGTCACTGGAGTCCGGCAGAAATGGAGTAGGAAAGGAATCAGGAACACAACAGAAAAATATCAGGAAAGGGGGAAGATGCAGGGGACAAAAAGCAGGATGAGAGAAAGAGGTCAGGCAGTAAAACTTGGAAGTTCATGGTGACAAATCCATGCAGCCTGGGAAATAAAGTTCTAGACATGGAGGCATTAATAATTGAAGGAGGCCTGGACATGGTAGCAATAAATGAAAGTTCCAAGGGCAAAAATACTGCGCTTATGCATAGAGGGTTTGCAACCAAGGCAGACAATACCCACAACACAATGAATAATTCCAAAAGGTAGCGCCTCAGATGAATAAAATGAACTGCACATAGCACTTAGCAACCATTGTTGAATTTAATAGCCACCACTTTGTGGGAGCTCCTAGCGCCTAGGCAGAGTGCCTTCAAGGGGCGTGATACAAACCATACAAACTCCATTTAAATACTAACACAAGTGTGACATCACATAGTGATTATCCTATCATGATAATGCTTTACAAATCATGACATTATATTAATTGCAATTGGGAGGGAGGAATACAAAAAAGAACTTCCTCAAATTCTAAATGGTTATTTATTTAAGAGTTTTACCAGGAAGCCATGCTGAGTGGGATAAAACCTGCAGTGGATGTACTCTAACAACAGAATTCAATTTTTGAAGTGCTGAGTCAAAAAAATAAGTATATGTATTGCAGTTAAAGGCATCCTTGCCAAACTCTCTCTGAACTCTGCATGCCATACCTTAACTTCCAGTAACCAAAGGCTCATAGTAGTAGACTAATATAACATTTTAACCCAAGATGTAAATTGATCTGGGATTCTGTATTTTCAAGTACAAAGATAAAATCTTCTGTGAAACCATATCAAAAGCCTATTTTGATCCAGCGATAAAATAAAATCTGATGACAGTCTTAATTGTGTTCTTTCTATTAGCTCCCTTCAATACACTAAATTATCATAAAAGTAGTTCCTGGTAGACAGCACATTTGGGAAGAAGAAACTAATTCTGATGCAGCCTTAGTTAATCAGGAATTCAGAATTTTGGATACTATTTTATAATCCATATTTAACAAATCAATAGGCCTCCAATTGTCAAGATTTTTTCTGTCTCCTTTCTTATTGAAAGTACAGTTCCTCTAGACCAGGTTCAGTCAGGCTGCAATTGACTTTCCTCAGGGATCAATATGACAAGTTACTTCATGAACGGGCAAAATATGCCATTTTCAAAACCCACTCTGCCTATTTAGATAAGGGTGAAAAAGCAGGACAATTGATATCAATGCATCTTAAAAAATCTGATTAATCTCGACTCATCCCATCGATTTTATCAGAAATGGATAACCATGCTAAAACCACTCCTAGTGATATTAATCAGGAATTTGGGCATTTTTTTATCAAGAGTTGTATGCCCCATTATCGCCCCTTCTATTAAAGAACTTCAATCCTATTTGGATAGTGCAGATTTACTAACATTGTCCGTGAGAACAACAGAATGACTTATCCAGGCCTATCTTACCATCAGAGATTTTAGACGTGATTAAAACTCTAGCTCAAGAGAAAACACCTGGTCCAGATGGAATTTCAACAAATTTTCATAAAGTTTTTGCTGAAGATCTAGTTCCTCCGTTACTTAGGTTTTATTTATATATTTACAGACATGGATTTCTGATCCTAATTTATTAGAAGCCCTGATTATATTATTACAAAAACCTGATTAACCATTAGATTGGGTAGGTAGTTATAGACCAATTTCATTAATACATTATAATGATAAAATACTCAGTAAAATTCTTGGTAATAGAATTAGTAAGGTTTGGGTTTCTTTATTTTGTAGGAACAAGTGTGATTCATGTCTTCCAGGTTGCCTTCTGATCAACTTCGGAAATTAGCTCATATTTTCTCTGAGTCTGGGGACCCTGCAGTGCCTGCTGAGTTTTTGTTCTTAGATGCAGAGAAAGCCTTTGATAGAGTTAGTTGGCCCTTTGTTTTTGCTATGCTGTCTAAATTTCAGTTCCGACACTTTCCTTATGTGGATTCATATACTGTATTATATTCGCCTCACAGTGCAAAAATGTATTGCAATGGTATTCTTTCTTCCTTGATTCAGCTGCAATGTGGTACTAGATAAGGCTGTCCTATTTCTCCTATCTTATTTAACCTTTATCTTGAGCCTTTGCTTAAAAAGTTGAAGATTAGTCCTCCATTATCAGAGTTTCAGTTTATAACCTCTATGACATTATCGATGTATGTTGATGATATTTTATTGCATATTACTAATTCAGCCAAATCTCTTCTGGTAGTCTTAGAAACCATGCAACAATTTAGTCAATTCACTAATTATAAACTTAATATAGATAAATCAATGGTTAGCCCTTTCAATGCTGGCATTTGTAAAACAGATATTATCAAATGGGTACATCCTGGTTGCCTAATAAAATCAAATATCTTAGTTTACATGTCACTAGGACTGCAGCACAGCTTAAAAGTTAAATCTGGATGATTTGTTAATAAATATTAAACTGGATTTAGAAATGTGGAAGTTGCTTCCACTGATGTTTTAGGAAGGATCAATATTCTAAAATTAATGTCCTTCTTCATCTTTTTGTCCCTTAAATATGCTTAACTTGTTTATTCCTGTGTCTTGGTATTGGAAAATTCATGCTTTTATTTCATTGTTTATATGGTTAGACAAACATCCTCAGTGAGCATACCATAGACTAGCAGCAGGGTGGTCTTAAACTACCCCATTTTGTCATACATTATCTTGCTAGCCTTGCCAGTAAATATTTAAAATGGTTACTCATTAAAAGAGATCACAATCCTTCTGATTATATCCCTATTTGGAACTTGAATTAGATTTAATAGTAAAATGGAGGTTATCATCCTTAGCAATGCCTTTTATTATGGTATTATGTGAACCCCAGTCTGGCCATCACTCAGTTTGTCACCCCAGAAATAGGTATACTGGGTGATTATAGAAGAATTTTGATTACAGTTGTACATACTGTATGGATATGATTTTTATTTTGATGAAACAGGTTGTATTGAGACACTGGCAGGAACAGGAAGTAATCTCCTTTCAGGAGTGGCTCAATTACATTTTATCTCATTTACGACTAGAGGGAATGATTGCTAGTGTACACAATATGTATACTATTTATTATACTGAGTGATGAATTTGATCTAGATTACATGCCATTTAGTCCTGGCCCAGGCTCCTTCTGCTATATTTTCTCCTCTTCTTCTTTTTATAAATGTAATTGTGTAAATTGTTACCGACATCGCCATTCTGTAATGTTTTTAGGCTCTGTCTTTTAGGTCTATTTCTTTAGACTCTACCTCTGTGTTAGAAAGGGTATGGGGAGTGCAGGGTGGCGGGGATTTAGGTTTAGATTATTATTTTGTTTGTTTGTTTCCTTGTTGTGGTTATATAGTTGAATTGCATTTTTGTTTAATTAATAAATATTTGAGAATTTAAAAAAAAGTAATCTTGGTGAACTCCCTGATCACTTTGTCCTGACGGCACTGCCACAGCTGTGCAGGATACACTGCAAGAGTGATGAAGCAAGAGCAGGAGGGCAACTGTTTGGGGTATCTCCCCACATACAGGTCAAGCCCTCTCCTTGCAAAATAATCTACAAAAGGTTAAAATGTTCACTGAGTAAGTTTGCAGAGCAGTTTATTTTTGGACTGTTTGTTAATGCTGTATAACTGGTTTTAATTGCTAGTAAGTTGGGACAGGATACAACCTTGTCCAGGCAGGGTTGCTTGTGATACTCTGATAAGCAATGGTGCTTTTTTAAGATCCAAGCATGGCATGAGCTACCTTATCCATGGGCTGGACACAGCCCTATTCATTACACAGCTGACAATCTCAAGGGAAATGACAAAGTTTCACTTCCATTGTTTTATGGATAGTGTATTGGCAGACATGCTAAGGACCAACCCTCTTTGCTCTTCATTAGGTATGAGGAATGGGGGGCTGACCTATTATGTGGATTTCATGGAACATTAAAGGTGTTCACGCCTCCATAAAGTGTTGCAAAATATTAGATTACCTTAAAAGGGAAGGGGCAGGAATACCATTCCTACAAGAGACTCATTTCTCAGAAATGGAAACAGCAAAACTAAAAATGGGGTGGGTCTCCCACATGTTTAAAAGCACTTATAATTCAAAGAGTAGAAGGATGGCCATCCTCATACATAAGAACATCCCCATGACAGTGGAGGGAACTATCTCAGATCCAGAAGGCTGGTATATAATAGTTAGAGGGGAACTGCTCGGGCAAGAGTTCACATCATGCAACATATATGTCCCAAATTGCACAGATGCCACACTCTTCCAGGACATGACACAACCACTGGTATCACACAGTAAAGGCCAACTAATTCTGGGAGGGGATGTGGCCATGGAAGATTTTCTGAATCGTAGCAGAGCTCCTTCTGGGCTATGCTCAGTGGCATCTGTGACACTTGCCCAGATGGTAACTGAGCTAGGTCTCACTGACTTTGGCACCTAGTGTATCCTACAGACTGGAACTACTCCTTTCACTTGGTACCACATCAGTCCCACTTAT
This sequence comes from Neoceratodus forsteri, assembly GCA_016271365.2. Lineage (NCBI taxonomy): Eukaryota > Metazoa > Chordata > Ceratodontiformes > Ceratodontidae > Neoceratodus > Neoceratodus forsteri. The sequence continues at coordinate 1,070,405,814 of CM028131.1, read as the reverse complement.
AGATTGACCTATGGTTAGTACCGCACCAGATGGTGCCTGATGTGACAGATGTCTCCATTGGGATGATCATCATTTCAGATCAAGCCCTGTTGACCTTTACCAGGTTTTCAATACAGATCCAAGGCACTGACGAAAGCAAGGAGAGTTCAGTGCCTCTTTACTAAGGATAACATTTCTGCTAATTCCTCAGCAAGGAAATGCAGACCTACCTAGTAACTAACCATAAAGGGGACACATCAGCAGTCACCCGGTGGTATGCACTGAAGGCAGTCATCAGGGTGCAGTGCATTAGCTATGCCTCCCATTTGAAGAAAGTCAGGCTTAAGGACCTTGACAAGCAGCTCAATACATTTAAGAGCCTGGAAGAAAGGTACAGGGTATAGAGTGTCATTGTGGCTCAGTTGGTAGCACATCCACCTCAGGACACGAAGGTCATGGCTTCTAGTCCCACACTGGGATTGGGCTCATACCTAAATGCTGGCACCTGAATTTAGCACTAGGGGGATGCTGTACTGTTGGGGTGTGCTATCCTTCAGATGAGACATTAAACCAAGGTCCCATCTACCCATCTCTAGTGTTGTCCTGGTGGGTGTCCACGTGGAAGTAAAAGAACCCATGGCAAGTTGGCCCAGTGGTGAAGAGGGTTGAGGTGCCATAGGTGCCTCTGCAGTGACCTATGTTCAGGAACAAACACAGGTCCTTGAGTCGGCCAAGAGGGAGGATCAAGCATTCGATGGACTGCTCTCCTCCCTCATGGAGGGGGTATCTTCTGGCTTGGTGATTGACTGCCACCTGGAGGAATCCTGCTGGGGTGCAGTGAGTCACCACTGGGCTCCACAACAGAGCACCAGGGGCGAACTCCATGAAGGCAGAGTATGCACAAAGTGCTCATTGCATGTAATGTGTGGAGCCCATGGGGAAAAACATAGAGAGGAAAACCTGTGGGATGGGCTCCACGATGCTCTGTCCATCACACTGTCGACCATCCCACTCTCTCTGAGAATCTGGAATTGTCTAGATTGTGTTCTGGGTGGGGGAGGATGGCCCTGTCTTCCTGGCCCTGCTGGGGGGAAGGGGAGAATCTGTGGGGAATACTACTCTCCAGTCCATTGGAGGAGAGATAGGATGGCAGCAGCTAATGGGTCAGGGCGGAACCAGCCACCTGTCCTGCCACAAAGAAATATCATTATATCAAAAAAAGAATCCATGGCACTTTTCACAAGAGTAGGGGACATTCCATGATGTCCCTTTCCCATATAACTGGTTCATGCATTTGTCTAAGGCTGTGTGTGGGTGTTGATGTGCACTTTGGGATGCAATGTATATGAAATGCACTATATAAATGTTGATTCTTTTTCTACATGGCAGACTTATACAGAGAAAAATGGTTACTGCCTGAAATAACAGGCACTAGATATAAGGTGAATATGCATCTCCATCAGAAAGTGGAATTTACGCTATTCCATGTCAAACAGCACTTTTGAGATGTGGGAGAGAAATTAAGGCACCTGCTAGCTTATCAGCTAAAGAAGAGACAAGAGAAGTCCAGAACTGTGGTCATTACAGCGGCCAACAGCGATCTTAGGAAAGACCCACTAGGGATCAATACCTCATTCAGGGAGTTCTACCAGGTCATCTATACAAAAGAGGTCTCCCTTCAGAGACAGAGCTCTCATAATTATGCCCCCAGATCCTCCAAATCTGGACATAGCCCAATGGGAAGACTCAGACAAACCCATCACACAGCAGGAGCTTGAGAAAGCCTTATGCACAATGCCAACCAGGAAGATTCCGAGCACAGAAGGCCTCCCTGCAGAGTTCTTGCACCACTTCTGGAATATTCTCTTAACACCCTTGATGGATGCCCTGCAGGAGGTGGTATGGTGGGGACACTCACACCCAGCATAGAAAGGTGGTAATTACCCTGATACCCAAGGAAGGTAAGGACCCTCTCATGTGGCAGCTATCAGCCCATATGTCTACTGACTGCCGACAGCAAAGTCTATGCAAAAATGCTGGCCACTAGGCTTAAGGGAGTAATCGCCACTCTCCTGGAGACAGATCAAGTAGGCTTCATCCCACAAAGATAGACCACAGATAACATTAGAAGGCAACTTAACCTCATATGGAAAGCAGCCCCTATCCGCCAGGCAGCAGTGTTTCTCTCTCTTGATGCAGAGAAAGCATTCAACAGAGTGGAGTTGGATTATCTCTTTCACATCCTAAAATATTTGGATTGGGAGACACCTTTGTAATTTGGACATGTACACTCTGTAGAGGTGTATTATCCTCCATCACTAACAATGCACAACAGTGCATAAACTTCCTCTCCTTTTACCAGGCAGGGATGCCCCCTCTCACTGCTCCTCTTTCTACTATCCCTAGAACCCCTTTTGCAGGCCATATGGCAAAATGGGCACATACATGGCATTCTCATTGGAGGTGAACACAAGGCCCTGGTGTATGCAGATGATATCATGCTGGTTCTCTCCCAGCCTGGAGACTCAGTACCATCTGTGCCAGACTTACTGGCTAAATACAGCAAACTCTCTGGGTACAAAGCTAATGTTCCAAATCCATCATACTCCCCTTTCTTGATAGTGTCACCACCCTACCAAACTACCTATGGGTTCTCCAACCAGCACAGAATAGCATAAAATACCTTGGAGTTGAATTTTCCTGGACTATTGCTACTCTAGCCCAAGTTAACATTCCTCCACTGATGGCAGACAATGGTAGAGATATGGAGAGGTGGAGCCGACTGCACCTCTTTCACTGGGGGAAGGCACACGCATATTAAATGATGGCGCCTTCTTGGACCCTCTACCTATTGGATAACTTACAAACATACGAAATTTGCCAGCAGATAAAGGCCTAGAGGTCTATCAAGTCTGTTTGAATGTGCAGCTAACACCCCTTATTCTGCAGCTGCCCCTCCCTTCCACCCTTCCCCTCCATTGACCCTCCCCCGTGTCCTGTCCCATCCCCTTTTGAAGCAGTCCACTGTTCTACTGGATACCACTTCTGCAGGTAACGCATTCCACCCAGCTACCACCCTCTCTATAAAAAAGTGTCTCCTCATCTCCCTCCTGAACCTTCCTCCCTCCAGTCTCATATCATGGCCCCTGGTGTCCCTCCCCTCCCTTACTTTGAACAAACCCTCTGTACCCGTCTTGTTTATTCCTTCCATGTACTTAAAGGTTTCAATCATGTCCCCGTCCTCAATCCTCAGCAGAGTACATGTTCAATTCCTCACTCGCTCTCGCATGATAAGTCCCCCAACTTACCTATCCTGATCAAACAGAAGCTGCTTGTAGGGGTACAGAACCAAATGCTCTCCTTCATTTTGAGGCAATTGGCCCAAAAGGCTCAGCTTCAAACAACTTATCCAGCCTGTAGGGCAGGGAGAGCAAAAGCTCTCAGACTTTGCACTGAAACACAATGCACATCTGCTACTTCAAATGGCCCAAACATTCCACATGGTGGGGTGTATGACATCTCTGAAATGCGCCTATTGTGAAGCCCACATCCTGGGGCAAGACCTATATAACTCAATCATGTTTGGGAGGCCTCCAGTGGCAGCATCTTCTCCCACCCAACAATCCACTCCACCAGGAAAGCCTGGCAGAAGAATAGCAATGTGGCAAAATGTGAGCCCACAGGATCTCCCTTGTTCCCTCTGTGGCATAATCTGGCATTAAAAGTTGGCACCACCATTTGTCTCAGTTGGTAGATAACAGTACAAGGTACCTTAAAATGTCCAGCAAGATTCAGGAGGAGCTCAGGTTGGGAAAGACCCTGCACTGGCAGTACTTGCAGCTGATACATTCTTGCAGCATACACACTGGCCCACAGTACAGGGTGCAACAAAAACAAGACTTAGATGACTTACTGGTGCCTAAGTAGAAAGCACCTCTATGTGCAGGATACATATTTAAGGGGCTACTGATCCTGAAGCCAGATCCAACAGATCAGATCCACCAAAAATGGAGCAGTGAACTGCAAACCTATATATCTCCACAAGCATGGTCAGGGGTCTGAAGCAAACTTAGATTGGCTGCCCGGGAAACTTGGAACAAGTTTAAGCAATTCAAAATAATTCACAGGTAGCACAGGACACTTCAATAATTACAAATGTAGGGACTCGCAAATTCAGACAAGTGCTGGAGATGCTCCTCAGCAGTGGGTAACATCATGCACCTTTTCTGGGATTGCTCCTCCCTTTGGGGCTCTGTAAAGAAGCCCAGGGAGCCATGTCAGACCTGATGGCTCATAACGTTACCCTCTCAGACAGGACAGCAATGCTAGGAATTTACATGGAAGGAGAAGGCTGGGATACACTCACACCTGGAGATAAACAATGGATTCTAGGATCCTCTCAACAGCTATGTGGTTCATCCTGTGACACTGGAGAGGTGAGACCCCACCAGATGTCTCAGAATGACTCCTATAGTTGGGGAAAATGGCTAGTTTTGAGAGTTCATTATAATACCAACAGCAAACTGGACACATATGTAGCTATCTGGGGACCATAATTTACTTCTATATACTGTAAAATCCCTCAGGGACATCACTTACCTCACTATTCTCTAGGCAGGTAGCCCCATTATCTGGTCTATATGCACATACTGCACTCACAGTGAGGGATAAGACATGTTCTTAACTGCAGATTGCTTTACTGCAACCACTCTGATGACCCAGGAGGGATCTGTGCATTAGGCAAGATACTCCTTTCCCAGTAGCTAATAGCGTGACCCTTGACATAGCTCAGATAGCTTATGTTATAATAACCTCAATGTAGTTTTTTAGGTTATGGTTCGTAGTAGAGCTGTAGTTCAAAGTCATTAGAATAAATTTGTTGGACTTAGTAGTTTTATTTTATTAGTAGTGCCTGTGATTTTTCTGCCTCTCTAAAGGACATTTGTATATCTTTGTTACAAAGCTAATTCTTTAGTCTATTCCTCCAAGGCTGCAATCCTGGCTAGGACTGTTATTGTTTTGATGTTGATTCTTTGTGACTGCTTTTATCTGTTGTACTTTAGAATTTCCAAATAAAATTTTAATTACAAAAATAAAATCCCTCAGGTCATCATTGTACTAAGGAGACCTACAATGCCCAAGGTGTGAGAAGGGCAGACTGGCACGAGGGAGTCAGACGCAGAAAAAACAGCTGCATTATACACCTCAACCTCTGCGCTGCACCCCCCTGGAGGAATGTTCACCTGGGCTCAGATGATGTCAGACTTGACATTCCTCCACCCCATATGTGAACCATCTCTGCAGGGGGAGGAGTTATGTAATTATCCCGCCAGTTAATGCAGACAGCCATATATCTCCTGAACATAAACAAATCCAGAATTACAAGCTTAACCCATGAACTTTCATAAACTTTAAATTGCTTTCTTATTGGGTTGCTACTGTTTATGGAACACATAAGTTAAAACATGAAACCCCGTACACACCCATCACCCGGCTGTCTACATTAGCTGGCTCCCCACCAATCACCAGTACATTAGCTAGGGACTGCACCTTATTTAAAGTGAGCCAACTGGTAGCCTGTGAGGAAGGCGAATGTGGAAGGGCACCATCCGTAACAGCGACTCATTCCCAAGTGAATCCCTCATGGCGATGGGAGGGTAGGGCAGCTGGATCTGGATGGGGTGGTGGGCGAAATGGGTGACAGCATGTTGCTATATGTATGCACGCGGGGGGGGACGAGCATGGCAAGCGTGGGCTGGGAGGAGATGGAGGAGCAGTAGGGGGTGGTGCTGTGGTGGGTTGCCGAGCTGTGTCGTGGTGTCAGGTGTTGGCCTGTGTTTGGGGCAGGTGAGGTACCAGGTTTGGGTCCAGGTGCTGGTGCCATTTTATTGCACCCAGCCTGAACCTTTTCTTTTTTAGTGTCCCCCCCCCCAACATGCACCCCCCTGGAGTTGAGAATCCTTTAGTAGGGGAGTGCGGGGAGGGGAAGCCACCCCCATGGAAAACATTAAAAAGTAAGTCCCCAGCACTGTTTTCCTGTGTGCCTGGGTGTCAGAGCGTCGAAAATGTTTTGGCATCTCTGATTTCGGCGACAATCGCCATTGCCTTCAGGCTTTCACCGTTATCACATAGAACTGGAGCTCAACTAGACAGTGCACCATATTTTTAAAGGAGTCAACTCTGGAAGTTGTATTTAGAGTAGGGCTGCAGCCGATGGAAGTCCACCTTCTTGACTGGTGGCTTAAACTTGCTTTCGTGCCAGAGCTCTAATTTAAAAAAAAAAAAGAGACCCCCTTCCCCTTTGGCATGAAATAAGTGAGTAGACAATTTAAGCAAATTCTGGTTAGATCCACCACGGCTGCATAATGAAGTTAGTGAAGTTGTGTGGAATTGTTAAGGAAGTATGGAAAAAGAACACAATGATTTGTAAGTAGAAAGATTTGTTTTAGTTTCTGTTCTAAGGAAGGCATAAACATTATTAGGAAAATATATGGAGGTGTACATTTTAATGGAAGGAATAGGAAGCAATATAGGTTTACAAAAGAACCCCACAGCAAATGCCACTGATGTATGTGTTATCCCTGATGATATTGGCTGGACAGCCACATTTTAAAGAAAACACAATAGCCACTTACCCCAATAATGCAAAGCATCATGGGAACATATGCAAATCCTCATGATGGTACAGAAGATGGCAGTACATGAAAAAGTAATGGCTGGCACATGTTCAGCCTTCGGATTATTTACACAGTATTTCTTTTTTTTTAGAGAAACAGGGTTTTTGTCCATTAGGTGATGTAAGTTATATTTAAGCAATGTACTGATGTCAGGAAGTCAGGTGTAATGATGGACTGTTAGCAGAGAAAATGTGATAGTAACTTTCAGAGGGGGTCACTTTTGATAAGGGCAAGGTAGTTATGCTTGTGATAATGGGAATATTAGGAAAGTATGAGGTCTATGCGAAAGTGGAGTACAAATATGCAGTTCATAAGTATATGCTCATAGTGCAGGCAAATGTGATATGCAGGTTTGTTTTAGAAACAGGTAAAAATAGTGATACATGCAATTGATAGAAAGATAGATAATTACATAGACATACATATATATATAGAGAGAGAGAGACATACACACACACAGACAGACAGGCAGACTAGGAATGGCAGTGAAGTATTGAAGTGCTGCCAACCTCACCCCCCACCCCGCAGACATGGACAGGCATTGGGGTGTGCCTTTGGGTCATTGCCTCATACGCCATGCCATTTCACCTCACCCTACCCTGCAGACACAGACAAGTGTCAAGGTGTGCCTTGGGGTGTTCACATTTTACACTCACCCCATTCCATAAGGAAATATGTTGAAATGGGTACAGTATAAGAGAATGGAGTGAACTTTGGGTCAAGGAGTCAAAAGCACACCTTGATACCTGTCACTGGCTGCAGGGTGGGGATGAAGGTGGAATGTCATGAGCATTACTGTTGATAATCCCACGTCACACCCCTGATGCCTGCCAGTCCCTAAAGGGCAGGGTGTTATGGTCAGAAACCCTAATGCCCTGGGCGTTTCTTGGTATTTTCACTCCAAGTTTTCAGCATGGGCTTTTTGTGACCCCACAGCATGAACAGTGACACTATCAGTTCATTATCCAAAAGGTGATTTTGCACAGAGACTGTGCCGTTTGGCACCACAGGTACAAAATCACATTTTGAACAGGATGTAAAAAATGACAGCTGTACTGTTTATGAGGAGGTGTAAAAATGGTAATTTTGAAAATCTAGAGTGAAACTCTAAAATAATTGGTGAAGTCATGACACTGCTCCTGCTAATGTATACTTTTTTCAAATTCCTATGCATCCCGTTGTTTTCATCTCCATTGCTGTTATGTGACTTCTTAACCTAGCAACAGCATTTAATGCATTACATTATAAGGACAAGTAAATGTTTTTAATACATTTACAGACAGTTACATAAATTTAATCTCCTTCACAGAATAATTCAAATTTAGTAACAGTGGTAGTACAAAGCAATTACTCAGACAACTTGAAAACTATAACTACTTTATATTGTACATTGACACCCCATAAAGACCTCCTTGAAATTGAGATGTAAATGTCACACATTTATCAGGAATATTTTATTATCCTAAATACATTTCTTGCTTCAGTGCTCAGCACATCTGTTGCATGACATACTTATTGACATTTTACAATGGCTATGCAATGTATTGCTACTTACTACACCAACATCATGAACCATAAAACAAGATGACTGCCATAACTAGGGAGGCAATATAGTACAGTGGTTTAAGGTTCTGAGCTGCAAATCTGGAGATCTTGGTTTGAATCACACAGCCCCCACTTGCATACTGGGTGACTCTGAGCATGTCACTTAACTTTCATGTGCTCCCAGGTTGCCCCTGTAAACAAGCTTTCAGCTTAGTGTGACACTGCTGGTTAAACAAGTGAAAGAAAAAAAAACTCAATGTATTATTTTTCTTGCTTTATTTTGCTACTACAAGCTTTGACTAATACATCCATCCTTAAATGTACTTTTATAGTTTATGTGTCTGTGACCTAGGCAGAACTACACTTAATCTCACACATAAATAAATAAATCATCAGAATAGCATTTATTTCAGTAGTATCTCCTTCATTTTCAGGTGCCCATGACACTATGTATACTGTATATATTTATGTCTTTTAACTTCAAAGCACTAAACCTATTCAAATGCACAAAACACAAGACTTTATTCTCTTCACACATTACTGTTAAACTTCAGATCCCAGAATGTCCAAGAAACAATTTAGACTTCACTCTTGGATGCCACTGTCATGGCCACACCTCATGCAAAACAACAATCAATTGCAGAAACACTTTCATTTCTGTGCTATGCACTCTTACATCAGAGAGACATAAATCTTACAGAACTGCTAAAAAATTAATCAAGACTGGATTTCTGAATCAAAACCTGTTGTTTACAGCACCTATGTAAATAATAGTTTACTAGTGACAAAGGATGCTACAGACATGACATTAACAACATTTCTGTTTTACATGGAAAACATCCATATAATGAACTTGTCAAACAGGATTTGTGACCGTCTGTCTGCATGTATCTGACAAAGGAAAAGGCACCTGCTTGATCCTTTTTTTTTTGTATTTTATTTTTATGCCCAACTTGCTCATACTGTTAGAGCCAAATATTGACATGCTTAGAGTTAAAAAATCATGATGTCTATGTGTGTGGGTGGGGGATATGCCTTCATGCAGTTTCAGGCACTCCTTAATTACTTCCCCAGTCAGCTCTGATAGTCAGTTGTTCCAACATGATAGATCTACCTCATACCACTCCCACATAAACCAAAGTGGGAGGCGGATCTTTAGGAGCTTCTCGGGTGGAGGTGGGATGGATCTTACTCCCCAAAAAAGAATGCTGCCTCCACTACTCTGGTTCCAGTTCTTGTATCTCTCATTTAAGAAAGAAAATAGTGCCCTGCAACCATTGACTAACATGAAAGTGTATTCATTTGAGGGTAGAAAACATTTCTTGGAGGAGGGTAAGGCAGAGGAGACTATTTTACACCTTCAGTCAGTTCCACGGACAGAAAACATGACATCACTCCTTTTGTACATGCAAAACATCTGCAGGCTCCACCCACTGCAGCCGTAAAAATGGGCTTGAAAAATCCTTCAACCCAATTGGCTGAAAACCCTTTCCACCCATTCATTTATTTTTTAATGATGTTCGCTAAAAAACAAGTCCCAACTGGCAGTACTCACTTATCAACACATATGCCTGTGCCACCATTCCATTAGAAAAGGAACTGACCACAGCTTTCTCTGCTCATTTATGGATATGCCTCTTCCTTCCCCCCTCACTCAATATTCTACTGGGAGCACTTCCACACCACACACATAAAACAGAGAAGCAACCTGTACACCGTGAAACAATTTGAAAGCATTTCCCTCCCTTTTTTCCTTTTGAAGAAAAAAAAACAGTTTTTCAACTTCAAAGAAGTAGCACTAGTATTCAACCATTCGTTTGGTCGCTTAGTGAGCGAACACCACCCCTATCACTTAACACTGTCACCTGATCCTAACTTGCCCTGCTACTTCATAAAATAATGTTTCAGAAACACATAATTTGTTTTCCAAAATGAAACCGCCAACATAGAAACAGTCATTTCCTGCAGCACAAAAATGGCTGTTACTTGCAGCACTCATGTGCGCTATTTCCCCATTCACCCTGGGCTGCTATCTGAAAAGAAACAAGATATAATAGTAACAAAAAACTAAAACAGAAAACAAAGAATTTGACTTCCTCCTTCTGTAAGTTTCATCTCTTACTTGCCACCACCACGAAGACGTCTTGGCTGATCCCATACAGTCCTCCACGGTGCTGTACAAAATGCCATTACATGGTAGTGGAGCATGGGGTAGAGATTAAGGTCCATAAATAAAACAGAAGAAGTAATAATGGAGTCAGAGGCTTTGTATTTCAAAAAATGGATCGAGGTGGGTTGAAGACAAAGCTATGACAACTAGCACTGACTATCACTGACCAAAAAACAATTCAAACACTGAGGTGCCATATTCTGGCAGATACACCAGTAGATAGAACTACTTGACCAACAAAAAACTTAAATTGTATTTCTACTCATTTCTTTCTTTCTTTTTTTTTAAAACCTATATAAAAATGACACATATTGCCCAATTTCTAAGTACAATAATGCCATTTTACCATTCAGTAAGCAACAATAACCTCCAGGGTGGGAGGTATTGGGATATACCAGAACTTACAGGGGCTATAAGGCCCTCCACCTGTGGTGTCAGGCATCATTACACCCCTGGGCAGTTCAGTATCTCTCAATACCACCCACCCTGGAGGTTATTATTGCTTACTTAATGGCTTGCCAATTTTTTTGGGGGGGGTTGTAGTAGGTTTCTTGTTTTAACTTATGTATGGCATAACCAGTAGCACCCAATGGGAAAGCAATTTAAAGTTTGAGAAAGTGCATGCGTTGAACTGCTAATTCTGGATTTGCAACTGTGGAATCTGCTGAGTCTGCCCGAAAGCATGTAATTATGTCTGCGGATGATTTCAAACCAGTGCTCTTTTTATGACCACCAGCCATGCTTTATAGCTTACAATCCAGATGGGACTGTCAGTCACAGCTGAAAGCGCCTGCTGTTCTAATGTAAGTGCTAGATTGTCTAAGTGACTGTCTGACATTTACACAGTATTCAGTGACAAAGAAGAAAAAAATGGTTTGGCACTCACGGAGTCAATAATTCAGGCATAAAGAAGTTTTAAATGTTTATTCCATCACCGAAGAGGTCCAGACTAGCACCCAAATGCCCTAGCACTTCAGCCCAACAGGGTCTTCCTCAGTGGGTGGGTCTAAGCCATTTTTCTCTCCTCTTCTCTGTCACTGTATAGAGCTGCCTTGCTTCACACTGCCACCTGTTATTCCCTTGAGCATGCCACACACTGCTTTGTCTGAAGCAGTCTTTAGTGGACTTCCATTTGTAGGGTGCAGTTGTGCACATCAGAGACTCTACAGGGAGAACCTGTGCCTGTCCTTATCCCTACTCCTCCACACCTGCCATTGCTGAAAGCTGTGATTCTAGTTGGAGTGACCTGTGCATCTATCAGGTGCCATTGTCCAGGACAGTAAACAGAACCACAGCTAACACAACTTGTTCTAAAGGTTTACAGAGTGCCTCTCGAGTGTGACTGTTTGACATAACATATTGGTGGCAACTGTAGTGAGGCAGCTATATTGGTGGAAGGACCAGCAGTCAAGCTGATATGTCTCTCCTATGTAGCACTGGACCTGCATGTCCCTTGGTGTTGCAGGATACTGCAGGGATATAATGGCAGTGATGTGGGCATCCACCACTGGTGATGTGGTGAGCTAGCAGTGTAGTGCATGGGATGGAGACCAGTGGTGAGAAGCATCTGGACCCCAGTAACATTACTGCACTGTGCACAGTGTGGGAGTGGGCCAAATGATTGCTTTCAGTTGGGCAGTCAGCCTGTACTGTGTACAACATGTTTATAATCACCCAATGACATTTCCTACTACATCACGGTGTTGTTTAGACTGCTCCATACTTTCGTTCCAGGTAAAGCTCAACTGCCACATTAGTATTCAGCATATCTGTCATACTGTTACTGCTACGTTGTATTTGTCTCACCTTTGACATTGTAAATCTACTATGAGGTACAACTGTATCCACATTGAGATGCGTTTGGTAATTAGGACAGATGCAGGCAGGTTGCACTTTGAAAATCCAGAACCTACCGTGGAATGCCCACAAAAATGTCTGCTGGCTATGCCAAACAGCCCTAAACAGCATAACACAAAACAACAAATGAGAATTTGTTTTTTAATGATGTTTGAAAACATGTTGCTGATTATTAGGAATCATGAAATTAAGAGTATAATTTTGAATTGAGTTTTTAAAAAAAAAGCCTTGCCATCACTCTTTCTTCTGATGTCCTCAGTGATCTGGTATAACAATAAGCAAACAGTGTATAGATAACTTTGACTCCCACCTGATGGAGTGGATTACAGTACAACCATTTAAGTCAACTAACCATTATTTTAAGTCCCTGGCAGGGTGTATTGTATGTAGAGTACAGAGATGGGAGAACCCCATAACTAGTGCTCAACTGATCGCTTGCAGGTGCACACAGGGCATTACACAGTGTCATCGTTCTGTATCAGCCCAGGTCCCGGTTGTGAAATGTGAACCTACAACCTTCTGGCCAAGAAGCAAGAATTCTAATAGTAAATTTACACAGTGACCAAAATAAATGAATGATTAAGCAAAACCCCTTTAAATGGGTTTCTTTTCAACATGTGGGTATAAGCAATGACAATATTCAAGAAAATTGCTAATGGACTGGAAACCAGTGACCCCATTTTTAGAGCTAGACATTAGTGCCGCACACCCAGTAGCTATGCATGTGAGACAGTGTACCGTCCACTTGGGGGACATATTCAGACAGGAGCATGCTACGTCTGGTATGCTCTGCTTTTCTGATTATGGCAGCTATGGGAGCACAGCGCACAGTGACTATTCACTGAAACAACACAGTTCCCTGCAGGAAAGCAGCTCACAGGAGCAAAGGGAGAGTGTGCCCCAAACAGGATAGTGCCCTGTTCTCCTGTGAGCCACTTTCAGTAGTGGGCATGCTAATAAGCATATGCAGCATGCAAAGAGTTAAAGGGCCATGTGCATGGCATTATGTGCTCATTTCATGTTCTGCATATTTCCTCCAAGTACGACTTCATGGAGGCCTTGTGTGGAGCCATGTCCACAGCCCATGCCTTGCAGGTTGGATCAGCCTGATCAGTACCTTCTCTAGCACCCTGGTAGTCTTGTGATTCCCCATCCTCCAGATCACAAGTCCTATCTAGAGATGCAGCAAAGTTTTAATTCACTGGCAAAGTTGGCGAGAATTGATGAAATTCATAATTCAAAGAGCTTTGCAAATTTCCTGGCGGGTGTGTCAGCTTCCCCAGTGAATATTTTTTATTTTTTTTAACAACACCTCCCAAATTGCATAAAATCCCTCCTCCCACCCATTTGCTGAAAATCTACCCACCTAACAAACACTGTTATGTGACGCATACACCTTCCATCCCCACTAGCACTTCCTTCTTCTTCTTCCTCCTTCCCCATCCGTCCTGCTAAATATCATTGTAATAAACAGTATTAAATAGTCAGTAATGGCATAAAAGTGTACTGGTATAAAACACCTGCCTCCAACTCAACATGTCTGATCGTATCCTTGTTTGTAAATACTGTATATACCCTTCCCCCATCAACATGCCAAACACAATCCATCCTCCTCCCCTACTGGACCAGACCCATTCAACATATTAGAGACTCCCCACCCAGTCCCCTCTGGACCCATCACCCTTTTCCCTCATCAGCACCCAACAGTCCCTGGTGCAGGGGTCTGCTCTGTTCAGTGTCCATCTCAGAATGGCACTAGCCTGATGCATGAATGAATGGTGAAGTCTTTACTCCTAGTAAAACTGATTGGCTGAATGTTAATGAGTTTGGCATGCAGGTGGGGAAGGGTTTATATTTACAATCAAGGATACCATCATAAGAAGTTGGAATCAGAGACAAGTGTATTATAGTAATACAGTACTCATACCATTGCTGACTACTTAATACTGTCTATTGCAGTGAAATTAGGAAGAGTAGGAGGGGAGGAGGGTGCTATTGGGGGGGATAAGAATGGGGTTATGATACATAGTGTTTGGAAGGTGGGAGAGGGTGGAAGTACTTTACAATGGGTGGGGGGAGGATTTTCTTGCAATTTAAAGAGTGCAAGGACCACAATTTGCATATTTTCTTTTTTTGTATTGTCATTTTTATTAAACTTGAAAAAGGAAGGGCATACATTCAGACAGAAAAATAACAGAGGAAAAATAATTATAAATACAAGAGGACATTTGTAGAGGACACAATTAATTCCATAGAGGTACAGCAAGATATAAATTACAAACATAGCTCAGCTTTCTAGATAATATTGATGAACAGTGAGCTATAATTAGACAGCATGTATTCCATGCTTGCTATATAATTATTAACAAAATGTAAAGTCTAGCAGTCCATTGTCCATCTAAATAAACAGTACCAGCTCAAGCAACATTCCACCCCAAAAGAATATCCTAGTAACCTAGAGGATAATCACATACTGAGCAAGGAATGAGAATAAAAATGAGTACTAGTAAGCAATAATACACAGGGGTATAGGAAGAGGTTGTCATAAAAACCACTGAACAAAAGTGAAATTCCTGTATGAAGGGGGCCCCCTACCAATGCCAGCTCCATTTAGTTGACAAAGCAAATAAACTAAGTCCCTCCTAATAAATGTACCCGAAAAGGGGTTGCCCTGATAAGTCCTTAAGGGACAAACTCAGGGTAGCAGGATATCTGATGCATGACCCATTTTCACCATCTTAGCTCAAAAACATTGATATAATTTGCCAATCTGGCTGAGATGCATTCCAAGGCATGTATTTCCCGAGCCAAGGTGTGCCAGGTGTCCTTAATGGGAATGTGTTTAGTTCGCCATAGCCTGGTAATGACTTTTTTTGGCTGCTAAAACCAGAAGGGTGACCTGTCTATAAGTTGTTTAATCTACTCTTACCCCTTCTGGGGGGGTAGCAGTTAAAAATAGAAATTTATATGAATATAAAGATTGGAGGGATACAAATGGAAGCAGGCCTGTGGGACTTATCAGTTGGAATACGTATTTTAAACCACAATTTGCATACCTTCACCAGCAAATTGTACACATCTGTACAGTGGAACTACACAAATCACTTAATTTGTCCTGAAATTGGCAGTTTACATAGGTTCGCCATGCAACTTTGGCCAATTTACCAGGTGAAAAATAACACAAATTGTGGCCCTCAGTGAAGCAAAGTTGTCAAAATTTGTGAATTTCAGCAACTTTGCATGTCTCTAGTCCAAACAGACTGTTTAGCATGTGCCCCAACACCCTTTTTATCTAGTGATCCCTCCTCCCTCCAATTGCAGGTCTGATCAGTCCATTCGATGCATGCTCCAGCACCCTGCTGGTCCAGCAGTTCCCCCTTCATCCTGCCTGTAGGTCCAGTCAATCTGTTTAATACAATTCACAGCACCCTTGTAGTCTAGTGGTTCTCCCTTCCCCAATTGCAGGTTTGAGCAGCCTAACACATGTCCCAGCTCCTTCCTAATCTAGTAACCCCCGACCAACCAATGTAGGAATTTGAATGCCTTAAACCGTGCTGACAATGACAATGGCTGTTAGGGCATTCAAAACCACTGAATATACCACAACACCTTGTTTGCAGGGATCCCAAATTCATATGGTTGCAGTGTTTTTTGTGTGTGTGTAAATGCTATCAGCATAGTGCTGTGCACCAAGGGCGACCGAATATGGCTAATCCCATCCCATTTGACCGAGGGAAGCTCAGCACCTAAAGGCCGAGTGTCACTCCTCACTCTCCAGCCACAGCCACAACTAGCAGTGCACTCGTCCGGGGAAGCTCACTCTCAAGGTAATTACTCCCTGCTCTGCTGCATCTCTCCAAGAGGTGTTAGCCCATCAGCACAAAGTGTCTACTGCCCCAGCCACCCTCCCACTCAGGGACATCCCTTATTTTATTAAAATTGCCTAGTCACATGACCTGCCTCTAGTCTTTCTGTAAGTGCCCACTTCCCCATTAGCTCATTATATTTAGCGGCCACTAGGAGTCTCTGTTTTCCCTCCTCTGCTTTTTTGCTTCTTGTCCTCTCTATCCACCTACCCCTCTCTCCTTCCCCTCTTCACAGCCCTCTAACAGCAAACCGGCTGACAGACAACATTACCACACGGCTAGGAAAAACTGCACATGGGAAATACTCAGAGCCAAGGCAGAACACTACACAGTATTCCTCTCCTCAACCTGGGGCTCTGGTAGAAAGTTTTGGGACAATTTAATGGAACTTAATGGAAAACAATGCCCCCCCATCTTCTCTAACAGCAATATACCACTGACCCCAAATACATAGCCAACACCCCTAACACATCCTTCTCGGAATTCAGCAGTGTGCTCCTCTCACTTCTTTGATCCCCTAACCTTGCCCCACCCCTTCCCTCCCCACAACCCTCCATTTTGCTTCAAAACTATTTCCACAGGGAAGCCAAACCCTACTTGCTAAAAGCCTTAGGGAAGTTCCATTTTAGCAGTGACTCAATGGACCTTTAACTGCTGCACCTGACCCTTGATGAACTCCTCACCCCCCTAACTACCCTACTCAACTGCTCCCTTTGCCTTAACCAATTCCCAGCTAAATGGAAAGCTACAATCGTCACCCCAATCCACAAAGTTGGAGACCGCACCTCTGCTGGGAACTACCACCCCATCTCAATCCCTCCCCAAGGCCTTGGAGACTCATCTCAGACCAACTCTCCGAGCACCTCTAACTACAGACCTTCTATGTAAGAACCACACGGCTTCCCAATCCATAGCACCACCTCAGTGCTGATGGAATTCTCCTCAGCCTTGCACTCAGCCCTTGAGAAAGGACATCTAGCAGGAGCAGTCTCGTGGATTTGTCAACAGCTTTTGACATCGTGAACCCTCCCTCCTCCTGTCAGTCCTCTCATGCTCTGGTCTCTCCAAGATTCCACCAGCTGGCTTGCTCATTATCTTACTAACAGGTCTCAACAAGTCAAGATTGGCAGCCCTCTCCTCCAGTCTACCAGTCAGATCAGGGCGCACAGGGCTCCATAATCAGGCCCCTTCTCTTAGCCTATTTCTTAATACTCTCTCCAGCATCTGCCCTGGTAATGTTCTCCTTTTGTAGATGACACAGTCTTTTCTCCCATCCTGACCTGCATATGCTCCAACTATCCCTCCAGAAATCCTTCTCTGCTGCTGAATCCTGGTTCTTTGACTACCCGCCTATATTAAACTACAAGAAAACCAAGGTCATGGTGTTCGTGCATCATCAGAGCAAATACAAGAACCATCCCTGTGCATCGTCAGCCCCCGGCTACAGCTTCTCAACCAGGTAGACATCTTTAAATACCTAGGTATTACCTTGGACATCTCCTTAACTACCAAAAACACATCAACCTCCTTAGTATGGTCATTAATACCAGAATTGGTCTTCTTCACCAGTACAAACACTGCCTCCACCTGGGGACCTCCGCCTAGTTGTCTTCTCCTCTATTCTCTCCCTCATTGACTATGGCATTCTCCTTTGCAATGCAGCTGACAACTCCTCCCTCCACTGTATAAGGATAGCCATGAATAAAGCATGCTGTTTAATGCTGGACTGCGACCAGACCACCCACACTTGCTCCCTGCTCCCTGCACAGTTGCTCCAGCTGGCTCAACTTGGATGACAGACTCAAGTATCAAATCTGTCTGCTTGTCAAAAATCTCCTTGGACTATCTCCCCGGGTCTCTCCACCCTCCTTCAACCTGCCACTGTTAGAAAAACCACCTGCAGTTCATCTAAATCCCCTTTCCTGGTACCCCGGGGACGTACCTCCCTCTTTCAAAGAACTTTCAACAACAGAGCCCCTCTCTGGATGAATGCCTTCCCCAGTACCATAACGTCTGAAACTAAGCTTGGCCACTTTAAATCTCTCCTCTGGGAACACTTCCTATCTTCCAGCACCTGTGACTGCTACTAATCCCTGGTTTGCCCCCCCATCCCCACCTTTTCTTCCGACAATGGATTTTTATCCTGCCTTGTTTCTGTGGACTCCCCAGCCTGCTCAAATAATCCTTAAATGCTATGCCTTTGTTGTAATAGTCCGATGATGTATTTCAAACTCTGTCTCATGTTACTGCTCAGCCTATGTACATGCAATTACCTAATTTATGCTTATTTATCCTACTGTGGTGCTTCTTGCCATTTTGTTGATTCTTTCAGATTGTCAATTACTGTATTATTTTGTACTGATTGTATGTTCCTGTATGTTTCCTGGACATAGAACTGTGTAAACAAGTCTCTAACTCAAAGGTATATCTGATATACTCAATAAATCCAAAAAAAATAAATAAATAAAAATCCCAGTTAAAGCATTATTAACATGTTTACTGATGTGCTAACCTTCAGAAAATGGAGGCCCTATTCTATACTGCATTTAAATCAAAAATAGGATGACAGCAATATATTTTTTTTATAATCTCTGTGGCATGACACAACAATAACAAGTCTGAGAGTTACGATTCTAATTAGCTCTTTTGTGGAACAATTTAAACCTGAAAAATAAGAAAATGTACAATTAAGGGTTAATTGGCTAGGTGTACAAGGTTAAAATGTCAGTAAATACAACTTGCTACTTTGTTGATTGTTCATTTGTATTAAAGTCTTTTGAGATGCCACTGATGTGGAAACAACAAGCAGCTACTGGCATCTTGACACAACTATTTGTCAATGTCGAATGTGTCCTTGCATGGTGAATGCGGAAGGGGTGCATTATATTATTTGAAATACAACTTAAGCCTTACAGAAATAATTATATGAAATGTTTTCATGCTGTGCACATAAAACTACCCAAGTGATATGCATGCTGCAAGTGTGAGTTAAATGTTAAATTGGAACCGATTGCATCCATATGGCATGCGTGCAGCAAACAAATGTGGAAACCATGATTTTTATGTTAAATCGGGAAAGACTGCATGCATGTGGCATGTGTGCAAAAAGCAAGTGGTCACTAATAACTGCACACATAAAAGTTAAGTGACTTGCTCAAGATCACAAATCACACCATATACAAGTGGGGGTTGATGAGATTCACACCAAGGTTTTTATGCCTCTGAGTCACTTGGCTTGCAATTCAGTGCCATTAACCACTAAGCCAAACTGTCTGCACACATATGGCTCGCTTGTACTTCAATACATACTGTATCTGAATACATCTGAACTCATGCGGCATGCTTGTAGTCACTGTTATGCTTTTCAGTTTTCTTCTCTCCCTCATCTCTTTCACAGTTGAACTGTAGCACACATGCCAATGGAAACACATGTGGTTTCTCCCACCCCCAATACACAAACTTACCCACAAAACCACTTAATTACTTCTGCCTGGCCTGTACTTCTACTATTTTCTCTCCACAGTTTTGAATGTTTCCATGCAAACAGACTTTCAGGTGCAACACAAAAAGTAGCAACAACACTTGCACCCCACATTCCACATGACCAGTCCCCATGCACACAAACACTTTGTAGTGGGTACAGCCATGCTGCAACAGACAACCCACCAAGTATACTGTAGAAATAAGTAAAATTTCTCTTGAGTACTAGGGAGCCAGAGGCAGGAGTCTTTAAGAGATGATGCCCATGGTCAGAGTGCTGGGGCGTTCCCCCTTAAAATGAATGGAGTTATTTTTATTACTATTTTGTACAGTATGATGGTGAGTAGGAGAATAATGAAGGCCACTGTTATACTAATAAGGCCCTTGTTAGTCCAGCAGTGGTCTTCATTAATCTCCAGCTCTCCAGCAATGATGTATAAAATAGTGATAAAAAAATACTCCCATTCGTTTCAATGGTGCACACCCCTGCAGGGTCCTTTGTCATAATGTGCCTGAGTGTGGGGATGTGGAGGTCAGCTTCACGGGGGGGGGGGCATAAGCCTGCCTATAGTGGGGCTCCAATAATCTGTGCATACCATACTGCTCAACTGTCCGTAAATGCAAGGAAGAGCTCTAGAATGTCTGTAACATCTCTAAAAAATACAACTTATTTGTTTTGACTGAAAAGTGATATGCAAATCAGGAAAAATTCTAATGTATAAGATTCATCTGTATATACCCCGGAGCAGTGCATCAGATTTGGGCTTAAACCCACCCAGTTACTAACCATTTTTTTTTCTGGCTGAAGTTCTGTCCCCCCCTCCCCCGCAAAAAAAAAAAAACATTGTCCCGATTTTTCTCCCCAACTCCATGCCATTCAATACTCATCCCCTATGGGTCATGACACCACCCAAATATGATGAAACATGAAAAACACATAAATATTTCAGCCCTTCCTCCTTCCCTAATCCCCCTGTAAAAAAAATGTATTTACTTTTACTTACCCAGCCATATGGCCAGAACCTGCAGGGGTATAGTGTGCCACCAGCCCAGTTTTAGTTCACTCCCACTCTCTCCTTCTGCCAGAAGCTAGATGCTAGAACTGGCCATCACAGATCCCCAGTGTGGTCCACTACCAATTCACCTCACCAACCGAACCCACCCAACCTAGTTTACTTACTTGCTTGGTTGCAGCCGCTCTGCACTGATCAAGGCCTATGATGGCCACCCACGCTGCTGTCACCACTGCAGTTAAGCCTAGCTTGCTGCCGTGGGGGTCTGTGCTGTTTTGTTTTTTGCAAGGTGATCCTGTTTGTTTGTTGTTTGTTTGTTGAATTTTGTTGACCCGGTAAGCTCACTGGGCCTAGAAGTCCCTTTTTCAGGGGCAACCGGAGGAAGGGAAGGAGGATACAGATGGTAAGCAACTGAAATTGAACCAGATTAAGCTGTTGGTGGTATTTTTAGTGAATAAGGGAAATTTGGCCAGGACACCAGGAAATTCCCTGCTCTTTTCGATAAGTGCCATGGGATCTTTAACATCCACCTGAACTACCACCGATCCAGGCAGATGGGACTTGGTTTAACATATTATCTGAGAAAAGCGGCACCTCAGAAGTGCAGCACCCTCTCATGCTGCACTACAGTGTCAGTATTGGATAATAACCCAAGTGCCAGATGTGGGAACTGAACCCATAGCCCTCTGATCTCCGGCCTCGGAGGCACGCTTGCTACCTACTGAGCCACTGACACTGCTCCTAGTACAGTAAGTAGATAGCCTAGTCTTGAGCTAGCTTCTAGCTCACCCTCTGCCCCTTCAGTGACCAGGGGAAATGGAGACTCACTAAGAGTAAACATACAAAAATATGCTGCTATAACACTGCTATTGAGAGTTCAGTGCTCACTGACTCCTCCAAGCTGTAGTGTGCATTCTGTCTAATCTGTGGCGGGAAAGACAGTGTCGCACTTGCAAGACTCATGCGCTCTTTCTTGGCTGGAGCTCATCCACATCACATGTGATTGTGCCACCACTAATTGGTGGAGACAGTGGACAACACAATACAGATACACTCAAGTCTGAAGAGTACCCGAAACATGAGCAAAAGTGGGCACTTATTGTGCAAAGATTAAATCGAAATTTAAAGCCATTATTGCCACACCATAAGAACAACCTAGGCACAAATATGGGGAAAGTGGAACTGCCCCCGTCTGCCCTAACTAAATGGCACCCCTGCTTAATGGTAGAAATTTATTCTCAGGTGCTAATGCAATGGATTCCACTGTGTTCTGAGGTACTGTATCTCCATGTTTCATGATGTGTCCTGATCATCATGTGGGTTAGTTTCCCTTCTTGTCCTTCATTTTGAGTGTCCATGTCCCTCATTTCAGTGACAAAATGTGAGATATGGTACATGCTTCCAAGACCCTACTCAGCACAAAGAGTGCTGAGCATGGCCATAGTGTATATGATCTGTACAGAGTGACAACGGAAAAGTAAGTGAGCAGAATCAATCATGGAGAAACACATTTGTAGCGCTAAATATGCATAAGGGATTTGCATGATCCAAATCAAAAAGGATAGGCTTCACAACACAGAGGCCTCTCATCATACATCTGGAATGGGGATATTGACTGGCTATATCCTAGGCAATTAATGCAACAAGCGAACAATACTTTACAAATTAATGGCAATTTAATGACGAAAATCAAAAGCCATTAAACAACTTGTAAAAGGATCAGAATTAATGAGATAACTTAATTTTTATGGGAATTCAAATAAAAATGTATTTTAATGACTAATTGCTAGCAGTAGTATAAGAAATAGAAACTTATGTGTTTTTAGATGAGATTTGCACCAACTTAACTGCTGCACTCATGTAAAGCGTGCAACACACAAACCTGATGTCATTTTTAGAAGATGTTCACACCAGCTTACCTGCTGTGCACATGTCAAGCTTGCAGCATGTGAACCCGATTTGTTTTTAAGACCTGGTTTGCTTTGTGTATGTGAACTGCATGCAAACATTGCACAATTAAGCATGTGGCATGCATTCTGCATGTACACAGCACACCTATATTTCTGTAAAGGAAGGTTAGTAACCAGTGCCCCAGGTGGCACTGGCAAGCTGGAATCAGGCACCGTCCCACCCTTGGAGAGACAAACATTTTCTGGGATGCACATGCCTCATCTCTCTGGCAGATATCAATTAATCAATTGATCAATATTTTTTCAGTCAATCAATACTGTATTCATCATCAAAGTATGAAAGAATGGGATACTCAGTTGAGCACAGCTCATTTTCAATGAGGTCCTGATGTAGTGATCAAGGTACAAGTTTAACATGGACATGAGATCTCCAACATCTGAGGCTCATCCCTGAACCCGGATAGCTAATATCATAAGCGCAGCCCACTTCCACTGTGCTGGTGGGCTTGCATGGAGTGTGAGATTCACAGTTTTTGGAATACTATGGAAGTTGAGTACAGCTGATACTAAATGTCAGTTTTTTGCAGAAAACTGTAGAACCACGTCATTCATAGTTTAAAGAATTTAACCGCCGGAACCCACCAGCTGCACCCAACACACAGTGAGATGCAAAACTGAGCCAGAAACATTAATTGTATCCCTTCCATAATGTGTCGGGGGAGGAAAGTGAAATATTCATATGAAGTATAAATAAGGGTAACAAGGGGGGCTGAGCAGCATGTAACAAGAGTGCATGACCTCTGCAATGAGCAAACTTGATAGACCTTGGGCCATTTTCTGCTGGCATTTCATATATTTCTATTCAGTGGAAGGCATATGGACCAATAGGGACAGGTCATCTAGCTTCTAATTTAGCAACTAGTAGCCGTCCCAGTGCATGGTGGGCTGAGGCATCATGCCTACCTTCTGCCACACCGCACCCATGTTCATGGTGCGAGTGGGTCATCAAGGGTTGGACAGGGAGGAGGAGGAGGATCAAGCATTCCAAGGACAGCTCTTTTTCTATGGGAAGGTGGGATCAGTGACCAGTGCTTGCCTGTCCCATAGCAGAGGCTGGGGGATGGCACACTGATGCTCCAAAAGCTGGGGGGAGGTGGGGAAGATGCCTGGCGTGCCATGCATGGGAGTATGTGTGATACCACCACTGGTGTCACTGCATGCCCTTCCTCTTAAAGAAAAGAGGAAATAATGCCTCTGACAGTTGGATGAAGGAGGGCTTGCAGATTCTACTCCTGACTGGCTGGGCACCCACGGAACAGGATCCGGTCCTTGGTGAGGGCTTGGGGTCCCGCTGACCCGCCAGGGAGAAACTGGGGAAGATGGTGTGCTGATAGTTAACATCAGGGGACAGGGCCAGGGCTCCCTCCTGAATGTGGGCCACCAGAGACAGGGGAGAAAAAGTATACAAAATTAACGACTAATGGACAAAATGAATACGGTATATGTATATGCACTGTGGTGAGGAAAGTCAGCCCTCCATAGTGCATACATTTTTTTGTCCTTTAGTAATTATTAAATAATAATAATAGTTTACTAGCTACAAATGATGCTAAAGACATGACATTAACAAAATGTCTGTCTTACATGGAAAACATCCATATAATGAACTTGTCATACAGGATTTGTGACCTTCTGTCTGCATGTATCTGACAAAGGAAATGGCACCTGCTTGGTCCTTTTTTTTTCTATTTTATTTTTATGCCCAAATTTCTCATACTGTTAGAGCCAAATATTGACATGCTTAGAGCTAAAAAAAAATCACAATCTCTATGTGTGTGTGGGGGGGGGGGATATGCCTTCATGCAGTTTTAGGCATTCCTTAATTACTTCCCCAGGCAGCTCTGATAGTCAGTTGTTCCAAAATGATAGATCTACCTCATGCCACTCCCACATGAACCAAAAAAAAGGTAGAGTGGATCTTTAGGAGCTTCTCGGGTGGAGGTGGGGGTGGATCTTACTCCCCGCAAAAAAAATAATGCTGCCTCCCACTACTCAGGTCCCAGTTCTTGTACCTCCCAATTAAGAAAGAAAATAGTGCCCTGCAACCATTGACTAACATGAAAGCGTATTAATTTGAGGGCAGAAAACATTTCTTGGAGGAGGGTAAGATGGGGAGACTATTTACACCTTCAGTCAGTTCCACGGACAGAAAATATGACATCACTCCTTTTGTACATGCAAAACGTCTGCAGGCTCTGCCAACTGCAGCCATAAAAATGGGCTTGAAAAATCCTTCAACCCAATTGGCTGAAAATCCTTTCTACCCATTCATTTATTTTTTAACAAGGCTTGCTAAAAAACAAGTCCCACCTGGCAGTACTCACTTACCAACACATATGCCTGTGCCACCGTTCCATTAGAAAAGGAACTGACCACAGCTTTCTCTGCTCATTTATGGATATGCCTCCCCATTCCCCCTTCACTCAATATTCCACTGGGAGCACTTCCACACCATACACATAAAACAGAGAAGCAACCTGTACACCATGAAACAGTTTGAAGGCATTTCCCTTCCTTTTGTCCTTTTGAAGAAAAAAACAGTTTTTCTACTTCAATGAGGTAGCACTAGTATGCAGCCATTTGTTTGGTCGCTTAGTGAGCGAACACCACCCCCATCACCTAACACTGTCACCTGATCCTAACTTGCCCTGCTACTTCCTAAAATAATGTTGCAGAAACACATAATTTGTTTTCCAAAATGAAACCGCTAGCATAGAAACAGTCATTCCCTGCAGCATAGAAATGGCTGTTACTTGCAGCACTCATGCTCTATTTCCCATTCACCCTGGGCTGCTATCTGAAAAAGAAACAAGATATAATAGTAACAAAAAAAACTAAAACAGAAAAACAAAAGAATTTGACTTTATCCTTCTGTAAATTTCATCTCTTACTTGCCACCACACGAAGATGTCTTGGCTGATCCCCATACGGTCCTCCACGGTGCTGTATAAAATGCCATTACATGGTAGTGGAAAATGGGGGAAGAGTTTAAGGTCCATAAATAAAACAGAGGAAGTAATAATGGAGTCGGAGGCTTGGGGTTCCTTTTGTATTTCAAAAAAATGGACCGGGGTGGGTTGAAGACAAAAGCTATGACAACTAGTACTGACTACCGCTGACCAAAAAAAAAATTCAAACACTGCAGTGCCATCTATTGGCAGATACACCAGTAGATAGAACTACTTGACCAACAAAAAACTTAAAATGTATTTCTACTCAATTCTTTATTTTTTATTTATTCATTTATTTTTAAAACCTATATAAAAATGACACATATGGCCCATTTTCTAAATGCAATAATGCAATTTTACCATTAAGTAAGCAATAATAACCTCCAGGGTGGGAGGTACTGGGATATACTGGACCTTCTAGGGGCTATAAGACCCTCCACCTGTGGTGTCAGGCCTCATTATGCCCCTGGGCAGTTCAGTATAACTCAATACCATCCACCCAGGAGGTTATTATTGCTTATTTAATGGCTTTGCCAATTGTGTGTGTTGTGTGGGGTTGTAGTAGGTTTTGTTTTAACTTATATGGCATAACCAGTAGCACCCAATGTGGAAAGCAATTTAAAGTTTAGTGAAAGTGCATGCGTTGAGCTGCTAATTTTGGATTTGCAACTGTGGAATCTGCTGAGTCTGCCAGAAAACACGTAATTGTGTTCATGGATGATTTCAAACCAGTGTCCTTTTATAACCACCAGCCATGCTTTATAGCTTACAATCCAGATGGGACTGTCAGTCACAGCTGAAAGTGCCTGCTGTTCTGACGTAAGTGCTAGGTGGTCTAAGTGACTGTCTAGCATTTACACAGTATTCAGTGACAAAGAAGAAAAAATGGTTTGGCACTCAAGGAGTCAATAATTCAGGCAGAAAGAAGTTTTAAATGTTTATTCCATCACCGAAGAGGTCCAGACTAGCACCCAAATGCCCTAGCTCTTCAGCCCAACAGGGTCTTCCTCAGTGGGTGGGTCTAGCCATTTTCTCTTCTCTGTCGTTAGTAGGCTAGCTGCCATGCTTCACACTGCCACCTGTTATTTCCTTGAGCATGCCACACACTACTTTGTCTGAAGCAGTCTTTAGTGGACTTCCATTTGTAGGGTGCAGTTGTGCACCTCAGAGACTCTATGGGAGAACCTGTGCCTGTCCTTATCCCTGCTCCTCCACACCTGCGTTGCTGAAAGCTGTGATTCTAGTTGGAGTGACCTGTGCATCTATCAGGTGTCATGCAGGACAGTAAACAGAAACACATCTTGTTCTAAAGGTTTACAGAGTGCCTCTTGAGGTGTGACTGTGCAACATAACATATTGGTGGCAACTGTAGTGAGGCAGCTACATTGGTGGAAGGACCATCAGTCAAGCAATATGTCTCTCATATGTAGCACTGGACAGCTGCATGTCCCCTGGTGTTGCAGGATACTGCAGGGGGTATAATGGCAGTGGTGTGAGCATCCGCCTTTGGTGATGTAGTGAACCAGCAGTGTTGTGCATGGGATGGAGACCAGTGGTGGAGAAGCATCTGGACCCCAGTTATCATTACTGCAGTGTGCACAATGTGGAGGGCCAAATGATTGCTTTCAGTTGAGCAGTCAGCCTGTATTGTGTACAATATGTTTACAATCACCCGAAGACATCTCCTACAGCATCATGGTGTTGTTTAGAGTGCTCTGCAGATTTCCTGGTGGGAGTGTCAGCTTCCCCAGTGAATATTTTTTCTTTTTTTAAAAAAACACCTCGCAAATTGCATAAAATCCCTTCCCCACTCATTTGCTGAAAATCCACCCACCTAACAAACACTGTTAGGTGACGTAACGCCCCTCCCATCCCCCACTAGCACTTCCTTCTTCTTCCTTCCCCTCTTCTGTCCTGCTAAATATCACTGTAATAAACAATATTACGCAGTCAATAATGGCATAAGAGTTATTGGTATACAGTAAAACACCTGCCTCCACACACAACTGTTACAAAACCCTTTCTGATTGAACATGTTAAAATTGTATTACTTTTCCTTGAGTCTAATATATGCTCGCTGGCTAAGACTGATCTCGCCTGAGCTGTGCTTAAATGCGTGCTTTGAAGAGATTTTATTTGTCTGGCAACTATCCATACTAAACAGGGCAAGGCCCAAGTGAACTCTCTTCTATTAAACACCGTGAACACTCCCTGCACCGTGCTTCCCTAGAGTCTGATTGGGCCAATTTATATAGGCTTCAGTCCCAATATGCGGACATAATGGCCCAAAAAGCTGAACTCTCCCTTCATCGCATTAAAATGAGATACTTAGAATCAGGTGAGTGAGCTGGAAAGCTTCTGGCCCTCAGGCTCCATTAAGCCGAGGCCGCTAGATTTATTCCTTGCTTGGGTCCATCCCCAGAAGAGGATATTGTCTTGGACCCTAAAGATATTGTTGCAACCTTTAGCACCTACTATGAATCCCTCTATACATCCAAAGACTCAGCTGTTCCTGGAGCTCCCAGTATTTCTCAATGTCTGAACTTGATTAGCCTACCTAGTCTCCCACCCCAACGGGTTGAAGGTCTTGGATCCTTAATCACTGTTTCAGAGGTTGGAACAAGCCACCTTCTGATAAGGCTCCAGGCCCAGACAGTCTACTGACTAACATATATAAACAATGCTGTGCCCAGATAGCACCATTTCTGGCTGAGGTATATAATTTCTGGTTTGATAATGGAATGAGTGACCAATCTTTCTCAGAAGCACTAATAATTTTGATCCCCAAGCCCAGTAAAGATCCCCTGCATTCCCTATAATTATCATCCAATTTCCCTGCTTAGTTCAGATCTTAAAATATGGGGCTGTCATTGGGTATGATCAGGTGGGCTTCATGACTGGCCGTTCCTCTGGTGACCATATGAGGAAACTCCTGCATCTCATCTTGGTGTCAAGGGATTCCAAGGTCCCTCCGGCCTTGGTCTCCCTCGATGCCAAGAAAGCCTTCGATAGAGTCTCCTGGAACTTCCTATTCTCCTCTCTTGCCAGTTTTGGAATCCCTGATGATTTTATTAAATGGGTCTGGATACTGTGTTCAGGCCCAACTGCCAGGATATGGTGTAACGGTCTCCTCTTACCTCCCTTTCATCTTCTGTGTGAGACCCACCAGGGTTGCCCACTTTCCCCTCTTTTGTTTAACTTTTACTTGGAGCCCCTTATTCGTAGACTTAATGGTTCTTCTGGCCTGACTGGTATTCAAATTGAAGGTAAAGATACCTGCTTTCTGCTTATGCGGATGACCTATTATTACATTTTGAATATCCTGTTTCCACTGCACCTGTCCTGCTAGATGAACTGAGTTTATTTTCCAAAGTTTCCTCTTACAAACTTAACCTTTCTAAATCTCAGATCTTCCCTCTAACCACCATCTCACACAGGCAGAGCTCTCGGGCTTGGGTTTAACATGGGTGCCTCAGGTCCTGACCTACTACGGATTAAGGTTACTGGGATGTACCTTCACTGATGATGGAGAATCTCACCAAACTAATTTCCACTCTCAAACTGGACCTGGATAGGTGGAATGCCCTGCCAATGTTTCTTTGGGGCACCTTGGTGTCCTCAAATGAATTTCCTCCCATGGATCCTGTATCCAATGGGTATGTTGAGCCTCTTTCTTCTCAAAACCAGGTTTAGAAAGTTACACAATATTTTCAGTACATTTTATGGAGAAATAAAGGTGTCATAAGAAGTTACGTTAAGCTTACCGTACCTAAACTGAGGGGGACCTCGCCCTTCCCTCCTTTTTTACCTATTATGGGGCCCCACATATCAGCAAGCTGGCTAGATGGATGGATGAACCAGTCACAGACCAGGTTTGCCCCTATACTCCCACCTGGGTGGAAATTGGAAGGGCATTAATGTAAAGAACTCGTTACTCCCTCTCGGCTCTTTTGTACCAGCTTCCTCATTGTCTTCCCCATCACCTCAAAAACTCTCCCATTGGTTGGTCTCTCCGTGCCCCTACATCAAGTGCAGAAACATCTATCCCTTAACTGAAGTAATTCACTGAGTCAACCTCTCTTCAAAAATCACCATTTTTTGATTGGGAACCGGGTAATTCCACCATCTTTCTTTCCCAAATTATAACACATTACATTAGAAGATCTCTGCAGTGAAGATTCTATTACTCCATTTGCCTCATTGCAAGAGAAATTCCAGTTATTAAATGCTGACATCTTTAAATATTGAAAAATCAGGCAAGTTGTTTTGGCTACTTAGGCCCTAAACCTTGGTCCTTCCACTTAAGTGGATTTGCCCACAGTGCTTCTAGTAGTGAAATAACCACCTGCAGTCTCCGGTGTATGTAAGTTCTTGCAAGACCTCGATCCTGAACTTCCCAAAGAGGTCTGCTATTACTGGAGGCAAATGTTTGCTCTCCCTGATGATCCAGTTTACTGGTGTAAGCTACGGAAAACTCTCCACAGATTTATTAAACAAGATGGCTTAAGACTTACCCAATTTAATATCATGCATAATTTGTACTATACTCCTATTAGACTGCATGCTACAGGGAAGTGGGTATCCCCCTTTTGCCATAGCTGTGGAGAAGGTATGGGCTCTCTCTTTCACATGCTATGGGAGTGCCCGGAAGTCCAAGCATTCTGGAATGCCATTCAAAATATCCTTGACCCGCTTTTGGGGTTACACCCCTTGTTTACTCCACAAGCCTGCCCAGGGCACTCCTAAAGTCTGGAAAGCCCACTTAACCTTAATAGCAGCTACTGCTAAATTAGTTATACTCAGGCACTGGAAGGAGGAATCCCTCCCCTCATCCATGGAATGGTATCATGAAATTTTAACTGCCATTCAATTGGAGAAACACATTGCTAACATCTGGCATAGATTGAATGTTTGCCAATCAGTATGGGAACCTCTTTTGACTTTGTTATCCCTCTGGCAACACTGAATCCCTGTGTCAACTTAACTTGCTTCCTATTTGTTCTGACACGCAGACTTGGTGGAGGGGTTCAGGGGTGAGGATTTTTTTTTTCTTTTGTTTGCTTTTGATATTGTGTCTGGCGCTTGTTTATTACATATGTCTGTTTGCTTGTTCTATGTCTTTTTGCAGCTGTACTATTCATACTATGTCACCCTTTTACATAAGCTACTATACTAATAAAGTGTACTGAATTAAAAATAAACAAAAAAAAAAACACCTGCCTCCGACATCTCTAATCGTATCCTTGTTTATAAATACTGTATATCCCTTATTTTATTAGTATCGCCTAGTCACATGACCTGCCTCCAGTTTTTCTGTAAGTGCCCACTTCCCCATCAGCTCATTATATTTAGTGGCCACTAGGAGTCACTGTTTCCCCTCCTCTGCTGCCTTGCTTCTTGTCTTTTCTATTCACCTACTTCTCTCTCTTTCCCCTCTTCACTGCCTTCTGGTTAGGTCCTTTCTGCCCTCCCCAATTAGTTGTCTCAAGCTCCCAGCCTCAAATCCTGTACCTTCTGCACTGTAGTTTGTGACCCTTCCACTGTGCTAACAGAGCTGCCCTTAGAAACCCCCTCTTTATTTCCTCCTATCTCTGCCCACCCCCAACCATTCCCTAACCACCTCCACCGTGGAACTTCCCTCCTGCTCCATGGCTTCACTTGTCTTCATGCCCTTTCTTATTTCACCTCCCTCTCCCCACTGACCCTAACCCCGCCTTGGTACACCCCCACTCCAGCTTGACCATGCCCCCCCGTGACCTACATCTCCAAGACTCCTCTACAACCATGGCCCCCCATCTACCCTACACACCTCTAACTGACTACCACCTCAGCTCTGAAGTTCATCCCCTTTCCTCCTCGCTGCCCCTTGTCCTTACCCTCCCCTTTCCGGTTGTCACAGCCACTCATAACCGCCTATCCCTGCCTGGCTTCAGTATCCACAAGCACTACCTGCAAACCTTCATGAGGGCTCTTCTTCTCCTACTCCTGCTCTTATCTGGTAACATATACCCTAATCCTGGCCTGGTCTCCTCAACCCACTCTCATTGTCATGCTACAGATGGACTGCGCATTGCCACCATTAACATATGTAGTCTGCTGAAGATATTCGACTGCCTCCAAGGCTGGATGGTACAACACCAACCTGACATACTCTCCCTGGTGGAAACCTGGCTCTCCAAAGCTACCCATGACTCCGCTGTCTCCATTCACAGGTACTCACTCTATCGCACAGATAGAATCGGCAAACATGGTGGCAGCTGTGCCTTCTACCTTCCTGACACTTTTCAAGTCCAACCGCTTCCACCTGCCCAACTCGACCATGGTGTCCAAGCCCTCTCCCAGAAAGTCTCTGTTAGTGCTGCCACTACCCCTCTCCTCGTAACCTCTATCTACATCCCCCCTTGTAACCAAAAACCTGCATTCCACTCTACCCTAAATTACCTCTCCCACCTGCCCCCTAAAGCTGAAAGCATAACCCTCAGTGACTTCAACATCAATTGGCATTCTAGCTTCTCTGCCTCCTGCAAAGATGCTATCGCTGAGTTGGATCTCACATAAGTCATCACTACACCCACTTGTCTCAATCCTAAGACTGGTACTGCCTCCTTTCTGGACCTGGTTCTTACCAATCTTCCCACTAGGATTACTGGCATCTCCGTACTTCCCAATGCCCTGAGTGACTACTCTCATGTGTGTTGCACATGGTCTTGCAGGGCTCAACCCCCCCACCCAAAGTCTTCTACCAGCATTGCCTAAAACCTGGAAACCTTAAGCATTTAAAATACCATCTCACACTCTGGGACTGGTCACCCATCAAGAATGCACCCGACATTGCCTCGGCTCTCAACAACTTTATACACTCTTTCAACTATGCCGGTGACCTATATGCCCGATATTCAGCCCGGGATATGCAGAGCCATGCATGCGCAACCCCTACCTGCGTCAGCACAAAGTTGATCCAAAAAAAAAAGGAACAACGGATGGCCATCCACAGGTGAGCTGCCACATTGCAGGATGCAACATGGCAGCTGCCACCTGTGGGTGGCCACGATGAGTTCCGCTGCATCTCCGGTGGCATTCCCCCATGCCCGATCACGGGCTGAGTAAATAAATATCCCCAATATCCCTGGTGGTCCAGTGACCTGCTCGCTGATCGCGACTAAGTAACAATACGCCTCAATCCTGGTGTGGAGGACTGCCCGCTGGACATGGCTAAGCAACAATAATATCCCCGGTTGGCCCTGGTGGTCCAGTGGGCCCCCCCACTCACCACCTCGATATATCACTATCTTCTGTCAGCGGTGGCGGCGCACCCGCCCGCTTGCCACCTGTGCCACCCACCGACTGACACCGTCAGTAGTTCGAACTATTGTCTGTTAGCATGATCTAGCTGGCATGCAGCCCATTATACTATTATTTTCTAGGATATGTGAATGGGACCATTCACATATCTAGAATGGTAGCACAGCATGGCTGCATGCCCATTGGCTCACTGTGGACCAATGGGTGTACAGCCCCACCGATGGTGTCAGTCAGCGGGCGGTGGGGAGGCAGGTGGGTGGGTGCTGCCACCAACCGCTGACCGGGGGGAGTAGGGTGGGATTCAGTGGGTGGGTGGAGTGGGGGTCCACTGACCACCAGAGATATTGGGGATATTATTTATTTACTTAGCCCATGATCGAGCAGGCAGGTCCACTGAACCACCAGGGATACTGGGGATATTGTTTATTTACTTAGCCCGCGATTGGGTGGGCAGCGGTCCACTGGATCACCAAGGATTTGTGATTTTCCTTTTTTACTGCAGCCCGTGATTGGGCTGTGGAGCACATTGCCAGCTGCAGGGGGCATTCGTCCCCGATGGCTGCTGCCTGGCAAGGCACCAGGCACAAGTTGCCGGGGATCAGTGCACCTGCATGCAAATAGGGCTGCAATGACATGCAAATGGCCCCATTTGCACCTTGCATCCATTATGGCCCCATTTGCACGTGCACTTTTGAATATCGCGGTTGCTGCACATAGCACAATGGAACTTGAGCTAGCGCATCCCCCTGCTCCACTCTGGCCACTTGCACTGGCACAGTGCCACTGCGCCATGCACACTGAGGGTGGCCAGGGTGCGATATTCAATGATGCTGTGCCATGGCGCAGCTCCGTTGAATGTCGCCCAGTCCACACCCCTGCGCAGCCAAGTTGCGCTGTGCCCAAGCTTGCACCACAGCCTGGCGCAGCTTGAATATCTGGGCCCAAGTGTTCTGTGTTGTGAGTGCAGTGTTGCGTGCATCAAATACAATACACCTTTTAAAATCTGTGACACAGGCCAGTGTAAGTGCAGCAGTGTGAACCTGCTATCCACTGCAGCTCCCTGATTTTGTACGGCAATGGTGTTCTCTGTTCTTAGTGTTGCGTTTGTAGTGCTGTAAAAATCAGCACTGTCTGTATTCAGTGCCCCCCCATGTTGAAAAGGTATTTTTTTACCAGACTGGATTGTTTTTGTGACCCCATCAGCACCACTGGTTACTGAAGTTGTTTTAATTCCGTGACACTGTCACAACACAATAGTCCCTTATCTGTTGCTGAAGCCACAGTTGTTTATTTTGCTTCACATCCAGCTAGCAAGTAGCACTCTCCAGTCAGAAAGTGAACGTATTAAAATCTGAATTTGGTAATAATATTGGTGGTTGATCCCCCAAAATGCCTGCAAAGAGACGTGCAAGTAAAGCTGTTTCTGGCCATGGCAATTTTGGCAGTAAGAGGGTCTGTGGGTGTGGTAGTAGTACGCTGATGGAGAAGTGCATTGCTGATGTAAGGAAAGGTATTTCTTCTGCAATGTTTTTTACAGCCCAATCAGTAGCTTTACTGATAGTTGGAGGAGGTGATGTTTTCCCAACTGGTGGTGTTAGTGTTACTGGTGTTAGTGGTGGTGGAGGTAGCATTAGCATTGTTGCATCAAGTTCTAATTCCAACCAGTGCACCATATCCAAACATATTGAGTGTGAAGCAGTGCAAGTGAGTGACAGCGTAGATGATGTCTTACTTCCCAGTAACATCCCATTAACTGAACCTGATTCTGATGATCATGTCAATGATAGCATACAATGTGATATTCCATCCACCGTGGCACTTTAGCGCCATGCATTTTCCATGCAGTGATTCACAGTGTGGTGAAAAATATCAGGTGATGGTGGTGTAGATGCTGATGATGAATGTATGATGATGATGATGATGACGATGATGATGTTGTTGTTGCTGCAACATGCAGTCCACATGCTAGCATCCAAGCAGAAGATGTGGATGTGTGGACAGTGTCATTGATGAATATGATGATGATGTAATTGACCCCAGTTGGGAACCGGAGAAAAAAAAATTAAAAGTGGCTGTGTCTGAATCTGTTTGCAGGAATCCCCCAATAAAAACTTGTGATTTACCTGTTTTAGTGGATGATGATGATGATGACGACCCAGTACTCAATATGATAGGTAGTCGGGTGATCAGTTGCAGTCCAGGTGTGCAGTGCCAGATACATCACATGCCCCCACTTCAGTGCTTAAAATAAACTTAAATAAGCCACATCATCATGGACATGTTAAAAGCAGAGCATCACAGTCCCTTGTTTGGGATATTTTTATTCAAGATGCAAATGATGATTTAGTTACAATCTGCCAGGTTTGCCATGTGTGTGTGAGTCGAGGTAAAAAGGGGAGCCATCTTGGGACAGGAGGACAGCATATGCATCTTAAGAATAGGCACTTGGCTCTGTGGACCCAGCACAAGCTGGCAGCTAATACCAGACTTGGGCATTCACCCATATCACCGGCAGCAACCATAGCCAGCATGTTATCCCCTTCCATGACTGTTAAGCCCAGTAGGAAATTAAACATGTGCAGTAGTGCGGTAATAAGAGCAGAGGATTACTACAGGCATAATGAGGTGGAAGACCATAATGACTTTGAAATGTTGTCCAGTGCTGGTGAGAGTAGCAATGGTGGTGGTGGTGAATGCAGTATGTCTAGTGCAAGTGGTACATCAAGCCCGGTTGGCAAATCTGAAAAAATAACGTCATTTCTGGGTTTGTCATCATCACCTGTGCAACCATCTTCATCAAATGTCCACACTCCACCCCCTGCCAATGCAATTCATCACAGAGCACAACCATTTGTGACTAACAACACACACCATGTAAAATGTTTAAGTCAGCCCACGTTACAGAGTGTTTTATGCATAAGCTGAAGTACCCCCAATCATACAGTGTCACGTGGAACGTATGCTGCTGTAGCGGAAATGCTGGCAATCAATCTTTTGCCCTTCTCCTTTGTGGAGAATTCTGGGTTCCAGTGGTTTGCTGCCCATGCCCGTACAAAATGGAAAGTCCCATCCAGGACATACTTTTCTACCCGTGCTGTTCCCGAGTTGTTCCGCACTGTCTCAGACTCAGTAAGAAGTGCCCTTCAACATTCCTCCTCTCCATTCATCCATTTAAGTATGGATATGTGGACAAGTGGCAAAACAGCAGGGAGTTCATATCTGTGTATAACTGCACACTGGGCGCAGGTGCCGGGGGTTGTTTGTGATGCTGGTAGTGTGAATAATCAGTGCAGGAAGGTGGATTGTCATGGTATAAATCTTCCTGGAATTCTACAGCATGCAACAATTGCTATGCACAGTGTGACCTGTTCACACACTGTTGAGAACATGTTGAACATGGTACTGACTAAAATTGACAGACGGCTAAACCCTCTGTCCCTGAGAGTTGGGTTCATAGCAAGTGAAAATGGGTCAAATGTGGTGAAATGCATCACAAATGGTGTTTTTTTTCATGTTCCATGCATGGCCCACTGTTTAAATCTTGTGGTTCAGGAGTTTCTGCAGCACCCTGACATAAAGGAAATGCTGACCATTGCACGACATATCTGCTCTCACTTTTCAAGATCTGGAAAGGTTCGGACCAACCGCGGCAGTTGCAGATACAAAACAGCCTGCCCCAGCACCTCTTGAAGCTGGAAGTTGTCACCCGATGGAACTGCACGTTATACATGGCAGAGAGGTTGTATGAACAATACAAAGCCATCACAGAATATCTTGTTATGCACACTAGCTGCGACACTTCTGGGGCCTCCATGTCTCTGATCTACTGAACAGTGGCGCTCATGGACTCTGTAATAACAATTTTGTGGTTTTTGAACATGCCACACAGGCAGTGAGTGGCGAGTCTGCCTCCATTAGCCAATCAATTCCACTCAGCGGGTGCTGAGGCAGACATTGGTGAATGTACAGCATAGCCTTGATGTTGCCGGAGATAGTGGTAGCAGTATGTTGCTGCAACACATGCTGACAGTATTCGATCAGAATCGTCACATTGTGAACATTCAGCATAGTGACAACTTTGCCATGGCAACAATGCTGGGCCCCACGATACAAACATGGAATTACATCAGTACTGGAGGGAGGGCCTTAACAGGTTAAAAATATCAGTGGTCAACTGGTTCACTTGGTTCATGGGGCACAGAAGTCATGTGCTAAGGTTTGCTAACCTCAGCAGCATAATCCAGCTGAAGGTGTAGCTGGAAGACCAGCAAGCATATCATGCAAGGGTAAGGGGACTGTAGTTCCTGGTGGTCTGTCATCCAAAGTGGTTGGCATCAACCCGCTTTGGGAGACTTTGTCCCAAGTGGGTATTTGTGACATTAATGATTCCAAGGAACAGGCTGATGCATCAACAATCGGACTTAGTGCGGCACAGAGAATGGCTGAATCATATTAGTCTGAAAACAGGCATCCGACAATAAGTGAAGATCCTCTTTTGTACTGGAGTGGAAAGGTCAATGATTGGCCAGAGCTGACTGCAGTGGCACTGAAGTACCTCACATGCCCACCCTCCAGTGTAAGTGTTCAGAGGGTATTCAGCTCAGCAAGTGCAATAGTCAGGGATCGTCGGACAAACCTGTCTCCTGCAAATGTTAGTTTGCTAACATTCATTAAAATGAATGAGAGGCACATACCAGCTCAGACTGCAACCTCGGTATTCGTACCCCGGCCTAGTCATGGTGGTCTTGCTGATGTGGAAATGGAGCATCCTGGTGGCACTGGCAGTTGCTGCCTGAAATGGCCCACCACTGATGTAGATGATGACACAATGGAGAAAGAATGTCTCAGTGGTCAGACTTCAGACATCGATGACTGTTAGGGCAGTTTTCTTTATGAGGATGATGATGTGGTTAACGTTGGCAGGTTTTAACTGCAGTATTTAAAAGGCGGTATGCCCCCCCACCCCAGACCACCACCACCGGGACTGATGTTATCCAAGTCTGCTGCCACCATGAGTCTGTCTGCCCACCCCGGACCACCAACACTGGGACTGATGTTATCCAAGTCTGCTGCTACCATGAGTCTGTCTGCCCCCCATGGACCACCACCACCACTGGGACTGATGTTATCAAAGTCTGCTGCCACCATGAGGCTGTCTGCCCACCCTGGACCACCACCACCGGGACTGATGTTATCCAAGTCTGCTGCCACCATGAGTCTGTCTGCCCCCCATGGACCACCACCACTGGGACTGATGTTATCCACGTCTGCTGCCACTGTGAGTCTGTCTGCCCCCCATGGACCACCACCAGGACTGATGTTATCCAATCCTGCTGCCACCATGAGGCTGTCTCCCCACCCCGGACCACCACCACCGGGACTGATGTTATCCAAGTCTGCTGCCACCATGAGTCTGTCTGCCCCCCATGGACCACCACCACCACTGGGACTGATGTTATCCAAGTCTGCTGCCACCATGAGTCTGTCTGCCCACCCCAGACCACCACCACTGGGACTGATGTTATCCAAGTCTGCTGCCACCATGAGGTTGTCTCCCCACCCCGGACCACCACCACTGGGACTGATGTTATCCAAGTCTGCTGCCACCATGAGGTTGTCTCCCCACCCCGGACCACCACCACTGGGACTGATGTTATCCAAGTCTGCTGCCACCATGGGTCTGTCTGCCCCCATAGACCACCAACACCACCGGGACTGATGTTATCCAAGTCTGCTGCCACCATGAGTCTGTCTGCCCACCCTGGACCACCACCACCGGGACTGATGTAATCCAAGTCTGCTGCCACCATGAGTCTGTCTGCCCACCACAGACCACCAGTCTACCATTGGACCACCACCACCAGCTACTTAATATTTAAACCATAAAGTGAGTAATGCGCATCATGTTTGTTATGCTGCCTCACTTCCTTAAGTTGTCTGTTTTGTTTTCTGTAGCTTTCAGAGCCACAGTGGCAAAACATACAGTACACTTTATTTTGTTTCTTTACAGGAGAACAAAAACAGGCTCCATCGCTAATATTACTAGTTGGGAAAGATGCTGTAGCTATACCGCACTGAGAGGAAGTGATGTAATGTCCATGTGAAATCCATTCTGGTAAGTATGAAGATTTTATTTCATCCATTTCATTGCTTTGTAAAGACTGCTGCAAATATTGCAAACAGGTTGTCTTAATAGTTGACAAGATGTGTCTCCAAATGTAACTTAGTTGACAATAGGAACTGAGATTTGAGAACAAAGAAGGGACACATAACAATGAAGTTGTAACTTTTAAGAAGTCATTCATTTTTTTTTAGGAAAATTCGCGATACTTTGTTGTTCTGTCAAAGTGGCCTTATCCAAAAGTTTGTCAACATGATCAGGCACACCCTAACCCGACCCTGGGCACACATGCAACACGCAGAAGTCGTTTCATTCGATGACCATGACCATCATTAAGAACCGGACTCCAGAAGGATGCTGATGAAATCTGTGAAGAAATAAAAAAATAAGAAACCATTACAGACAAAACTGAAAATATGACCCCCCCCCAAAAAAAAGAAATACTTACCTTCATGTGGTTGAGAGTTATCCATTTCCATTTAAGTTCAAAAAATTCTCATTGAGCACTGGATAGTGCACAGCAACAGTTTGGAGACAGTCACCTGTGTGTGATGCAGAACAATAGCATGAGTACGTGTCCGTGTCAAGTTCAACCCCCCTCATCATCACCTACAAAATACACATCCATATATCTATATATATAGTATATATACTCACCAAGGCTACTATTACTGTACATCCAAAAGACACCTTTCAATCCAGTTGAGATGATCACTTTTCACTTTTCTGCACACAAGTAGGATGCATTTTGGGCCTGTAGAAAAAATCTGGGGACTCTGTGCCACTTTTGTGTGCATGACAGAGTGCGCCAAAAATTCTGGGGGACTTTGTATGTGCTGAAACACTCTCATTTCACTGTGTTACCACTTGTAAATTTTCTGGACACAAGACAGATGCCTTTTGCGGATGCAGAAAAATGAGGCACCAAAACAGCGCACACACACACAAAACACACAGACACTTAACAGAAGGAAGGTGCCCCAGAATACAAAGTGTAACGATACTGAAGACAACAAAAAAAGGGCATAATTACATACAAGGGTCAGGGATGGTGGAGGACTACATTTTATGACACAGCAAGGAAGGTGGGGGGGAACATGGTGTGAGGAAACAAAACTAATGTGGGATCCTATGGTGATCCAGCAGCAGTTCCAGCATGGACATAATTTGAAGCTGATGTCCCTCTATGTCATCCAGCCGCTGCTCCACAGCACTCATCCTCTTGCTGTTCTCCTCAACAGCACTCCAGAGAACTGCCAAGTCAGACAGTGTTACACGCACTTCTCATGTCCACTTGTTCGACAGTCTGACCTGCTGGTGGTGGTGGTGGTGGTGGTGGGGGTGCTGGTGGAGCAACAGGTGCTGCTGTGGCCTTCCTCTTCTTAGAGATGCCACTATGCACAGCGGCACCCTCTGCCACAAAATGGCCAGCTGGTGCAGACATGGTCCATTCTGTGGCAGCCTGCCACTCCAACTGGTGGTGATTAAGCATATGGGTGCGCTGGCCCCTAGTCCCCAGGTGACTCCCCCAGAGGCCATGGCGCACCTCCACCACACATAGTGACACTTCACCACTCTGCTGTCCCTCTGACACAGTCAAAAACTGCCAAACAACAGAGGTGTGGGAGGACCAGGCACAGACAGGGGAGGCCAGATGAACTGGCAGTAGGCTGCTCACACTGCTCAA
Organism: Neoceratodus forsteri; assembly: GCA_016271365.2. Lineage (NCBI taxonomy): Eukaryota > Metazoa > Chordata > Ceratodontiformes > Ceratodontidae > Neoceratodus > Neoceratodus forsteri. The sequence goes on along the minus strand of CM028131.1, from coordinate 1,070,365,196 downwards.
CAGTACTGATGGGATCCACACCTGGGCCTGGGGGAACAGGCACATCCTGCTCCAAAAGACCTTGTGCTGGACTTGGTGGTGGTGGTGGTGGTGATTGAACTGCCTCAGAGTCAGGAGGCAGTGCTGGTCCTGCTTCCAGGGGTTGGACACTCACAAGTTTAGAGCGGTCCAACACAAATGGGTGCCCATGCCCCCCACGCATGCGCACGGTACGACGACGCGTACTACCATGCTCTCCCAGAGCTGCCTCTGCCCCAGACATTCCCTCACCCTGCTCCATCTCACAACACAAGCACAACACACACACAGTCACACACACAAACAACTAAGTAGGTAAGAAAAATAAAATTTACAGAAAGAACAAATTAAGTAAAAAATAGTACAGAAAAGACAAAAAATGGAGCTTTTAAAAAATCTGTTGGGTTAACTATCAAATTTAAACTCTCCTCCTCTGCAATCAAAACACTCCTCTCTCTAGTACACACTCCTCTCTCTCAGTCTGCACAGGAGAAAGTGAAACTGTGTGACTCACTTCCTTCCTGCCTGGCTAGAGAGCATGTGACTTACAGTACTGTAAGCCATGTGATGTGTGGGGGGGTTGCCAAGTCTGAAACACCAAGTGTATCACTTAGAATCATAATGAGGAACGCGAAGTCCATTGAAATCAATGACTTCGCCTTACTTCACGTTGTCATTCAGCCCAACGTGAAGTGGTAATGACAAGGCGAAGTGAGCACTTTGCATTGCCTACTCCACATAGCAGAGTGGCGACACGTAGTGCCCACTTCGCGAGCACTTCACCAGAGGATTTTAAATCCGCTGCATCTCTACTGCTATAACACTGCTATTGAGAGTTCAGTGCTCACTGAGTCCTCCAAGCTTTAGTGTGCATTCTGTCTACTCTGTGGTGGGAAAGACAGTGTCGCACTTGCAAAACTCATGCGCTCTTTCTTGGCTGGAGCTCATCCACATCACATGTGATTGTGCCGCCACTAATTGGTGGAGACAGTGGACAACACCATACAGATACAGTCGAGTCTGAAGAGTACCTGAAGCATGAGCACACACAGGCAAAGTGGGCACTTATTTTGCAAAGATTACATTGAAATTTAAAATCATTATTGCCACACCATAAGAACAACCTAGGCACAAATATGGGGAAGGGGAACTGCCCCCCTTGCCCTAACTAAATGGCACCCCTGCTTAATGGTAGAAATTCATTCTCAGGTGCTAATGTAATGGTTTCCACTGTGTTCTGAGGTACTGTATCTCCATGTTTCATTATGTGTCCTGATCATCATGTGGGTTAGTGTCCCTTCTTGTCCTTCATTTTGAGAGTCCATGTCCCTCATTTCAGTGACAACATGTGAGATATGGTGCATGCTTCCAAGACCCTACTAAGCACAAAGAGTGCTGAGCATGGCCATAGTGTATACGATCTGTACAGAGTGACAAAGGGAAAGTAAGTGAGCAGAATCAGTCATGAGAAACACATTTGTAGCACTAAATATGCTTAAGGATTTGCATGGTCCAAAACAAAAGGATAGGCTTCACAACACAGAGGCCTCTCATCATACATATGGAATGGGGATGATGACTGGCTATATCCTAGGCACTTAATGCAGTAAGCAAACAATACTTTACAAATTAATGGCAATTTAATGACAAAATCAAAAGCCATTAAACAACTTGCAAAAGGATCAGAATTAATGAGATAACCTAATTTTTATGGGAATTCAAATAAAATGTATTTTAATGACTCTAATTGCTAGCAGTAGTATAAGAAATAGAAACTCATGTGTTTTTAGATGAGTTTTGTACCAGCTTATTGCTGCACACATGGAAGCATGCAGCATGTGAACCTGATTTGATGTTTAAATGATGTTCACACCAGCTTAACTGCTGCACTCATGTAAAGTATGCAACATGGAAACCTGATGTCATTTTTAGAAGATGTTCACACCAGCTTACCTGGTGTGCACACATCAAGCTTGTAGCATGCGAACCCGATTTGTTTTTAAGACCTGATTCGCTTAGGATCTCTTTGTGTATGCCAACTGTATGCAAACATTGCAGAATTAAGCATGTGGCATGCATTCTGCATGTACACAGCACACCTATATTTCTGTAAAGGAAGGTTAGTAACCAGTGCCCCAAGTGGCATTGGCAAGCTGGAATCAGGCACCGTCCCACCCTTGGAGAGGCAAACATTTTCTGGGATGCACATGCCTCATCTCTCTGGCAGATATCAATTAATCAATTGATCAATATTTTTTCAGTCAATCAATATTGTATTCATCATCAAAGTATGAAAGAGTAGGATACTCAGTTGCGCACAGCTCATTTTCAATGAGGTCCTGATGTAGTGATCAAGGTACAAGTTTAACATGGACATGAGATCTCCAACATCTCAGGCCCATCCCTGAACCCGGATAGCTAATATCATAAGCAGCAGCCCACTGCCACTGTGCTGGTGGGCTGGCATGGAGTGTGAGATTTAGTTTTTGGAATACTATGGAAGTTGAGTACAGCTGATACTAAATGTCAGTTTTTTGCAGAAAACTGTAAAACCACGTCATTCATAGTTTAAAGAACTTAACCCCCCCAACCCACCAGCTGCACCAAACACACAGTGAGATGTAAAACTGAGCCAGACACATTAACAGTATCCCTTGCATGATGTGTCAGGGGAGAAAAGTGAAATATTCATACGGAGTATAAATAAGGGTAACAGGGAAGGGGGGGCTAAGCAGCATGTAACAAGAGTACATGACTGCTGCAATGAGCAGACTTGATAAACCTTTGGACCATTTTCTGCTGGCATTTCATATATTTCTATTCAGTGGAAGGCATAGGGAGCAATAGGGACAGGTCATCTAGCTTCTAATTTAGCAACTAATAGCCAGCCCAGTGCACAGTGGGCTGAGGCATCATGCCCTACCTTCTGCCACACCGGCGACCCATGTTCATGGCGTGAGTGGGTCACCGAGGGTTGGCCAGGGAGGAGGAGGATGAAGCATCCCATGGACAGCTCTCTTTCTCTGGGGAAGGGTGATCAGTGACCGGTGCTTGCCTGTCCCATAGCAGAGGCTGGGGGATAGCACACTGATGCTCTGCAAGGTGGAGGGAAGTGGGGAAGATGCCTGGCATGCTACGCACGGGAGTGTGCGTGACACCGCCACTGGTGTCACTGCATGCCCTTCCTCTCAAAGAAAAGAGGAAATAATGTCTCTTGCAGTTGGATGAAGGAGGGGCTGGCAGATCCTACTCCCCGACTGCCTGGGAGCCAACCACAACAGGCTTCGGTCCTCAGTGGGGGCTTGGGCATCCCCGCTGACCCCATCAGGGGGGCAACCACTGGGAGAAGATGGTTGGTGCTGATAGCTGACATCAGGGGACAGGGCTGAGGATCCCTCCTGAATGTGGGCCACCAGAAACGGGGAGAAAAAAGTATACCAAAAAAAAAAAATTAACAACTAATGAACAAAAATGAATACGGTATATGTACATGCACTGTGGCGAGGCAAGTCAGCCCTCCATAATGCATACTTTTTTTGTCCATTAGTAGCTGATTCTGGGACAATATCACAATGTTCATAATCTCAACAGCCCCCAGTGACAGTACTTACTAACATTCATGAATAACAGTGAAACTTTAACTTTACCCTATACATATTTATTTTGCCTGTAGAGTATGGGGTTGTATAAGTCCATGAATTTCAGTATAACTGAGAGGCAAAACACCTCATCACAAAATGTTAACTTGCACACACTGACACTGTGCATGCTCTGACTGAATGAAGACAGTTGCCAAAATCAATGCTACACACATGAACAGCCCATAGTAAAACTGTGATGATTGATATATCCTAAAGATTTTAAATGAAAAACATTATAGCTTGCAGTTGCCTCTGTTCTTAAGCAGTAATTCTTGAAAATATAAGCAGAATTACAGGAACGATACACACAGAAAATTTCTGAAAGGAAAAGTGTCATCCTTTAAACTGGATGATTAGTCAGTTTTAACCTGATAAAAACATTACCTTATACACATTTATTTCACCTGTAGCATAATCCAGTCTCAGTGGATAAAGAGTCCACTGCTCCAAATCTCTCTACACTAACCAGTACAGTAAAAAAGACTGTATAATCTCAGCTGCCACAATATATTATATATACTGTGCTGGGTAAGTATCATGTATAACTGTATGTACCCCTGAAGCAGTCTGGGACCCAACTAGGAATGTTTTATTTTTTATTTAGTCTTTGTTAACCAGGTAAGGCCACTAGGCACAAGTGCCTGTTTTCAGAGATGACCCGGATCTTTGGGCTGGTCAAGTGACTTGCTCAGAGTCACACAGTATGCAAGTGGAGGCTGTGGGAATCAAACCCATGTCTATGGAATGGAATGTAGCCCTCGAGCTAAGCCATACAAGAATGATCTGGCATACAGTGAAGCTATGCACCTTTGAGAGCCTGCTCATTCCTGCAGAACATATCTCATCCCTTAACTGAATTATGGGCAGCTGGCTGCCAGTACAGGGATTCTACCCAACCAAAATACAAAGTCTGAACATTTGAATAATTCAGGTTGGTTTTACACTCCCTCACAGAATACAGCAGCTTCAGATGCACGGAAGCTATATGTCTGTGGGAGCCTGCAAAAATAAACTGGCAACCAGACGTAGAGGATATCAAGATTTGTCCTGCAGAAGGTTTCCGCCCCTGAACTGAAGTATGAGCAACTGGCTGCCAAAACAGGGGTGCTACCTCCCCCCCCCAAAAAAAAAAACAGGGCATTGGAATAATTTAGGCTGGGTTGACACTCCCTCACAGGGTCCAGCAACTTTGTTGAAAAATGCTGTGCATACCAAAATTGTCATGGGGCATAACAGCAGGGATATATAAACTCTGCAAGTAACATCTACATGATCCAAAACTAAATGAATGCAAAAGGGGTCAGGAATGTCTGATACCTATAAAGGACAAACAAAGTCAGTGTGCACTCTTGCAGTCCAGAACTGTCACCATGGGACTCTGTATTAATGGAGCCGTATGGGAATGACAAGCCAAAAATACAAGGCTCCAGAAACAACAGAAAAAGGGCATTGTATTTCTGATATAGCAGCTGATGATTGTACATCTGATCTCAGTGGATAAACAATCCACTGCTCCAAATCTCCCTGCACTAACCAGTACAGTAAAAGAAAGACTATATTATGTCAGCTGCCACAAGATATTATACATGCTGTGCTGAGTAAGTATCATATATAACTGTATGTACCCCTGAAGCAGTCTGGAACCTTACTAGGAATGCAGTCCTTCAAGCTAAGCCATACAAGAATGATCTGGGATACAGTGAAGCAATGTACCTTCAAGAGATTACTCATTCCTGCAGAATGTATCCCATCCCTTAACTGAATTATGGGCAGCTGGCTGCCAGTACAGTGGTGCTACCCAACCAAAACACAATGTCTGAGCATTTGAATAATTCGGGTTGGTTTTACACTCACTTACAGAATACATCAGCTTTACTTCACAATGCTGTGCATGCCAGAATTGTCACAGGGGGATAAAAGCAGGGATCCATACACTCTGCAAGCAAGGACTCCCCATTCCATAACTAAATGAGTATGAAAGGGGATAGGAATATCTGGTGACTGTGAATGGCAAACAAAGTCAGGGCACCTTCTTCCAGTCCACCACGATCACTGCCAAACTCCAAACTAACAGAGCGGTGTGAGAATGACGAACAAAAATACAGGATTCCAAAACAACGGAGAGGGGATTTAGTAACCCCAATACTGCAGCTGGCAATTTGCAGTGGGTATCAGCAGGTATCGATAAGACCTGATAAATAACACAAATAAGAAGCAACACATCCAAAGCCCACACATGACTAACCTGTACCCCCCCCAACCAATCTGCTGCAACTGGGAAAACATACAGCTGAAAGCCAAGTTCAGCGGGTGATGTCACACCCAGAAGTGTCGGCATGTAAACAGAGTGGTGGCTGGAGATAGCAAGGAAAAGCCCAAAAAGGACAAAATGGGACAGAAAGGCAAACAAATGAGGTATGGGAGAGAGAAGCCAGCACATAACAAAGGAGTGGGGAAGGGAACGAATGGGGAGGAAGCACAACAAGTGAAAATAAATTAAATTTTTTTTCATCTGCGTGATGTTCTCAGTGCTTAGTGCAGCGATGTACATAAAGCTGCTCAGCTGCTTGCCAGCCAGCTTTATGCAAATGAAAGAACTGAAGTGCTCTCTCATTTGAGCACTTCAGTCCTTTCAAGTGCACAAAGTTTATGGCCATGAAACTGTGACCACTGTCATACTCTGCTTGCATGATGATGGGTCTGTCAGGGATGAGTCCAATGTAGATTGATCTGCATTGGGCTAGTCCATGACATACCTCTGAAATGCCGCTCTGTAAAATCAAGCAAAATGTTTCTTGTGCACGCGCAAGGAAACTTTAAAATCAAGGAAACTTCTATGTGGCTTTCATTAAGAACAGGCTTTTCTAGTTTCCAGTCCACACCATGTTTCAGTCTGATTGCATTAAGGCAACCAAGCTTCTTACCCAAGCTTAGCTAAACTGACACATGGAGTCACATAATCCAAAATCACTCTGGCAAGAACACAGTCAGTGTTCTGTTTAAATATTCATGATCCTGTTTCTAATTAACATATTGAAGTACAAAGATTCTATTTGTAACAAAAGTATACTAATGACTGTTTATTAATCAGTTTTAGTGTCCTTAGAATTAACTAGCAGTCTAAATAGCAGTGTACTGAGTTTTGCAAGTAAACCTTTCTAAAAAAGGCCTATACTGCTAAAGAAATAATATGGCTAGAGTTAGCCTAAAAATAATTTAGAAGATCTCAAGTAAGTGATTATTCCAGAAGTCATAATAGCTGCTATACAATATCTATTTGTCAAACTCTATCGGGCTGCACTCCATCACATTATATGTGCGTAGTAACACTGTTTTAATGCTGCAGACATAAGGCTCTATATTCAGAGCTTCCCATTTGTGCTGCACACTCATTAGTGGAGCATGGCTACCTGGGGAACCATATTCAGATGAGCAGTGCACCCTGCCTACACACACAAGCAGTCTAAATACTGTATGAGGGAAAGTTATCACCATGCTCAGTGATTATGCTTGTTGGAACCCCACCCCCCTTGCAGGAAACTGACTAACAGGAGCAAAGGTAGAGAGCATGTTTCAAATGGGAATTAGTTGGTTGAGGCAGCTGCACGCTACTCTGAGAGGGGTCCTGTAGCAGGGTGCTGATAAGTTTACTTTCTACCTGAAACAGGTATGCCACTGTTACCTGATTTCTGAAGGTTTCTTCTAAATTTCAGGTAGAAAAGAAAGCAGTTTTCTGTTTTTTTTGGGCTTCAGTGCAATTCCAGACTGGCTCGTACTGCAGTTTGTGTAGCGATAGGACTCCACCCGTCGCCGAATTGTGATGGGCTTGGAATCAGGCAGTGGTGGAGCCCGCACTGGTCTGAAGAAAAGGCATCAGTCTTCAGACTGCTGTTGGTTGGAGCATCCCTGCTGGAATTTACTGAAACTCCTGTAAAAAGGAATGTTTATTTTACCCTCAGATCTCCTGCATTTAGGTGTTATCAAAGTGATGCAGTGTTATTTTGTCTTTTATGTTTTACTGAGTTACTAATATATGTAGATTTTATATTATTCTTTTGAGTTGGTTTTTGAGTTTTATTAAAATCGGCTCGGACCATGGAGTTATGTGGAACTTTCTGTTTTAAATTTTTTTTTTGCTTTAATTACTTGTTATAGTTATACTCAGTCAAAATAAAAGGGTTTTTAGTAAGTGATTTCATCTGTTAGACATTTGTGGCTGTGGTTGCGATGTCTAGATGGAATCAATTGATTAGATATTGTTTGTGGACTAATTATAGTTTACTTGTTTTTCCCCTATTTTATTTTACTATTTGATTGATTGATTGATGTTAGTCTATTACTTATTTACTTCCACTTTTTTGCACTTTTTTTGCTTTCTGTAATTAGCTATTTATTGGCAAACTAATTGGAATCATCTGACATAGTTTGTGCTTCATTTATAAGTAAATTTCCTAGTTAGCCACCATTTAGCCTCTAACTTCATCACGGCAACATCAGACAAAAGAAAACTCCGAAGCTTACTGACTGAAATGGTGTTTTGCGGTCTTTAAGCAATAACAATAGCAACAGCTCTTATTGTATGCTTTTAGCTTGGCATAGAAGTCTGTCCCAGATTTATGTGGGAATTTGGCAAATTTTGGTTGTGGAGTGAGAGCTGCACTAGTAATTTGGTTTCACTGTGGCTTTCTCAGTCTATTCACCGAACTAAAATTCAAGTTACTACTGCTCACTAAGATACCTATTTTGCTGTGAACAAAACCTTTAAATCTCCTGATTAAGGGTTTTATATAGATTACCTTGCAAATACAAGTAAGATTATTTATTTTATATCTTATTTTAAGATATTTTATTGTTGAGGTTAAGGGGGAGGTCATGGTTTAGCAAATGTTTTTATCTACGTGTTCTTTCTTTTAGTGGAAATGGAATTAATCATGGTGGTGGAAAAGGCACATGGTGCTTTTGATGTCTATAGGGCTTTGAACTTCTTTGGACTCAGACTTTTCATCGTTACATGCCAATTCAGAAGGGGACAGTTTTGTTTTTTCATATCGAAGCTTGGCAAGTTTGGAAATGGGAAGAGCTGTTTCGTTGAACTTTTGGTTACAGCTACAGTCACTACAGTCATGGCGCTTAGCTTTTGGCTTGCAAGTGGAACTGTATACGATTTACATATGTTTTACAAGCGCTGATCTTATCGATTTTAACATCTACCTGGATAAAGCATCACAAAGCATCATATTATAACAATTCTACTTGATTTGGAGAAATATTGGTGAAGTACCCAAGTACATTTAATATCTCCATCTAACTTTTTGACAGTACTTGCTGTTTGTTTATGAAGCGTTTTGTATTACTGGCATTTCGATAATACTGCAATTGGTAATTTTGATATTATTATTACCATTACTATTATCATTGCTATTGTTATTACCACTACTAGACTAGATCATTATTACTATTATATACAGCAGACATTAATACATCAGTTAAACAAACGCTGATTTATTTTATTACTCCTTATTGCTTACTGCTTATTTAGACTGGCATTTTGCTTGGTCTTGCTTGGTTTCTGTTTTATCTTGTGTACTCCCTTTTCCTATTATGGTGGTTACTAGAAGTGGTAATTTATCAAACCAGTACTAGAAGAAACTTCTCATAAGATCACTGAAACTATTGATATATCTGAAATGCATGATTATAAGGAAGTTACTATGCAGTTAGGCATTTCCAAAAATAGAAAGGGCAAACAGAAGAGAAAAAATAAAAACAGTAATAAGCAAGTGGGAAAATCACAAGTAGGTAGCTTTCACCTACAGAAAGATGATACCCCCTGTTCCCTTGCCCCCACAGGTGTTTTGGGAAATGGGAAACAACTTAAGATAACTGAATTTTGGGCTAATAGAGGGACAGGGAAAGGGCCTAACTATAGCTCTACCTCTCAGTTGAATATGGGTAAAATACCCAAATTACCTGATTATTTAGTTGATCTTGGTACTAATTCTCAAATATCTGAGGGGGCTCAGAATAGTCTAGATCTGGATGTGGAGGTGTCTACACACTTGGCTGAATCTATTTCTTATGACCAGTATGTGTGGGATACACTCAGGTCCTATAATGAAGAATCTTTTTGTTTAGAGCTGGGACCTTCTATGGGATCTGTTATGACTCCACCTCCATGTAACTATTTACCACGGGGGGACTACCACATCTATAAGGAATACTTTAAGGCCTGACTCTGGATGTAAGGACCAGTTTACAGAGACAGATATCCCCCAGTTTCGATCACAATATTTAGTTACAGAAACACATATGAAGCCTGGTGACAATCCAAATTTGGAGTCTATAATTAGAGAATTGAGTGTCACAATAGAAGGATTAAAGAAGGTGGATAAAATGCAAAAAAAGGCCAGGATATTGAAGGAAGGCATATTTTAGGTGAGGAGGTTTTCCCTTCTGAAATTAGTGTTACAATGGGTGCACCCCAATGTATAGCTAGATCATACATAGCAGCCAGTTCTACTATCTCAAAGCAAACCTTAGAAATCTTGAAGAATAGATATTTAGCTGACATCCTATTACTGGAAAATATTACCATGCTTAAAGAAGAGATACGCAATTTAAGATCAGATGTATTTTGCAATAGAGCACTTTTGGATAGGATTTTGTGCAATAATAAACATCAATTTGTAGGTATTATTGGAGATGAACTACTGGATACAGATAAGGTAGCAATGGTAACTAGGGGTATCCAGGTTCAGCTCCCCCCTTCTTTTGACAAAAATAAGGTATGTAAATGTTACATGCAAAACTCAGATTCTAAGAATCCTGAAATTAGTGAGACTGACAGATTAATTCAGAGACAAGTAAAAGTAAAAAGAAGATCTAGAGCAAAAAAAGACAAAGAGTGTGGGCCCTCCATTAGTGGTAAAAGGCAAAATGAAAAAATGACACAGGATAATTTGAATAAATTTTTAGCTCAAAAGTTGAAGGAGAGGGAGGTGTGTAATAAGAGCACTGACTTTGTAAAATTATTACCTGAACAGGAAGCGAAATTTTGCCCTAAAAGTAACTGTAATGAGATTACTTATGATGAAATTGTTAGTACTGAGTTTTTGCATGTTTATCAGGGTAAGACTGAGACCACCTGTGACCCTCTATTGACAGATGGGCACAGTAATACATTTCTGACAACTGATATAGGGAATCCTTTTGTTACACAGAATTGTGGAAATGTTGAATTTATGATTGAGATACAAAATGTCCCTATTTTGGAGAATGAGTCAGAAACTTTACTTCTTTCTTGGATTTTAGCTGCCCTTGAAATAGGTCAAACTGATTTAGATGAGGAGGTGACAGTTCTTAGATCATTAAATTCACAATATAGAAACATCATACTACTTTATTGTTCATCTTGGTTACAGCACATTTTATTTTAGGAAAAACACTGTCTTTGGGTACAAAAGGACAGGGCATTGCATTTCCAATGTTGGTTCCAAAACTCATCCCAGAGTGCCTTGAGAACTTAAGGGAAAATGTATAAGAAGAACAATCCTCTGCGGTCAAGGAGGGCAAGTTGGATTGCGAACCTCAGAGGAAGATACTGGCAGTCATTACTGAACATATAGAGAATCAGAATAGATCATGGCTAAGGAGAACAATTGCTGTTTTTGGATGGAGGTTTACAATAAATGATTCTAAAAGAAAGGTGAGAGGAGATCTTCTCAATTTCCTTGGGAAAGTATTGGACATGCATATATCCAGAAACATGATTGATTCTATCAGAATATATGATGATCAGGGTTTGTCATCACAGATTGATATTACTTTTAAAAATTTCAATCTGGCCAGTAAAATGTTGCCTTTAGCAGGGAAATTAGATCTATTGGGAATCCACATTGTGGATCCAGCTGAAATAATGGCTGAATCAGGCCGAAAACATGCAATTGTATCACAAGACACTGTATTACAAGATACTGAGCAAGCCAACATCTCCCTGCTAATTAACTTTGAAAGTTTTGAGAATCCAAATACTTTCTTACCATTACAGAATATGGTCCCTGCCTGACAAGGGCACATAGGGCAGGAACTTGGAGGGGGAGATTCTGAAAAGACTAACCCCAAGGTATTGATAAATACTTGGGGGGACGGGAAAGAGTTAGATTTGCTCTCTATTCTATCTTGGAATGTAGAGGGTATACATCTTAAAATTTCAGATCCTGAGGTCTTGTGTTTTATAGAATCTTTTGATATAATTAGTATGCAAGAAACTTGGTGAACACAAGATTCCATTCCTAGAGTGGCTGGGTATTCAGCTGCTACTCTTTCTGCTGTTAGAGACAAACAATTTGGCAGACTTAAAGGAGGGCTTACTTTACTTGTTAAAACACAGTTAGATCTTGGGATAACCAGAATGTCAATTAATATAGAGGGAATCCTGGCAGTGCTAGTTAATAGAGGTATGGAGAATTTGATTATCTGTAATATCTATTTTCCCCCCTAGAACTAGACGTACTGAGGTACAAGATACATTTATTCTGAATCTTAAAACTTGCCTTGATGATTTATCAGAGAGTTATGCAGCTTGCCCTATAATTGTTTTGGGAGATTTTAATTGTAGAATTCCCTCTGGACTGTCAGAAGATGTTTATACTGACTTTATATGTACTCTTCCCCTAATCGATAAAAATATTACTGATAAGAGGCACTCTCAGGATTTGGTGTTAAACCCTAGAGGTAGGGCCCTTATGGAAGCTCTTGCATGCAGAAATGTTTGTCTCCTAAATGGAAGAACTTTGGGAGACTACTTAGGGGCCCATACCTTTAGAGGGACTCTGGGTGCATCGACTTTAGATCTCTTCTGGACTAATCCGGAGGCATCTCTACTGGTTCAAAAATTAGAAATTAAAGATAGACTTGAATCTGCTCATTGTCCTATGGTACTTACCTTGGAATGCCCATTTGGATTAAGAAGGAAGGAGGTGCCCATGGAAGAAAATCTAGAGATTGCTAATGAAAAGAGAATTATCTGGGGTCCCATACAATACAGTAGTTTTGAACTTATACTGAATACATGAGAATCCGAGATTTACATGATGCTATTACTGATCGGCATGAGATCATTAATATTATAAAAAATTGGGAAATGATTTTAAGTCTAGTAAAGCCATGGTGTAAAAGAAAACATTACCTCATAAACAAGTATTTAAAAGACATGGTTTAATTCTGAATGTTTACAGACAAAAAATCATTTGGTATAGCTCTGAGATTAAATAGAAATAAAATAAAAATAAAACAAAGGCAGACTTTAAATCATTGAAGAAGAGAGAGAAAAGTATAAACTGACTCTTAATAATGTTAGGGATAACTACACACGGGGCCTATGGGAAAAATTAAAACAGGCGGTTTTGGATAGGGATGGTAGAAAATTTTGGAGAATAGTGTCACAAGGTTACAATAGGTACTTAAGCAAGCTTGAAGCCCATATTACACCAAAAACCTGGATCTCATATTTTTCGAAGCTTTATTTTTCGCAAATGGAGTCGGAAATGACTGAGTTTCAATTTTCCCAGGGAGAATTTCTGTTTCCATCCCCAATATTTATTACAGAAGAAGAAATCCATCAGGCTATTCAATCTCTTAAAACTAATAAAGCCCCTGGCCCTGATGGAATATTGGGAGATTTATATAACTCATTTCCAACTTGGTGGCTCCCTATTTTTTCTTTATTATTTAATCAGCTGGTACAGGGTTTTCCGTGCCCTTTAAGTTGGGCAGGTAGCATTATATATCCAATTTTTAAAAAAGAGGATCCAAATAATCCAAAGATGTATAGGCCTATCAGTTTGATAGATGTATCTCAGAAAATGTTCTCTAAAATAATTTTGTGCAGATTGTTGGCTTGGGCTGAAGAAAACTCAATTTTGAATGAGTCACAAAATGGGTTCAGGAAGAACAGATCCAGAATTCAACATTGTTTTGTCCTGCAGCACCTAGTCTGGAAATATGTTAAAGTCAGAAAAACTAATCTGTATTGTTGTTTTGTGGATTTTCTTCTGCCTTTGATGGTGTCAGCAGGAAAATTATTTGGGTAACACTTAAAGAATTAAATCTTGAGAGCTTCCTGCTTGACATCATCATTAGGTTCCATGACAATACTTGGGCTAGAATCCGGTATGACCAATTTGGTCATGAAACTGAAACATTTTCAATGAATGCTGGGGTCCGACAGGGATGTATTTAGCACCAACATTGTTTAATATATATATAAACTCAATGTTGGACCAAATTGTAGATTCTGACTTTCATGCTCCCAAAGTCAGTGCTTGCAGGATAGATACTTTGGCATACATGAATGACTTGGTCCTATGCTCTACTTCAGCTTTGGGTTTGAAGAGAAAATTGATGAAGTTTGAAGCACTCTGTACTGAACTTAGACTGAGGATCAATCATAGTAAAACAAATGTGGTGGTGTTTGGAAAACAAAGGAATAATACCGTAAATTTTAAGATGACAGAGTAAGTATAGATAGGGTTAAGCATTATGACTACTTAGGTGTTCGATTTGCACATGATTTTCCTGAACTAATCATTTGGACGTTGTACAGAATAAAATGAGATCTTCAGGAAATGCCCTAAAGATTTTAACAACAAAATGGAAATCATCAGTAAAAGGAATAATGAGGGTACTAAATGCTAAAATAAGAATGAGTATGCTATACGCATCAGAGGTTTGGGGTTATGTAGAGAATGGAAGGCTACAAGTTATATTGAACAAATTGTACCAATATATTCTTATGCTACCACAAGGAACCCCAAATGTATTTTGATGTTGGGATTAGGACAGCAAACTTTAGTCTCCCTTATACACGAGCAACAAATCTTATTCCTATTAAAACTTTTTCTTTACCAGAAAAAAGATACCTAGAATGTGTTTAAAAGAAATCATAGGGATGTCTAGTCTGGGATATGTACATCCCAGTATACAACTATTAATGATACTATAATGCCAGCTGGTTTGGGGCATCTTTTATACAAAATATATCTCAGACCCTTTGTAGAAATTAAGCAGGAAGTTGAACTGAGACTAGCTGACTTGGATAGGATCGGTCTCCTCTCCCAACTTTCCGTGCTTAAATTACATGGATATTATAAGACACTTAAGACCACAGGTAGTTTTGAGACATATCTTGTTCTATTAACATGCTCTAAGTTAAGGAGAATTTCAAGATTAAGGACTGAATGTTATACTGCAAATCATGTACAGTTTAGATATAAGAATAAGGTTTCCTCCTCACCTTACTGTAATTGCGGATTGGAGCTTATAGACAATTTGAAACTTGTTGTCCTTTTATGCCCTCTCTATGAAATATCCAGGAAAAAATGGCTGGGAGGGATACTTGGTGGTCTCAGTCTTCCCCCTTCTGATCATTTGGATTACTTGTTCAGGACTATGGATATAAAAATTATGGAGCCTTTGGCAAAGTTTCTTTTATCAACACATCTGTAGAAGTGTGGACAGGTGATATTGAGCACTATTTGATAAAGTGTCAAATATATTATATTAATTGTTTGTTTTTAACTTTGTTTATGATATTTTCATGTTTATCTGCTTTTGTTTATCTTTTGTAATGTGGTGTCAAAAATGTTATATTGTATCGGCTTTATGCTGATCAATAAATGTATTTACTACATGTTTCAAATGGGATAGTGCTTTGCTCCTGGGAGCCATTTTCAGTAGGTAGTATGTTAATTACTACATATGTATGCATAAGGCACTAAGGGGCCATTTGCATGTCATTATGTGTCCATTAGTAGCTCTGTACAATGCAGCCATTCATGAATATGTGGAGGCATTGTGCAGAGCCTTGGCTTCTTCCCCCTCCCATTCAATCCCCAATTTGCAGAGTGACAGCACAACCTGTTAAAAATACAGTTATACAACTATGCATCAGATAGTCAGGAGATGGAGCAGTATACCTCTACACTGACAGGTACTGACAGCTCTTGCTGTTAGTCCATTACCCAGTACTCAGCTGAGGAGAGGGGGCAGCAGGGTGCTTGCATACCACTGTGCACGTTGATAAAGAGAGGGGTTTGAAAACATTGACTAGCTTTGCCAGATTAACCTTTAAGTGCTTCCAGGATCCTCTGAATATACCACTGCACCCTGTATGCTAGAGCACTCCCTAATTTGCATGAGGGTAGCAGTAAATTCTGCATGTACATGCTGTACATTGAACACTTTGCATCAACTACCACTGAATATGGTCCCTGCTCCTACCACTTGTGAACAGCCTGGTTAGCATATTGTTAACATGATTAATGACATGATAATTAATGGGTTTGCCCTTTTTACCATAAGAGGACTGTGACGTAATTTGCCATTATAAAGGAGCATTTATAATGGCAAACATACGCATGGTCCTCTTGCTCTGCGCATGCGTCCATTGCTGTGGCTCCCTTCCTGGTTCATCGCTTCCTTTTCACCTGCATCCCAGTCAACAGAGAAATATGGTGGTAAGTCACTTTTAAAACAAAAAAGTGATATTTTGTGCAAATGTGGGCTAGTAATAATATTGTAACAAAATATAAAAGCTGCCAAAAAAAAATTTTTGACCGATTCACTGACTGAAAACCGAAGTGGAGCGCAGCTACGGGAACGGCTCCTATTTGATATAATTGCTGTGGCCAAAAAGAGAAAACCCAACAATTATATAAAATAAAATATGGGGTGTTGTGTGTAAACTCAAAGTTTACACACACCCTCAGGTTAGATGCTTTGCACAAACTCCTCAAGCTTTGCTCTCGGGGTTTATGTAGCATCTAACCCTTCGGGTGTGTGTAAACTTCTCATTATACACAACACCCCATACTTTATTCTATTTATTACCTTCTTAATATGGGAGTCCCTGCATTTTATTCTATTGTGCATTCTAAAGCAGTGAATTAGATCTAATTATTGAACCACAGGATGGAATTCAATATTCTGGATGGAATGAATGAACTACTAAATCAAAATGGCACTAGAAGTGATAGCTGTTGTGTAGGTTCTGCTGTTGATCAGCTTTCTCAACTAATACTAATGCTAATCCCTCTGTTGCAACTTCCACAAGTCCTGGCAGCTCCTTGCATGTACAGTGCCTCATGTTGTAGTGTAATTTTAGAAATTTCTTGAGATTGTACTGACACCTTGTGCATCGAACATCTTGACAGCCCTATGAGGAGATATCCAGATCTGAGCACCTTCTGATGTTCCTTGAGGCCAAGTTTAAACTTTCAGCAACATTTGTATGGTTGTATTGCATCATGATGCTATGCTGACATATTGCTATCAGAAGAAAGGGTCTGTAACTGGAATTCCTAATGCAGCACAGCTATGTTGACATGAGGAAGTGGAATTAAAGCACAACCTCCTGCAAATCTTTCAGCATCTTTCCCATTCACTAAAATTTGTTTCCTTCTTGTCCTCTTCCCCATGTGCACTATTTTGTTGCTCCCAATCCTTCCTTTCTCTCTCCCATGTTACTAAACAGAGGCACTGTCTCATTACCACCATTTCAGTTACCCAATAGCTATCATTCCTTAGTTGTTTATTTTTAAGTGTCATGCAACTGTAAAAATCTGAAAAAGCCCATATGTAAACTGTCACAATTTTTATTTAAGGAGAAGTTGAACGATGGTGCAGTTACTGTAACTGGTAAAAATGGAACCCATCTCTTTTGCCTTTACTGAAAGTAAAAGCTGATTTCTTGTCTCGGTAGAGAAATCAAAAATTCTCATCTCCAATCTCTTCGCAGACAGTAAATCAATGCATATACATGCAGGATTGTTATCAGGTAATTGGCTTGGTAATGGAGATCTCCTGCTGTTACCAGCTCTCTTCCCTATTTTCATAAGTATATCTTTATTTTATAGGTATGCTAGCATTATCATAGCGTGGCCACTTTGACTTTTGCATTTTGTTAAAAGTCTGGAAAGTTTTTACCCTTAGAGATCATACCTCTCTGTTCACTCCATTTTTTTCTCTCTGCCTTTAGAGTGGTATTTGGGGCTAACTACCTGAGTTTCTGCAGGTCTTGGTGGAGTGGGAATCAGAGATATATGAAGCTTTACGCCTGGGACCTGATACAGCTACTGTAGTTGAGTTATGCAGTGGAAGACTGAGTGGGATGCTGAGAGCCAAGAGCTGGGATCTGAGTTTCTCCTGGGTCTGTTTGGGGAGAGAGGCTTGATTGGCAGAAGAAATGGAGGACTATCAGAGAGTAGAAGTGAGCAACATAGAGCTGTTTGGAGTTTCTCAAGAGTATTTTGGTTCTCTTCAAAACACCAAAACACCAATTTGCTGCTTGGTTATTGCTTGGACATTGCCCCCAGCATTGCACCCAGACATTCTCACATACAGAGGATTATCAAAAGACTAGAAAATGAACTAACAACAATTTTTTTATTTATCATACCTGGTCTCATAAGACATTATGGTCCAGTAGCACTTTCAATCCCTCTTCTATCCCAGAAGTGCAGCAGCTGGCACTTCAGTCACTAGAGGTCTGACTGGGCCATCTTTTTATACCTTGGCCCACAACACTGGCTGTTCAGACATGGAGCTCTGTTTGGGAGTTCCTTGCCCCTTCACTTTCCCTAGTAAATCTGATCTAATGATTTATTGTGCTCCAACCAAGGCCCTGAAGTCCCTATCTATTCTGCTTCCCCTCTCATTGACTGAAAATCCTGTGGGATAGATAAGGGTCTAGAGCTGCATCTCGATTGATCTGCATATTTGTAGGCTTTCACCTGCTGTTCACCTCTTACTCCTAGCTTCCACCCCTGGAGTCAGATAATGTAACATGGTAGTGCCCATCACAGCCATGTCTGGAAGTTCTGAATATCTGGGCACCAAAACAGACACTGACGTGGCTGATGCTGTCATGTTCCTGTGTGGTTCAGAAGACACTTTGTGGCATTTGTTCTACTTCCATTGTGTGCAGTGGTGGAGAAATGTGGTTTAGTTCCAAGACTGGGAGCATAAGTAATCACCTAATGGAAGGAGGAGATGGGGCTATGAATTGTTATCTAAATACTCATAAAATGTGCTAGACGTGCAGGTAATCTTGGTAAAAATGGTATGAGTGTTCAAATCTCATTTAAAGATGTTACAAACTTTGACATATCATATCAACAGCAGTGCTGAATGAATACCTTCTCCTAATTAATTAGCTAAATATTAGCATTCTGAAGCCAAATATTCAGTAGTTATTATTTTGTGTTTGTTATTCAGCCCATGAAATAAAAATATATATTTTAAGCTGCCTTTTCCCCTGCCCAGAAAGGGCTACCCTACTGACCACCTCTCACTCCCTGTACTTTCCCAGCCACCTCCCTCTTACCCTTGCTCCTGCATCCATAAAATAAGAATGAAAACATGCCAGCTGCATGCATGATACCAGAAGCCAATAGCATCCTTAGAATATCTTCCTAGCCCTAGCTCCTCCAAAGGTACAAATAAAATATACTGTTGAGGCCCCCCACCTCACTGCCACCAATACATGATTTCTGAAAGGGCACTAGAAGGTCAAACTGCCTAGCTCAGTCAAACCCCCTTCCCACAGTGTGTATGCCCCACTCTAAGTCTGTAATAAATAAAATAAGAAGACCTATGATCACGAAGGAAGAGTGGAGCAATCATATCAATAGTGGTGCTGGGACTACTGACCCAATTAGTCTGCCTAGCATCACTAATTTATTTATTTGAATTTTGGTACCCAGATAAGCCCACTGAGACAGAATGTCCCTTTTATAGGGCTAAATGGGGGAGGATAAAAGAGGAGGTACAGAGATACAATGAACAACAGCAACAGATAAGTATGCAACGACACTTTACAATAGTTTGTAGAACACAGTATATATACAAAATGAGTGTACCATATTTCCAAATAATACAGTATATACAGGCACAGAAGCTGTAATTTACAAATATATACAAGGTGTAAGGGCAGAAGTTTACAGACAATACAGTAATTTTATGGATAATATGGGGGTACAGGCAGAGGCAGTATTTTCAAATTTTCAAATTGTCTAGATCAGAAAAAACACAGCGGAACAAGGATAGCTCAGAATCAAATCACAGCACAGCTGGTGTGGCAAGTCTGGGAAGAGCATGGAGAGAAACAGGAAGGGACAAGGAAGGGGTAGGTGTGAAGGGAGCAAGCTAGATGCAATGGTTGGGATAACTTAGGCACAGGTGCAGAGTTGAGGGGAGGCAAGATGGGATTTAAGAGAACTCTTGAAGGAGTAGATAGAAAGGCAGGTCAGAACAACAGCTCGTAGTGAGTTCCAGAGAGGGGGCTTGGAAAAGGTGAAGGCACGTTGACCCACTGCAAGGCAGGGTTTTCAGATTGAGAGAAGAGGTAGGTAGGATGACCTTAAGGACCTCGTCATGATTTTTCATTGGACGATGTTCATGAGGCAGGGAGGAGTGAATGTATGAACTAGGTTGTAGGTCAGGCAAAGGGTGAGGTATTGTAGTCTAACTTCAAAGGAAGGCCAGCCAAGATAGTCAAGGACTGAGCAGTGGTGCATTCTAGTGTTAGCACCAAGGGCAAAGCGTGTGACCTTGTGGTAGGTTTGCTTGAATTTGGCAAGAGGTGAGACCTGAGCGGAGTGCAGTATAGGTGTTCCATAGGAGATAAATGGGAGCATGGAGGAGGAGGTAGCTATGGCCAGGCAGGAGGAGAAAGTTAGGTAGGGCAAGAGGCAGTAGAACAGTTTTAACTTTTGGTGAATGGTCATAACCACAGTTGAAACATGAGTGTCAAAGGTGAGGTGGGAGTCCAGCATGACACCAAGGTATTTAAAGGATTGTACCTGATCTAAGAGGTCACCGCAGGAGGAATTTATCACCAAGGGGGGTGGGGAGGTTAATGTAGGGGTCCAGTGATTAAAGAGCATTGATTTATTATTCTTGGTGTTGAACATCAGGAGGTTAATGAAAAATCATGTCTCCAGATTAAGAAAATCCTGCTGCAAATGGTGGTTAAGCAAGGTTGGGTCAGAAGAGGACCTGTACAGAATGGCATCATCTGCATACATCTGGACAGATGCACCTCCATAGTGCAGTGGCAGCTCATTGATAAATAATGGAACTAGAAGAGGACCAAGGACAGACCCCCTGAGGGACACAATCCTTTATGGCGCTAAAAGGAAAAGTGTGACCAGCCCATTTCATGCATTGTGTTAGGCCAATGAGATGGCTCGAGAACCAGTTTAATGATAGGGCATCAAGAACGATGGAAAGGAGCATGTGGAGTAGAAAGTTATGGTTGATAAGGTCAAAGGCCTTGGTAAGGTCAACAAATATTGCACCAGTGACAAGGCCCTTGTCCACAGAGGAAAGGATGTCTAATGTTACCTTAATGAGGGCAGTGTGGGTACTATGGGATTTACAGAATCCATGCTGGTTCATGGAAAGTGAACTGTTAAGCTCCAGATGAGATTGAAGTTGCGCATGAATAATTTTTTCCTGTATTTTAGCAAGGGGGCAAAGTATGGAGATGGGCCCGGTATTTCTCAAATGCAGAGTTTGGGCCTCTCCTGTGAATAGGGAAAACTATTGCAGTCTTCCACTTGCAAGGCACAAAGCTTGAACAGAAAGATATGTTAATTAGGTCTCACACAGGAGAGGCAATAGCACCAAGTTTTAGGAAGCATGGTTCTAGGGAGTCAAATCCAGGTGACAGGGTTTCCTTGAAGCTCCTGAGGTGATGCAGTACCTCTTGCTGGGTGGCCAATGTAAGGTGGAAGGAAGGGATAGTAACAATGGAAGAGGGGGAGGGAGGGGAAGGTATATGGACAGGGAGGAAGGTCTTATGTTTAGAGAGGTCTGTGAAGGCCTGGTTAAACTCAGAAGCAATAGCTGTGGGGTCAGTGACCTCAGAGTCATTAAGGTGCGTGGTACTGGGTAAGGAAGAGGATTTGCCCTTCAGTAAGGAATTTATTTTTCCCCAGAATTCTTTAGGGTTGATGAGATTACTAGTTTGGAGGGATCAGAGAAATAAGCGTGTGGCAAAGTTCAGCTTGCTTTACATTGATTACCCAGAAGCCTGCAAGCCAGACAGATAGCAGGTAGGCCAGAGCTCTTATAAAGGTTACAGGTGGCATCTCGAGATGCCATGAGGCCTCTGAGCTCCTTAGAGAGCCAAGGGGAATGAGCCCACTTAGCTCTCCATTTAATCAAAGGGGTATGGAGATTGACTATGGAATTAAAAGTGTTAGTGAAGAACTGCAATGCAGAGTCTACATCAGGTAGTAAGTTAACCAGAAATCAATCAGCCTGGGATAGGGAGGCTTGAAAGACCAGGGGACAGAAAGAGGTCATGTCCCTGGATAACATGATTTTGGGGGGTGGGTTAGGAAAATTGATCCTCCACACACAGAAGGTGGGGGGTGATCACTTAATGCATCAGGGAGAGCACCTGAAGATTTGATGTAAAGGGGGACATTAGTGAGAACCCAGTCGAGGAGGGTGGGGTGACCAGTTTTATTATTGTGCCTGGTGGGTTCACTGATGAGCTGTGAAAGGTGTGTGCCAGCCAGGGCATTGTGAACTGACACCAACCCTGGACTTAGCCAACTGTTATTGAAGTCTCCTCATAACACCAAGTCTGTGGACTGGAGACCAGCCCAGGATGAAATGAGGGAAATGAGGGATGTGGTGGAGGCACTGGGAGGAGATGGATACACCCAACAAGCAATTTCTTCACTTGCCCAAGTACTACGGTGATGAAGATGGATTCCATTGGACCAGGTATCATGGGGGGAGGTGCAAGCTCAGATACAGACCGGATAGTTCATGCATAGATGAGCATGCCACCACCATGTTTAGTAGGCCAATCTTTCTGAAAGGTGGTATAGCAAGGGTTGGAAATCTCATGAGACAGGATGCCTGGTTTCAGCCAGGTCTTGGAGATAACAAGTAAATCAGGGTTATAATGGAGGGTCCAAGCTTCAAGCTCAGGGTGTTTGGGTCTAAGACTCTGGGTGTTCATGGGGAATTTGCAGGCCTTTGTATTACTTCAAGCTGGGACTAGGCAGGGAATTAGCTTGGGCATCACTCCAGTAGGAGAGGGTAAAGGCTTTCCTTAGGGTAGAAGAAATCAGGAGGACTGTTTGGCCTGGAAGAGGGTGTTGCAGACTCATGACAGGAGAGTGCACCACAGGCCAGAGTTCAAGTCTCAGTGTGGGAGATATAATAAAAGAAGGAAAAAGGAATGGATATGAGCTATACCTTAAAGGTTGCAGAGAGGGACAGAGGAGTAGTAGCAGAGCTAATCTATTTAAACAGGAAGTAGTTCCAGGTTAATACTGGTAGGCTCAGTGTGGTCAAAATAGATAAGGCTTTATTGAGGGTTGAAGTAATCAGGAGGTCTGTTTGTTGTAGTGGAGGTGTTGCAGCTTCTAGAGTGGTGGATGCCCTACAGGCAAGGGATCAGATCTGACAGTAGGAGAAGTAGTATCAAGTGGAAAATGACATATGAGGTGTAACTTATTTTTAAGCAGTGAGGGTAGCAGGGTAAGGACAACAGTATTACTATTTATTCAGGAGTTGTAGCAAGTAAAATTTAAGGATAACAATATGGTCAGAAGGTAACAAAGGGATAGTTGATGGTAGTAGTATAGCCAGATGGACAGTGTGGTAGGCTTCAGGGTAGGAGGTATATCTCAGGACAGGGTTCAGTACCAGCAATGTCTAGGGTGTGAGCAAGGAGAAGGAGGAAGGGAGCTAGTCCAGCCACATAGGTGGAGTTAAGCAGCAGGGTTGGGGCAGAGGGAACAGATCCAGTGCTATTCTATTTAATTTAGAGAGTGGGTTACAAAAGATACGACAGAGCCAGCTAGTGGTGAGAAAGAACAGGAAGCAGTGCTTACAAGAGTTGTGGCAGTAAGGGGATCAAGGAAAGGGTTTCAGAGGGGTACAGCAGCACCAGCTAATGGCTGGAAAGTATAAGGAACAAGGAGGAATTTAGGGTGTTAGGAAAAACAAGAAGTCATGTGACCCCCACTACCTATAAAGGTAGTGACAAGCCGAGGTGGGGCAGCCGCCATAGTAGTGGTGGCAGGCCAACAAGTATCCTCAGATTTGGACCTCACTGGAACTCTACCTTAGCTGTGGAGGGTGGGCTGGAAGTAGGAGAAAGAGCCTAGTCATAGTGGCTCTGCGGGAGGGGGTCTGTGTTCTGGAGGCAAAGAAAGACAAAATGAATATAGGGGACAAAAAAGGATTAAGGGGTCAGGGAGGATACGAACAAAGGGAGCCAGAGGTCAATGTAGGAAATGGGTGACTGGGGGGAGGAGGAGATAGTAGCCCATGACCTAAAATGGCAATATCACTTTACACCTCCACAAACAGGTCCACTAAAAAAAGGTAAGCACAGAATATCATCCAAAAGCTCAGCAGGTAGAGGGGTCATGTGACCAGGGTCACGATTTTAAGGCAACAGAACTAGCTACTTAAAACACAGGTAGCAGCAATATAAAACTGTCTTAAAGTACTTTAAAAACAACAGCAACAACAGAATCAACAGGCAATAAAATAGAAAGTCAGGTCCCACAAAAATAATCAACAAGGATCCTCCAACTTGGACCTCACTGGAACTCTACCTTAGCTGTGGAGAGAGAGCTGGAAGTTAGCAGCTGCTGCAAGGGAAAGAGACGGGTGGTGGCGGCTCTGTGGGAGGGCATCTGTGTTCTGGACGGAAAGAGAGAGAGAGAGAGAGAAAATTAATGCAGGGGACATAAAATGATTAAGGGGTCATGGAGGATGAGAACAAAGGGAACCAGAGGTCAATGCAGGAAACGGGAGCCTGGCTGGGGGGGAGGAGGAGCTAGTAGCCCAAAACCTAAAATGACGATCTCTCTCTGCACCTCCGCAAACAGGTCTGCTAACAGAGGGAAGCACAGAATATCATCCAAAAGCTGAGCATGTGAAGGGGTCACGTGACCAGAGTAGTGATCTTAATGCAACAAAACTAATTGCTTACAACACAGGTAGCAGCAGGTAGCAGCAATAAAACTGTCTTAAAGTACTTTAAAAAACAACAGAAACAATGGGCAATAAAGTAGAAAGTCAGGGTCCACAAAAACAATCAACAAGGATCCTCTGACTTGAACCTTACTAAAAGCTATCTTAGCTGTGGAGGAGGGCTGGAAGTTGGCAGCTGCTGCAGGGGAAAGAGCCTGGTGGTAGTGACTCTGCAGGAGGGTGTCTGTGTCCTTAGCTGTGGAAGGATGGCTGTAAGTCTGCAGCTGCTGCAGGGGAATAGCCTGGTGGTAGTGGCTCTGCGGGAGGGCATCTGTGTCCTTAGCTGTGGAGGGAGTGCTGCACTAATGATATGGTTGCTCCACCCCCTCACTCCCAGTTATCCATCCACTTGCTCTATTCATTAAAGTTAGCTACTACTGACTTGGAATAGGGCAGGCACACTGTGGGAGAAGGGTAACTCTCAGCTAGCCAGTCTGACATTCTAATACCTTTCAGAAAACAAGTACACATTGTAAAATTGATAAAAACAGGACCCCAACTGAATATGAGATACTGCATCTCAGCATGGCAATCCTGAGTAAATATATTGCAAAAATGCACAAAAGCACCTATTCCTACATTATCTGGACTTTTAAGTTTTCTTACTTTTTTTCTATAATTGTGATGTAAGTCTGGAATTTGAATATCACAATAATATAACATATACAATAATGCTTGGGGTGGTGTATTTAATGAGATTTTAAACACATCCTGAGGTGTTGAATGCAACATAAACCCCAAGACCAAAACTCGGGTTTATTTAAGCATCCAATACCAAGGGTATGTGTAAAATCTATAAACACGTCACCATGTTTTATTTTATATAATTGCTTGGAGTGTTTTTCACCACAGTAATGATATAAAATAAAACAGCAGTGGTCCGTGTGGATGAAGCAAGGTCTGCGGTCTGTGGCAGAGTGGCTGAGTGAAAACTTTTCTTTTCCTTTTTTCCAGGTTAGCTGACCGAGGATTAATACAGCAAAGTAAACAGCTGAGAGGCAATTTTCTTTTATTATTCACTTACCACGAGTGATACTGTGGCCAGTTGATAGTGGCGAAGTGTCTGGTACCCCCATGAGTGAAGAGGAGAGAGCGGAGGCAGGCGCATGCATGGAGCATTGGAAACCCAGCACATGTTTGCTGTTATAACCCGCAGGCTATAACAGTGAATTATAATCAGGTTTCCCAACAGGATAAAATGCTCCCCAGTTATAAATTAACTAAAACCATGCCTACACTTTCATTCTGCGTCTTTTATCAGGTTACTGCATTAGCAGCCATTTCGGGTCTGACAAGAGTTTGTTTTTATTTGGAGCTGAAACTGTTTTGTGGTAGTTAGGAATTGAGAACTAGGAGTGGGATCTCCCTTGTTACTGTCCTTTTATGGAAGCAGGATTTCACTTGCTGCTGTCCTATCAGGGGAGTGGGATCTATCTTGCCATTCTCTTGCTATGGGAGCAGGCCTTTCCTATGGCTGTCTGGTTTCAGGAGTGGGGCCTCTCTAGCAGTTGTCCACTTTCAAAAATAAGCCTCCCTGTGACTGTCCTGTTTAAGGAACAGGGCCTCTCCTAAGCTGTGTTTTAATGGGAGAGCGTACTCCAGTAGCTGTTCTGTTAAGAGAACAGAGTCTCTGCAGCAGTTGTATTACATTGGGATAGAGCTTGCTCCATGTACAGTACATTTTAAGCACAGGAGTGGAGTCTTCATGATACAGAAACGGCCTTCTCAATTCTATTTATGATGCATTTTTACTGAGAATCCAAGTCTATTATGTATCTGCCTTAATCTGAATAAGGTACTTGCATAAAATTTAATTTTGGCGACCTTCATCCTATGGTCGCATACAGTATGGGACACAACTTAATTTCCACCATTTTTTTCTTGTTTAGTTTGAGGTCCAGCTGTACAGAAAGGGAAGATATCACAATGATTTATCACCGAGCAGAGTCTCCCCAGTAACTGTGTTTTCTGCATCAAAGAGATGCGTTGCTAATGTTAACAGTGATTAGAAGGAGCACCCATCTGCTTGCTTTACTCTTACTTATTTTAATTTCTGAAATGATTATGGTTGAAGGGATTTTAGTTACTGGACCATATGAACTACTAAAGTTTAGGGTTGCTCTTTTTATACGGATTATATGAAATGTCAATATTGCTTTGCTCATGCTAGTTATGATTCACTATACGAGTTCTCTTTTGAAAGCTTATCTTCCAGTTCAATGCTCCCAGTTGCTGGACAAAACAACATCTGTTTATCTGTAAAAATGTAAGAATTTTGTACTCTGTGCACTGAGGTGGTACAGAGGCACATTGATTAGCTAGATCTACCAAAATAGATGCAATTGCATTTTCAAATCAGGTTAGAGCTATTATAAAGGATGTTGTCCCATTCACCAGTTGGAAATGGAAACAATCTTTCCAATTGTCTCAAAAACAGGGTATTTACTCTTACTGGGGCAGCAAGTCATTTTAGCCTGAAAACATTAGGGCAATGAAGATTTGCAATTTGCATAATAGTCCACATTGTAAATTACCTGTCCAAAGAGCACACAAAAATATTAAATGTTATCGATGGAATTCTAACTCATCAGTCTCAGAAACTGAATTTGTCAGGATTTAATAGTATCTTAAGGAATATACCTTTCAGCACTTACTGAACTGTGATTATCACTGAATGATGTGGCCACCTATGTTGCCTTAACTTATGGCAGCTATTCATTTTTCATACACCCAGGCATTCACATAATGGTGATTATGGTGTTGGCCTTTTATCTGCCCATGAGTGGGCCACCTGGGTTTTGCTTCTAATTTTTCCCCTGGTTTAAAATTTGAACTGCGGTCTATAATTGTAACTTTACATATTGGCCCAGATATTCAAACTGCGCCCAAAAAGTGCACAATAGCAGGAGCAAGCACAAGTCTATTGTGCCTATGCGCAAGATACGCAATATTCAAAAATGGAACAGGCCAAACTGCACCTACAGCCGACGACTGAATATCGCACCACCTGTACCATAGCGCAACTAGAGAGGGGAAGCTGAGCAGATCTGATGCACCATAGTACAACTAGGGATGTTCAACTGAGCAGTCCAGAGGTGCCATAGTGCAACCAGGGATGCCCCCCCAGCAGCAGAGCAATGCAACTGCACAACCAGGGAGGTAGGGGCCCACCACCCATGCCACAGATGGGTACAGGAACACACAGCAGAACAGACATCATCCCCCCACACCCCATGCACTGCACAACTGGGGGAAGGCTGGAATAACCACTGGCCCATGGAGACAAGCAAACAACCCACAGCCGGGCCATGGTGCCCCATCACACCTACTAGCAAGCTATGACTGGCACACAAGGAGGGCTGACCACCCCATGCCACATCATCCCCAATGCAGAGCACACCCTGCACCATGACCCCAGACATCCCCCATGAGCAGTGACCACCACATTAGGAACCCCATGCATGCCACCACCCCATTGTGACATTGCAACCCTGTCACCACAGAACCATGCAAGCCAGTCCCACCACGAGCACCCATCAGCGGGTGGCAGCACACAACAATGCTAGCAATAGCAGACACAGTGCCACCACGCACAGTCCCCGGTACTGCTGAGAGACCAACCATGCGTCAGCACATGAGGTGCCCGCATGAAGCAAGGGCGTGCCGGACACACCACCAGTGGTACAGCACCCTGCACAGTATTCCAATGACACACCCCGACCCACCACTGGACACAACAGCTAGCACAGACACCCACAGTGGTGCATGGAAGCATGCACCACACGGATCCGCAAAGTGTAGGACAGACACCCACCCATCCAAGGGCACAACAACACAGGGACGCAGTGGTGGGGCAACCAATCCCCCAATGTGGGCCCATGTAAACTGTGTACACACAACCTGCAGTCCTCCATGGCACTGGAGTGCCAGCCACCCCACGCAGGCACTGTGGACCTGTACACCACCATCATTTGCCCGGAGCACAAGTCACAGACAGTGGGGCACATCCCTTGCAACACACTCAAGGCACAGCATGGAGGTGGGACAACAACTGTGGTGCCCACAGTGCCACCTGAGGCAGACATGCAGCACACCAGTGACAGGAGGCAACCCAGCAATGTGACGGGTACAGTGGCTGCCCTGCAGGGACTGCCACCACTGACATGCCAGTGGACCGTGCAGGTCACAGACATGCATGTATGTCAGCTGCACAGGCCATGGATGGGCTGATGGGTGCACCGTGGACACAGAGCACGTACCATGGACCACTGCACACAGTCATCCAGTACACAGGGTACAACACACACACCACAGACACTGACTGATAGCTACCCCACCATAGTCACCTCCATGGACACACACACATATCCATCACCGCACCACCCTGGCGCCATGCACACCACTGCAGCTGAGCACCTATAGCCCAATGCAAATCAGAGACCGCCACAGTTTTCATATCAAATTAAATGTATTGAACAAATATAAAATTCAACTATTTACAATATCACATAAACTATATACAAGGTTGGGGGCCACAAACAAGGTGGGGGTGGGTAGGGGCAGGGATGGACAAATGGGACAGGAAAGGAGGGTGAGTGGGTCAAGGGAGGAATACAGGACTGAGTGATCCCTAAGCGTGAGCACCGTTCCCCACTCTGACTCCTCCAGGCTCTGTGCCTCCTCAGGACCCCGATGTCCAGTGATGCAATCACCACCAGTAGTATCTCCTCAGCGCCTCCCTGATTTCCCATAGATGGGCGGGTACCTGGGACAAGGGAGCACAGTCAATAGGTGTGAATGCACAACACCATATAGCCGCCCACTGTGCATGGCATACAGCCATGGGACATACCTCTGTGATGGTGTGTGACCACCACCGTGATCATGTCCACATGACCTGACCAGCCAGGTGCATACAGCCATGTGGAACACTGCACACCACCCGGCCAAGTCACGCACAGCACCACCGTGGCCGTTTAGTGACATGGCTATGTGGTGCAAAAGCGATGGCACAACCATGTACCTGGTGCGCATGGACCACCATTGATGCACTCCCAGACATGCATTGCCAATGGACAGTGTTGACTGTAACAAGTCGCGTGCATGACGTAGTGTGTCGATGGATGGTGGCCATGCCCGCTGCCCTATCACACAGCATGCAATAGTAATCATGGATGTATGGCACTCACCTTCATCGGGCGGTCAAGTGGGCGGTGAGGGCCTCGCCCACCTGCTGCACCCTGCTGTTCCTGCCATCACTCTTCACGTGCATGGTGGCATTCCTCCAGGCCTGTGGGGCAAACATGGAGAGAGGAACATCAGTACAATCCCACAAAGTCCCCCTGCCCCAGGTGTGTGCTCTCCCACCCAGCCAGACCCACCACCCCACACCCTGTGACCACCACAGCCAACCCGGACAGTCCCTCCCCCATGTGCTGGACACATACAACACTGTTACCGATATGGAAGATAAAAGTGTGTTGACGCAACCCCTACCTGGCCATGGCACTGTGCCCCTCCTGGCACGTGCCCGCAGGTGTGACAGTAGCTCTGGCTCCCTCTGCCGCAGGTCCCCGTATCTGTGGTGGCACTGCTCGGAACTTCTCCCCCATCCTGTGGCCTCCTTAAGTGCAGTGGCCACCTCCTGCCACACCTGGGTCCTGGCCCTGTCCAGGGGCACTTCCCCAAACAGTGGCACATGGTGTGGCTCCACAATGGCCACTAGGTTGGCCAGCTCGATTACCAGACCACTGGGCTGCCCTCCTGCATGCCATTCTCTCTGCTCTATTAGGCAATATGGCACTCTGCAGTGTGGCTCCCCATGTGCAGATGCTGTGCGGTACAACACTGCCATTCCTAATAGCGCTGTCACCGAACAGCACGATAGAGGTGCACCCATGCCTGACGCATGGTGCCTGGGGGAAAAGATCGGGCACAGGGTCAAGTGTCTCTGGCGCATGGACACGCACAGCTCCATTGGAACCCAATGCATGTAGCGTGATTGGCTGCCTGTGTGCCAACGCCATTAGCGGCCTACCGCACAGTTGGCCAAGTGCGCCTATGATGGCCCTGTGTCACAGTGCCATGTAGTGACCATCACTATAGCACCACTGGCACAATGGTGGCCATGCCCTGCATTGCCTACTGCACACAGCATGTCATCAGCGTGGCAGACGAGGCCCACCACGAGCTTTGGAGCTGTACACTGATACTAAGATTGTGGGCTGGTACCGCCTGAATAGGGCAGTTCTGAGGTGGCTCTGTGAGCTGTGCAGTGATGTGATGCAGGCACCCACACGACAGAGCTATGCCCTGTCAGTGGAGACTAAAGTAACAGCCTGCATGTGCTTGCTCACCATGGGTACCTTCCAGAGACCAACTGGGGACACCACAGGCATAACCCAGTTGGCCACGTCACACCACCTCACCCAGTTCCTCAGCGCACAGCTGCCACATGCTGCAGAGTACATCCATTTTCCCAGCACACCAGTGGAGCGCACAGCAAACATACAGGAGTTCCACAGGGTAGCACGTATGCCTGATGTGCTAGGGGCAATAGACTGCACCCATGTGGCCATACGCACACCACCTGGCCCTGAGGGGGCCGCATACATCAATCACAAGAGCTATGCCTGCATCAACTGCCAGGTGGTGTGCGATGCCAGGGGGCGCATAATCAATGTCTGTGCCATGAACCCTGGGGGAGCACATGATGCCTTCATCTGGCACCAGTCAGCACTGTGCCACAGATTCGAGAGCGGGGACATCCCCACTGGACACCTAGTGGGTGAGTATACAAACCACATGGACAATCATAGGGCCTGGGGGGGCATGGCCAGAGGTGACATGGGTAGTGGCCTACATGGCCCGGGGCAGGGCGATGCTGATCACCAAACTAACCTCCACCCTCTACACACAGGTGACAGTGGATACCCACTCCGTCCCTGGCTGCTCACACCCTACCAGCAGCCCTGGACCCCATCGCAGCAACGCTACAATGAGGCACACACCACCACACGTAATGTCATCGAGCGGGTGTTCAGGATGCTGAAGGCACGTTTCTGTTGCCTGGACACCTCTGGCGGTGCCCTACAGTATAGCCCCTCAAAGGCCTGCAGGCTATTCCTGGCCTGTTGCATCCTGCACAACATGGCCAATGAATGTGGGATAGCCATACAGGTCGAAGAGGGGGACAGCGATGGGGATGATGAGGACGCCGGTGGTGATGGTGATGGGCAGTCCCCCTTGGCCGATGGGACCCCTGACTGATCCGGCTGGCACAGCTGCACTGGGACACCATCAAGGAGGAGCACTTCAGCCAACCCAGGTAAGTCATGGGGCCATGTGCAACCACCAGTGGCTAAGGCACAACCCACAAACATGCAAGGACACACACCAGGGGTGCATGCCATCAAGGGAAGTGGCAGGGCACAGAAGCACACACACAACCAGGGATGGGTGGGGATTAACATGCCACATGGACACACACACACACACACACACACACACAAACGCACCAAACGTGCACAGAGGGCAGTAGGCACACCGACCCAGTGCGCCAACCCTAGCAACACACATGTCCACAGGCCACCACGCCCACTGCCTGTCCATGTGCATGTGTCAGATGCTGAGCACCATTGCACATTGGTGTACAGTGCAATGCAGGCATCATCATGCACACACAACTGCCGACAGCAGCCGGGAGGGTGTGCAGGTGGACTGTGTGTCTGCGTGCAGGGCCAGGTACCCACCCATGCACTGTCTACTGAAAGACACAATGCACGCAGGGCAGCACCAGACAGTAGCCACACTGGGAGACAGGTCAGTCACATGACACAGTGCTAGCCGCCCTGCGGATGCATGGGCGGCCCGCGAGACCCGCCAGCACGACAGGCTGACCACTGGCCTCATGGGGTGGCACCGATGGTCCCTCAGGGGTTCCACTGCATGAGCGACTGTGCTCATGCAGGGGTCTGCAGACACTGAACATGCCCTGCGCCAGGAGTGCTCAGGATGCCCACAGCTGAACCCAGTGTCGACAGGGTGGGAGTCGCATGACGCTGGGAAGGGGGTGGACAGTGCACTGCGTGGTGTCCACAATGCATGGGCACCTGACTGTGTGCCCATTGTGGCCATGACAGCAGTGAATGCCTGTGTATGCCTGTCAATGGCAGCGGTCACATCCTCCCGCAAATGGTCCATCCCTGCCAGGATCAGAGCGGTGTCCCTGCTGCGATGCTCCTCTGCCTGCTCAGAGCCACACGCAGTGCATCCACGGACGTCGCAAGCCGCATCTGCTGCTGGACTGATGCTTGCAGTCAGAAGTCATCTGCCTCCTCGGCATCCTGTCCTTCAGGGTGTGCATGGCTCTGATGATCAGCACCCCTTGAGGGTGGGTGCTGCGCACCAGGACCAGGTCTGGGCATGTCCACAGGCAGTGCACAGACACCACCGCTGAACCCTGTACCCTCAAGCCCATTGGCTGACTGCTGATGCTGCCACTCCGGCTGCCGCTCCCCAGGGCTCATTGGTGCTGCCACAGTGGCGGCAACAGTCCCACTGTCTGGAACAGACACCAGTGCTGCCCACTGGTGCTGACAGGCACAGGCTGGGACTGTGCTGACGCTGAGCCTCCACAGCAGCTACCACCCACAGCCATGGGCGTGATGTCCTGCTGTGTGGCCATCCCGTGGCACACACGTGTCACTGCCCATGACGTTAGCATCATCATCATCGGTGACGGACTATGCATCGGCCCCAGTCACAGCATGCCGGCATCTGAGGACGCTGGCATGCTGGGACACAGGCAGGGCTTCCTCCACACCTGTTACAATGACATCAGTGTGGGCAGCCAGGTGGCCCCACTGTCACAATGATCCACGTATACCCATGGAGGTGGATGGGCCCTCCTCCATCTCCAGCTGACTGTCCTCAGTGGACAGGCCCACCACCACTGACCCATGCAGATGCTCCAGGATCTGTAAGGGAAAGCAAAGTCATGTTACTGCATGTGACCTACCCTGCCTCCCCATAGACAGACCATGACTTACCATGCAGTGATGGGCCACCACCTGTCTGGAAGCCACCACCGGAACACCTTCAATGGCACCACGCTGCATGCTGCAAGCCTCTCCTCCTGTGGGGTCAGCTGTCCACCTCCGGCTGTCCCCCACCTGTTGCAGCTCATGCTGCCTTGATGGCAGCCACTGTCTCCTTTATCCTCCTCCAGTCCGTGCCCATCTTTTTCTTACACTCCTGCACGGAGTGCTGGTGGCTGCCATGCAGGTTCACAGCACGTGCCACCTCCTCCCATGCAGCAGCACGGGTTTGAGGTGTTCCCTGCCGTCTGCTGAGAGCGGCTTCTGATCCAGGTAGGCCTCAAACAGGGCTTGGTCTCGGCCTTGGTAAGTTAGGCCTCCTACTCCTCCACCACTCGTTCCTCCTCTCCCACAACACTAGGTCATTCTTTAGCCTGCAAGAATGGCAGTTGTTACCTGTGACTGTGCAGTCCCATGCATGTCCCTAAATCCACAGTCCACACTCCCAAACAGCATGCATCTCACCAATAGACTGCAGTAACTGACTATGGCCACTGCAGCCCAATGTTCACTTTTTATAGTGCAACCCATGCAAATGAGGCGAGGCACAACTTTAAGTGGATGCAAATTGTGGTGCTGCACCACTGAATGGCTGATTAGATGATTTGCATATGACAGCTGAATATCGCGCTTTGCACTTTGCAATTGTGTTGAGCGTGCTGAGCCAATGGTGCAGTTCTGTGACATCGTAGTACACCTCACTGTGCATGCCCAGCTTGCTGACACAGGCGTCTGCCATGCTGCTGACATGCTGTGCGTGGTAGGCAATGCAGGGCATGGCCACCATTGTGCCAGTAGCACTATAGTGATGGTCACTACATGGCGCTGTGGCATAGGGCCATCATAGGCACACTGGGCCAACTGCGCAGTAGACCGCTAATGGCGGTAGCACACAGGCAGCCAATCGCACTACATGCATTGGGTTCCAATGGTGCTGTGCATGTCCATGCGCCAGAGACCCTTGACCCTGTGCAAATTTGCCTAAGGCGTCATCGTCAGGCATGGGTGCACCTCTATCATGCTGTTCGGTGACAGCGCAATAGAATGGCAGCACTGTACCACACAGCATCTGCACATGGGAGCCACGCTGCAGAGTGCCATATTGCCGTCGAGCAGAGGGCATGGAGCGTGGGAGGGACAGCTCGGTGGTCGGCAATGGAGCTGGCCAACCTAGTGGCCATTGTGGAGCCACACATGGGCCACTGTTCAGGGAGGTGCCCCTGGACAGGTCCAGGACCAGGTGTGGGAGGAGGTGGCCACTGCGCTGAGGAGGCTACAGGATGGGGGAGGAGCACTGAGCAGTGCCGCCACAGGTACGGGACCTGCAGCAGAGGAAGCGGATTTGCTAGCATGCCTGTGGACATGTGCCAGGAGGGGCACAGTGCCATGGCCAGGTAGGTGTTATGGCAACACACTTTTATCTTCCATATGGGTAACACTGTTATGCGTGTCCAGCACATGGGGAGGGACCGTCGGGTTGACTGTGGTGGTGTTATCAGGGTGTGGGGTGGGTGGGTCTGGCTGGGTGGGAGGGCACACACATGGGGGCAGGGGGACTTTGCTATGGGATTGTACTGATGTTCCTCTCTCCATGTTTGCACCACAGGCCTGGAGGAATTCCACCGTGCCCGTGATCTTTGGCAGCAGGAGAAGCAAAGTGCAGCCAGGTGGGGTGAGGGCCCTCAACACTCACTGGACCGGCCCAATGAAGGTGAGTGCCATACCTCCATGATTACTATTGCATGCTGTGTAACAGGGTGGGCAGCGGGGCATGGCCACCATCCATCGACACCACTGTCATGCACGCGACTTGTTACAGTCAACACTGTCCAGTGGCAATGCATGTCTGGGAGTGCGTCGATGGTGGTCATGCATGCACCAGGTACATGGTTGTGCCACTACCTTTGCACCACATAGCCATGTCACTAAGCGGCCCACGGTGGTGCTATGTGAGTGACTTGCGGTGGGTGTGCAGCATTACGCATGGCTGTAATGCACCTGGGTGGGCAGGTCATGTGTACATGATCACTGTGGGTGGTCACACACCATCACAGAGGTATGTCCCATGGCCGTATGCTATGCACAGTGGGCGGGCTGTATGGGGTTGTGCATTCACACTTATTGACTGTGCTCCCTTGTCCTAGGTACACGCCATCTCTAGGAAATAAGGGAGGCGCTGCGGGAAATACTCCAGGTGGAGAGGGCTTCACTGGACATCCTCCACAGGATTGACAACACCGGGGTCCTACGGAGGCACAGAGCATGACAGAGTCGGAGTGGGGAGAGGCTCCTGCTAGGGGTCCCTTAGTCCCTGTAATCCCCTACCCCCTGGACCCACCCTCACCTCCTCCTTTCTCATCCCATTTGTCCACCCTGCCCCTACCCACCCTCCACCTTGTTTGTGTCCCTCCCCACCTTGTATATATTTAGTACATAGTATTGTAAATAGTTGAATTTTATATGTTTGTTCAATACAGTTATTTTGATATGAATACTGTGGTGGTCTTTGATTTGCAGTGGGCTATAGGTGCTCAGCTGTAGTGGTGTGCATGGCGTCGGGGGTATGGACATGGGTATGTGTGTGTCCGTGTGAGGTGACTATGGTGTAGGGGTTGCTATCAGTCAGTGTCTGTGGTGTGTGTGTTGTGCCCTGTGCACTGGATGACTGTGTGCAGTGGTCCATGGTGCGTGCTGTGTCCATGGCACCCTATCAGCCCATCCATAGTCTGTACAGCCACACACATGCATGTCTGTGGACCTGCAGGTCCGCTGGCATGTCAGTGGTGGCAGTCCCTGCAGGGCAGCCACTGTACCCGTCACATTGCTGGGTTGCCTCCTGTCACTGGTGTGGTGCATGTCTGCTTCAGGTGACACTGTGGCCTCCACAGTTGTTGTCCCACCTCCATGCTGTACCTTGTGTGTGTTGCAGGGGATGTGCACCACTG
Organism: Neoceratodus forsteri; assembly: GCA_016271365.2. NCBI lineage: Eukaryota > Metazoa > Chordata > Ceratodontiformes > Ceratodontidae > Neoceratodus > Neoceratodus forsteri. The sequence continues at coordinate 1,070,328,422 of CM028131.1, read as the reverse complement.
TCTGTGACTTGTGCTCCGGGCAAATGATGGTGGTGTACGGGTCCACAGTGCCTGCGCAGGGTGGCTGGTACTCCAGTGCCATGGAGGACTGCGGGTTGTGTGTACACAGTTTACATGGGCCCACACTGGAGGCTTGGTTGCCCCACCACTGCATCCCTGTATTGTTGTGCCCTTGGGTATAGGTGGGTGTCTGTACATGCACTGTGTGGCATCCGGTGTGGTGCATGCTTCCACGCACCACTGTTGGTGTCTGTGCTGGCTGTTGTGGCCAGTGGTGGGTCAGGGTGTGTCATTGGAATACTGTGCAGGGTGCTGTACCGCTGGTGGTGGTGTCTGTGGCAAGTGCTGTCCCGCGTGGTGTACCTCATGTGCCGATGCATGGTTGGTCTCTCAGCAGTACCTTGGGGGGACTGTGCATGGTGGCACTGTGTCTGCCATTGTTGCATTGCTGTGTGCTGCCACCCACTGATGGGTGCTTGTGGTGGGGCTGGCTTGCATGGTTCTGTGGTGCACAGGGTTGCATTGTCACAGAGGGGGTGGTGGCATGCATGGGGTTTCCTGCAGTGGTGGACACTGCTCCTGGGGAGGTGTCTGGGGGTGATGGTGCAGGGTGTGCTCTGCATTGGGGGGATGGTGTGGCACGGGGTGGTCAGCCCTCCTTGTGTGCCAGTCACAGCTTGCCGGGAGGTGTGATGGGGCACCATGGCCCAGCTGTGGGTTGTTTGCTTGTCTCCAAGGGCCGGTGGTTATTCCAGCCCTCCCCACTTGTGCAGTGCATGGGGTGTAGGGAGTGATGTCTGTTCTGTTGTGTGTTCCTGTGCCCATCTGTGGCATGGGTGGTGAGCCCCCTACCTCCCTGGTTGTGCAGTTGCATTGCTCTGCTGCTGGGGGGCATCCCTGGTTGCACTATGGCACCTCTGGACTGCTGAGCTGCACATCCCTTGTTGCGCTATGGTGCATCAGATCTGCTCAGCTTTCCCTCCCTAGTTGAGCTATGGCACAGATGGTGTGATATTCAGTAGTTGGCTGTAGGTGCAGTTTGGCCTGCTCTGTTTTTGAATATCGCATCTCTTGTGCATGGGCGCAATGGACTTGCGCTTGCTCCTGCTATTGCGCACTTTTTGGGTGCAGTTTGAATATCTGGGCCATTGTCTATAGTTTTACATCTGTTAAAACTGACAATGCATGAAGCAATTTCATCAAAATAAACCTAATCAACTTTATAGAACAATTAATGGAGAGACAAACAAATTTAACACAATGCATAATGTCCCAATCATTTAAAAGAAGAGATGGAGGACAATCTGCAAACAGTTTTGTCTATGACAAGTGCATTTATGTAATGGCCTTAGACTAGAGGAGGAGATCAGAAGACTAAGGGATTATACTGGTAGAAATGAAAGTATTGCCAACTTAGAATGTTTGTGGACAGCTTCTACCATATCCTATTTAGACTTAATGGAGTTAGGGAGACACAGGAGGGGGCAATGTTGAGAAGCACCAATGAGTCAGAAATACAAGTGGATTCTGAATATACGCATGAGGGGAGTGGAAACAGCAGAGCTGCTGAAGAAGAAAGAAAATGGAACTTTGGAAACAATGATAACAAGGCCAATTTTGAGTATGTTCATTTATGGATATGAGCTGAGGGAAGGAAAAGGCTAAGAGGGGAAGAGTGGTAGAGGTGTTTAGGGTTTCCCTTCCAAATTCATTTCAAGCTTTAGAACAATATGTGGAAGAATGCACAAATCAAGATGGGTATGAAATAGTTTACAGGGCAGTAGATGATGGTAAGAATGAGATAGAGGGCAGTAGCAGCCAGGTGCCAAGATCCCAAATCCATGTGGGAGGGAAGCATCAGATGGAGATAAAAGATGTGGAAAAGAAACTAGTAGTATTAGATGAGTCCATCATAAGCTGGGCAACCTAAGAATAGGTCTAAAAGTAGTAAAATGGTAAAAAGTTAGCTAAGCAATAGGAGTCAGAGGGTGGTGGTAAATGGGGACCACTCTGGAGAAGACAGATGACATTCGGGGTGCCACAGGGGTCAGTACGAGGCCCAGTTCTCCTCAATGTCTTTATTAGTGACACTACAGAAAGGGCTGGAGGGAAAGTATGCCTGTTGATGGATGACACAAACGTTTGCAATGGAGTGAACACAAGGTGGGAAGTGTAAATGAGGGACAATCTGAAAAAGCTGGAAGATTGGTCAAGTGAATGGAAACTGGGCTTCAATGCAAAAAAGTGAAAAATCATGCACTTGTGGCACAGAAACCCAGGGGCAACATACCAATTGATTGGGGAGGTTTTAGAAACCACAAAATAGGAACGGGACCTAGGGATATTAATTTCTGATGATCTCAAAGTAGTCAAGCAGTGTGATAAGGCAGTGGGAAGGCTAGCAGGATGCTTGGGTGCATATGGATGGGCATCACCAGAATAAGGAGGGAGGTAACATTACTCCTATATAAATCACTGGTACCTTGCGTACTGTTTCCAGTTCTTGAGACCCCACCATTGGAAGGACATAGATAAGGTGAAGGCAGTACAGAGAAGGGCTACCAAAATGGTGTAGGGCCTGCATCAAAAGCCCTATGAGAAAAGTATCAAGGAACTAAATATGAACTTTCTAGAGGAAAGGAGGAAAGGAGGACAAAATAGAAATATTCAAATACCTCAAAGGTATTAATAAGGTACAAGAAGGTAGCATTTTCCACAGAAAAGATGCTCCGGGACAAGGGTCATGCTCTGAAGCTGGAAGGGGAATGTTCAGAGGACATGTGAGGAAATACTTCTTTACAGAGAGAGTGGTGGATGCCTGGAACAGCCTCCCAGAAGAGGTGGTGGGTGCTAAAATGGTAACAGGATTCAAGCATGTATGGGATGGACACAAAGGGACATTAGAAGTAAGGCAGAAAAAGGGGGGAGAAGACTAGAGATCGAGTAATGTCTGCTGTGGCACAGTAGGTAGGTACGTAGGGAATATAGGGCAGACTATGTGGTCCAAGAGGTCCTTATCTGCCGACAACTTCTATGTTTTCATGTAAGAAATACTGACTCTGTTATGTGCTGTGGGAGGAAGAAAAGGGTAACAGTATGCTGCTTAGCAAGTGCCAAAATTCGTGACCTAATGGGGGATATACAGGGTTTGCTAAAAGGGGCAGGGTACAGTCCTACTGTATTGCTCCATGTAGGAACAAATGTCATAGGTCGCAGAACAGAGAATAACATGAAAGCAAATTCTGAGGCAGTAGGCAGGTATGAGAAAGGCAGAAAATGCAAGCTTATGGTTTCAGAAATTCTCCCAATGCCTAGGACAGGTACAGACAGATTAAGGAGTATTATAAGGATAAAATGATGGATTTAAAAATGGTCTAAGACAGAGGGCTTTGATTTTACCTCAAAACTGGAAAGTCTTCAACAAACAAGAAGATCAGTACTGGAGGGATGGTTTGCACCTAACATACTAAGGACTGGGACAATTAGATTCGATAGACTAAACTCTTGAGTGATCTAGAACATTCCATGGACAAGAAAAGCATTATACTTTGGGGGATTTAAAATTACCAGAAATTAACTGGGAAATGATGAGTGAGGTAGCCCGTAGAATAATCTGTTAGCTGTTAACATTTTAAATCTTAACTTATACCAATATGTTATGGAACCATCTAGGGCAACAACATTCTTGATGTTGTAATAAGTGATATGGGCAACAATACTAAACAATGTAGAACATAGGAACCATTAGGATAGTGACCACCTGTAGGTAACTTTGCAGAGAAATACAGTACAAGATGAAGAATAAGAAACAACTAAATATAGGTGCTACAAAAGTGCAGCCTTTAAAGCAATGAAGATGGTTAGATAACTGGAGATGGAAAGAGAAATGATTAAAATAAATTTCAATAAAATATGTGGAACATAGTAGAGAGCAAAATAAAGTATTTTGAAAACAAATTAGTACCACAAAGGAACCCATATATACGAATGGTAGGATACCATCATAGTTAAACAGGAAAGTCATGAATAAAATTTGACATAAAGGAGGCTGTTCAAAAGAGCAAAATACACAGGTGATAGATATTTATGGAATTGTACTTAGCAGCAAGGAGTCTAAAATTGTAATTAGTAAACCAAAAAAGGAGAAAGAGTATATTGCAAAATGCTGAAAGGAATCCAAAAGTTGTTTTGGGCATATGTTAAAAAGAAATGAAGGGGCATGCAAAATGGTGGGACCTTTCATTTAAGAGAATAACAGGATAGACAGCAACAAAGAAGTGGCAAACATACCTAACAAGTTTTTAACAATACTAGTCAGATTTTGATTGACTTGGACACATTATCTCATTATCAGAAGATAAAGATTAATTAAAAGAGTGAGGAGAATATGTAATTTTTGGTTTAACAAGCCATACAGAGATCAAACAGGCCCTGACTGAAATTAAGCATTGAGCACTTACTCCACTATTGTTTTCACAATGCCTTATTAAAGGTTAATGAAAAGAGGAAGGAGAATATGCAATTTTTGTTTTAGCAAGTCATACAGAGATCAAACAGCCCTGATTGAAACTGAGCATTGAGCACTTACTCCACTGTTGTTTTTATTATTGTAATTACAATTGATTGCAATAAATTGGTGCAAGACGCATTCCATGTAAAATAAGATTATTGGATAAGGTTTCTTCACTTGCTAACTAATCACTGTTGAAGATGGCTCAGGATTTTGAAATTAAGTTAAGAGAGGAACTTTACAAAAAATATGAGATATGCCCAAAGTATATGATACCAAAGGAGGAATACTATGCAACTATTGTTGGGATCAAAAAGGCAAGCCAAGATTCTAAATCAAAGTCAAGACATGAATACTATCTGCTTGCAAAGTAAGTATTGATGACCATTCTATTTTTTACCTTTTGCCCACATTATAAATTATTTCTCTTTAGATATGGCTGTCCAGAACAAAAACATTTCAGTGGATAAGCAGTTAATATTGTCTTTTGTTTCTTGGGCTGAATTTAAATCTTAACATACATGAACACATTGAGGAACCATCTAGGGCAACCACATTCTTGATGTTGTATAAAGTGATATGAGGCAACAATATTAAACACTGTAGAACATGGGAACCGTTAGGTGATAGTGACCACCTGACAGTAACTTTTACAGTAGAGAAATACAGTATAAGATGAAGGATAAGGAACAACTAACTATAGATGCTACGAAAGTGCAGACTTTAAAGCAATGAAGATGGATTTGGATAACTAGAGATGGAAAGAGGAAATGATTAAAAGAAATTTCAATAAAACACATAGAACATACTAGAGAACAAAATAAAGTATTTCGTAAACAAATTTCTAGCGTAAAGGAACACATATAATAAGAATGGTAGGATACCATTGTAGTTAAACAGGAAAGTCATGAATAAAATTTGACATAAAAGGAAGCTGTTCAAAAGAGCGAAATATACAGGTGATAGATGTTTATGGGAATTGTACTTATCAGCAGCCAAGAAGTGTAAAATTGTAACTAGGAAACCAAAAAAGGAGAAAGAGGACATTGCCAAAGAATGCTAAAAGGAATCCAAAATTGTTTTGGGCATATGTTGAAAGGAATGGGGGCATGCAAATTGGTTGGACCTTTTCATTTAAGGAATAACAGGATAGACAGCAACAAAGAAACGGTAAACATACCTATCAAGTTTTAGGGTCTGTATATCAGCTATCCAAGTTAAATATGGTAGAAAGTGATAATCAGGACATTTTGCTACTGATCACAGAAGAAGTGGTGTACATGGCTTTGAACAATTTAGATACAAACAAATCCCAAGGACAGATGGGATATACCCAAGATTATTAAAGGAGTTAGCCCATGCAATGAAGGGACCAGTCACTTGGATTTTTAATAACTCACTAGAAACAGGTGAAACACCAGAGGCATGGAGATCAGCCATTGTTGTCCCCATTTATAAGAAAGGCAGCAGGGCTGATAAAGTAATTACAGGACATTGAGCCTTACATTGGTCTTGGGAAAAACTGTGGAGACTATCATTAGAGGTATAATGGAGGATTACCTGACTATAAATGGCCTACGGGATGAAAATCAACATGGCTTCAGGAACGGGAGGGCTTGCCAAACAAATTTAACTAGCTTTTTTGAGAGAGTGATTCTAGCACTGGATGAAGCAAAATCAGTGGATGTGGTCTACCTGGATTTCAGGAAGGCATTTAACACCATGCTGCATGCCAAAGTAATAAATAGTCTGGGAAAAATAGGAATAAATAGCACAATTATAGCTTGGATAGAATCTTGGCTGAGTAATAGATCACAGAGGGTGCAAGTAGAAGGACAATATTCTAGGAAAATAGAGGTGACCAGTGGGGTCCCTCAGGTGTCAGTACTGGGACCAACTCTGTTTAACATATATGTAACTCATATGAAAATAAACAGAGGGGGTTGGCTTGCCAAACTTGTTGATGTAAAGCTATGCTATATAGTGAATATGGTGGGACAGGTTAAGTCATTGCAAACTGAACTGGATGAACTGTATGAATGGTCAATTAAGTATAAAATGAGTTTCAATCTAGATAACTGCGTGATAATGCACTTAGGCCATACAATTCTTAATGCAGAATACAGACCTGGAAACCAAAGTCACTAAAAGTAAAGGACCTGGGAATAACTATAACAGAAAATTTAAACTTTACTAAGCATTGTAACAAGGTTGTCACAAAATGTAACCAGGTAATGGGATGTATTAGGAAGAAAATGGAGAGTAGGAGTAGAGGCATGATGTTCCCTATGTATAGGGCATTGATGAGACCACATTTGCAGTACTGTGGCCAGTTCTGGTTGCCTTCTATTGTGGGAGACATCAATTGACTTGAAAAGGTCCAGAGGAGAGCAACAAAAATAATTAAGGGTTTGGAAAAACAGTCATATTGTGAAACAAGTCATTTTGTGAAATGACTAAATGTTCAGTCATTTCTTAAAATGACTGTTTCCTCTGTCATTTCATAGAAATGCCTAAAAGTTTCAGGCATTTCATATAATGAGTGGCTTTATTGTTACAGTCGTATTGTGAAACCTGTCATTATGGGCATTCTTTTACACTATTTGACTATGCCTGTTTCACTCAGTCATTACATGAAATGCCTAAAGGTTTCAGGCATTTCATGAAATGACTGGCGTTATTGTTACAGTCATACAGTATTGTGAAATCTGGTGTTATGGGCATTCTATTACACTATTTGACTGATCACTTTAACAATATTTCATAATATAGGAAAATTGTCAGGAAATGCAGATAGGATAATTTTTTGGGGGTTTCTTAACAATACTAGTCAGATCTTCATTGCCTCTGACACATTATCTCATTATCAGAAGATAAAGATTAATTGAAAGAGTGAGGAAATCTGCCATTTTGTATTAGCAAGTCATACAGAGATCAAACAGGCCCTGATTGAAATTAGCATTAACATTTACTCAACTACTGTTTTCGTAATGCCTTATAAAGGTTAATAGAAAAGAGTGAGGAGAATATGCAATTTTGTGTTAGCAAGTCATACAGAGATCAAACAGCCCTGATTGAACTTAAGCACTGAGCACTTACTGCACTATTGTTTTTATAATTGTAATTACAATTGATTGCAATAAATTGGTGCAAGAGGGGTTTCATATAAAAGAAGGTTACTGGATAAGGTTTCTTCTCTTGCTAAGTAATCACTGCTGAAGATGGGTCAGGATTTTGAAATTAAGTTAAGAGAGGAACTTTACAAAAAGTATGAGACATGCCCAAGTATATGATACCAAAGGAGGAATACTATGCAACTATTGCTGAGATCAAAATGGCAAGCCAAGATCCCAAATCAAAGTCAATACATGAATACTATCTGCTTACAAGGTAAGCATTGAACACCAGTCTATTGTTTTACCTTTTGACAATATTATCAATTCTTTCTCTTTGGATATGGATGTCCAGAACAAAAACATTTCAGTGGACAAGCAGTTAATATTTTCTTTTCTTTCTTGGGCTGAAATTTTAATGTAATATTACAGTACCTATTACTGTATTTGCTGTATCAAAATATGCAGCTAGATTACCAATTCATTACTTATATTTCCCTTATTGCAGGTATGAAATTCTACAGTGTAGTGACATTGAGAAGCTGATCAAAAGCAACAGACTAAAGAAAATCTCCCATGTACTATGTGAGCACTGGGGACACATACAATGTCATCAAGAGAGAGCTACGTTGCTACAGGCCATGGTGGTCATGACCGTGTCATAAAACACTTATCTAAATATGCAAACATCACAAGAGAGGCTGTTGAGCTCTTCAAATCCTATCTAAGTGCCAGAAAGAGAAAGCACCTCATGACCAAAGGTGTTGTTGTCAGGCCCATTCTAAGCATGAGTACTCATCATGAGGGCAAGTTGATCTCATTGATATGCAGTCTGTGTCTCAAGGCAATTTCAAGTGGATAATGGTGTAACAGGACCACCTCACCAAAATTTGAGCTCTCCGACCGCTTACATCAAAGAGAGCATCAGAAGTGGCCTTTCAGCTTGTTGACATCTTCCTCCTTCTCAGCACCCCCCGTTGTGTTGCAGAGCAACAATGGAACTGAAGTAATCTGAGAACTAAAGCTTTTCTTGCCTCAGCTCAGCCTGGTGCATGGAAAACCAAGACATTCTCAAAGCCAAAGATCAGTGGAATTCACCAACAGGGAAATTAAGGATATGCTCATAGCATGGATGGCAGACAATAATTCATGGGACTAGAACGTGGAATTCACTGTGTCCAGTTCACCAACAATGCTGCCTATCACTCTAGTAATCATCATCGCCATATGTAGCTCTGTTTGGTACTGATCCTGAAAGTGGACTTTCCTCAACCTCTCTTCAGTCGGAGATCAACGACTGCCTACAGAGTGAGGATCACCTTGTCTCAGTGCTCACTGCTCCTTCTACTTGCTCTACAAACCCTGCTGCATCAACAGATCCAGAAGACACTCCTCTCCTGTGCCTTATACAGCTCCAGATAACCATGCTGCCACTATTATTCAACGAGGTTACACTTGTTCCCACATCTGAGCCTCTGTATGTATAGATTCATCTGAAACCCCAGAATGCTCAACCCATACTGACCCCAGAGCCAAGCAGTCCTTCACTGCAAGAGTCTCCAGCCAGCCAGCCAGCCCCCATTAGTTAGCCCCTGCCCAGAAGCTGCCCTCCATCTTCGCCAGCAGAACATCTCTGAGCAGCGTGAAGGAGCCTGCATAGCCCAGATTTACAGGCAGAATGCATGATAAAGCACAGCCGACTAGGAACTTCTGGCTGGCAGACCTGGAGACAGTGTGGCCATTCCCATTCCCGTGGTTGACCGAGGCAAAGGAGATAAATGCAAAATACTGGGCATCATCATAGACAGAAATGAGAATGATCAGTATACTACTTCTGTGAAAAGTGGAATCCTCCATGGGAAATACTCTCCAGAGGACGATTACCAGACATGTTCCTAGATTAAAACACTTTAATTATTCACCATGAATACTCAAGACCAGTTTACATTCAGGGGTCATCTACTACTATTATACAAGTTATGCCAGAATATTGAACAAATGAATGAATACAATCTACAGTTCAGTAATTCAAGAGGTAATGTTCGCTTTCATAGCAAAAAAATTTGTATACAACAGACTGAGACAGTTAATAGGGATCACTTCTTTACAATCAGAGCCTTAATGGTCTGGAATAAACTACCTCAGTCAGTAGTCGATTGCACTTTCATGCCCTTCCCAAACAGGGTCACTTAAACATTAAAATACTGGCATCATATGAAAAGGGGCAAGGTAATGCTTCTTTACTGTTCTTGTGGGCACATTTTTGAAACACCAGGATAGTTGCTCTTTAAACCATTGTATTAATAATCATCTTTTGTTTACTGTTTCTGTATTTTTTTTGCATACTTTATTTATCATCTCACTTCTTACCAGACTCTTTCCAGCATGGATTCTCGGCACGGTGCTCCTATCTGCTTGAAGCCTCTGACCCTCTGTCTCTGAGTGGCACTCTCTTCTTCATCACCTGGCCGCTACACCCAGGCTCTGAACACCCTGGGGTGGGGCGCCAGCTCCTCTGACACTCTATCTATAATCCAGTGGAGCAACAGGGAGGAGGAGGAGGGAGACCGGAAGCAGGGGCCAGGAGAGCCCAGCATAGGACATGGGGCCGGCCACTGATCCCGCATTTGCCAACCGATAAGGTGGGGGGCTTTCAATGTTGTGGTTGCCCCAGGAGCACAGACATGCAGTGAAGATCTGCACATGAAGGGTGCACTTCTGCACCCATGCATAAGGCATCTGCTACTGTTCCACCTCTATGAGCGTGCTGCAAGTTGTGGTGCCCCCAGCTACCGCCAGGAGCCACTTGAACTCGTGTGAACCCACCCTCCTCAGAAAAGGAGAGCAGTCCTCCAGACACCCAATCCTTTTCCTACCCTGCCGACCCTGATGACCAGGGATTGTTCCCGAACCTGAGTTGCCGGCATGGCTAGGGTGAGCATCCAGCGCCCAACCCCAGCGCCATCAGGCTGACTCTATTGTTTCTGTATTTGCAGGTATTTATCACTAGGGTGATTAAATCTCCTACTGCATGTGTTTGCCCAGATCTGGTTATTAAAATTAGGAGTGAGTGTTTCCTACCATGGAAGGAATTTTTTTCCATTTTATTATTTTCTTAAATGTTATCCATGTCCATATGTCAGTCGATAAATGTTGCCTGCTCCTGTTTCTCTCACTTCAGGTATTTTCAGGTGCATGACAAATTGTAGAACAATGCAGCAGCATGAGTTGGCTATTTGTTGTTTATGCTGGATACAGAGGACATGTTGATAATGACACAGAGGTGAAGAAGCTGGAAGAGGAGGTGCACACATTAGTTGTCAGGGTTGACCACATCAGTAATCTGGTGGAGAAGATGGGAATGGCTTGCTTGCTGTAGGAGGATGAGGCATTCATCTTACAGATAGAATGTAAAAGACAATGTGAATACAAGATGGAAATTATTCAGACTATAGTACACTTCTTATTATGTTACAGTATACCTGTGAGGGAAACCAAAATTAAAGAACAACTTTTAAAAGGATACCTGCTGTCACATTGGTGATGACCCTACCTTGAAATAGAACAAAGGTGCCACAAATAGAGGAGGTAGAGTAGGACAAGTCTAGCTTCTGGATGAGAAGAGAATGGGACAGGAAACTGGTGAAGACAAGGGAAAATTGTGTAGACCTTATTAAAGTGGCCAGTGTGGGTGACTGACCTCATAGATGGTCTATACAGTACATTGTCCACTCCAAGTCTTACATCTGTCACTTTTGAAGAAAACAAAGTTCCTTTATCCTGACCTTGCCACTGTTGTGGCTGCACGATACATCCATTGTCCAACCCCACTCATTCTATACCTTTCACCTGTGAAGAAAAAAGCCATTTAGCCAGACTTTGCCACCACTGTGGCTGCATGGTGTATCCATTGCAATTCTACTCTTCCTATATCTGTCACTTGTGAAGAATAAAAGAGATATTATTTAGCCTGACTAGGTATGGCCACTGTGTTACTGTTTACCTGGAAATGAAAAATTAAAACTCAATAAAATAAAAAATAATGTCATGATACCATCAAATAAGTGATGGCCATGCTGTTTACTGGTGCAATGCTGCCACAAACAAACAGGGAGCTGAAGGAAGAGGCAACTTTAGACTGTGGTTTGAGGTTGGCTGTCTGAAGTGAGAGGAGACAAAGAAAAGAAATAAACACATTTTAACATCTTGTAAGCAAGGTGGAAGCCTTTACTGTGCAATGATATATTCACTGCTAATGGTGAGGATAAGTAGTATGCAAAACAGCAGACAATGTTGGCCTTGCTGGACTTCAAATGTTGCTGCCTTGATGGGCTGGCTGGCTGGCTCAATCATGCTATGCAAGGCAGTGTAAGTCGCTGTACCTTTCTGGGTGCTGGGACACCAAACAGCTTGACTTTATGCACTGATGGCATGGCTAGTGGGGTAGCATTTGACTCCAGGGGATCACAGATGCTGCATTAATGATTGAAATGATTTTTGGTGTTTTATGGACTGGGGTTGATGTTCTTTGGTGACTCTGGCTGCTAGTACAAAACTCACCACTGCTGCTATGGCCACTACTAAGCAATCCCACTGACCCCTCTTCCTCATCTCTGCAGTATTTCTTTGCGGTCAACTCTAACTCCACCAGGACTGTATCCATACCACTCTGGGATGCATTGCACAATGATAATGATAAGGGAGAATCCCCCACCCCCAAACACTGTACCAGCTTCCCTTTGGTGCTGAGGTTCTGCATAACAGGTGCCTGGAATTGGGTGGCTCCCTTTCCTGATGACTAGCATGTGCTTGACTCAGCTGGCAGATAGCTACTGTTTCATTAGCTGGGTCCAGTATGTAAAATCCCAAAACTAGGGATTTAGCAATGACCCTTGTTTTCAATTTGCTATGGACCTGGTACTGGGACATTTGGGAAGTGGCAATGGGTGTTTTTGAGGATGATTTCAGCACTGCAACAGTAAGTAACTCATGCTGTGCATATTGGCACAACAATGCTAACACAAACAGCTGGATGTCTCAGGGGGCTTTAATAATTCCCTGAAATAAATGTGGTGTACACAGCACCACAGGTTCAACATCATACCCTTACTTTTTTTTCAGGGTCCCATAGGTGGTCCAGATCATCATTCCCACCTCCTTCTGATATCTGTCCTCCTCCACCTCCTCCTTCTCCTCACTTTGTTCACCCTTGCCTTCCTTCTCATCATCCTTGTATGTGACAGTCAAGTATGCTTCACCAGACTGTGAATCATGGTCAAGCTCATAAATACCTTTGCTAGGAAATGGGATCCTATCATCCTGATCTGGCTCAGCACCACCAACAGCAGTCACGGGGACAACAGCAACCACCTCATCGTTCTTAGCCACATTTCCAGAGCAAGACATTTTAATACCAAGCAATAGCAAGGAGGCAGTATACTGCTATGGTTTAGGCACTGAGCTGAAACCTGGAGACCTGGTGTTGAATCCACAGCCCACACTTGAGTACTGCATGACCCTCAACAGTCACTTAACTTCCTTGTGTTGCCAGGTTGCATCTGAAACATGCTTTGACTCAGTGTGCCTTTCCTGGTTAAACAATTTCCCCTTATCCCTTTCTCCTAATACTTCTTGGGTTGATCCTCTTGTCACTGCCTCCAGCAGCACCCACCAACATTGCCGCCACAGATGTGGCAGTGAAAATTGTACACTAAGCACACCCACCTCTTCGCCAACTATTCCTTTTCTGGTAGGTACTACTGGCCCCAGAGATGAACCTGTGGCAGAAGTAGTTTTCTTAGTACAACACTCTTCTGAACAACAGAACTTATGACAAAACAGTTTACTGAGCTAACAGTAGCTACAGTTAAACCACCACAAAATACAAGTTCTTTAAAGTTTTCTTTTTACACAATGATACATGATGGGTATTAAAAGACACACAAGACTGTGATTATTATAAAGAAGTTACTGTAAGTCATGTAGTAAAACTTTAACTTCAATAACTAAACAAAGTAACTATAATCTATATAGTAACACCAGAGTGACAAAAATAATTAACTAAAAGACACAAAACTGTTGTATAGAAACAAAATAATAAATTACAGAAAACAAAAAAAGTAATTAAGAAGGAATACTGAGGAAAATTAGTTGTTAGTCTATTACCCTGTTTTATAACACCTAGCTTGTTAATTTGTACCCATTGTACCTGTGTTTGTCACTTTTCCTCTAAATAATACATTTGTTTGATGTGCAGCCTTTGTAAATGAGCCCTGGCTCAAGGTCTTAATTCAAGATTTAATAAATACAAAATAAAATAAAATAAAAAGCAACACTAATGTTCACAGACAGGGCAGTCTTGCTTGCTGCTAGCTGAAACAGCTCCCTCCCTACAGAGCATTGCTTACTACACAAAACCAAACCACTACGTTTAAGTAAATAAATCTGAAAACACTACAAAATGGTAATCTAGCTGCACAAGGCACTCTAGACACTTTTTGAGTGAGTTTGCTCAAAATGCTCTACATTTGAAGTGCTTCTGAAGGTTTTTGGCACAGAAATTCAGGGACAGACTTACCTCCAACTCTGTTTTCATAATGAACTGTACTGAATTCAGCCTATGCATGGCATACAGCTCATTCAGTACCATAGGACACTGCAAACTTTACCTGTGGACACCATTCACAGGTGAAGTTATCACATGCACTATGCAAATTTAGCAGTGCACTGCAAATTAGAAATCTGCAGGGGTGGATTAAGTTCATGAATTAAGAGAATTTGTGAATGTCTCCTTAGGGCAAAGTTTCATAACTTGTGCACCCTCTACCAACAGCTGTCTTAGACTTTTACACATTTTAATGTGAAGGACTTCTCACATAATACAGTAAATTGGCTAAATAGCATTGTAGTCCAGCTTATAGCTAACCTGGTCAGCAGCCATTGAGACTGACAAACTCTGCCCCACCCATGATTTTCACCAGTTATGGCACTAGAGACAGAAGCTTTGTAGACTGGAGTAGGCCTGGCAAAAAGATAATAATTTGGTATCCTGGTCATCTGATAGTTATTCTGCAGATATATAGTACTGCATAAAAAATTATCCATCGGCAGTATTTCAGTAAGTCAAGCATAAACATATGTGAAAAAAATTAGATTAAAAGATTGCTGCATAGAAATATTGAATTTGATGGCAGATAAGGACTGCTGACCCATCCAGTCTGCCCATTTCCCCATACCTACACTATTACCACAGACCACACCTGCTTTTTCCTCCCTCCTTCCTTGCCATTATGATTCTCTTCTGCATCTAATGCATTCTTAAAACCCACCGCTGTTTTGCCCCAACCACCTCTGCTGGAAAGCTGTTCTGGGAATCCACCACTCTTTCTGTGAAATAATACTTCCTCACATCTCTCCTGAATCTACCCCCTCCAGTTTCCAGCATGTCCCCTTGTTCTTGAGCACCCTTTCTTCTGAAAAAAATACTTCCTTCCTGTACCTTATTTACCCCACAAGGTATTTGAAGGCCTCTGTCACATGCCCCCTCTCTCTCCCCTGTTCCGAGGTTTACATATTGAGGTCCTTTAGCCTCTCCTCATAGGGCTTTTAGTGCAGACCCTGCACCATTTTAGTTGCTTTCCTATTGACTGCCTCCACTGTGTCTATGTCCTTCTAGAGATGAGGTCTCCACAACTGGACACAGTACTCTAGGTGAGTTCTTACCAGTGGTCTATACGGAGGCAACACCACCTCCCGCTATTTGCTGGTGACACTCCTCCCTATTCAAGCCAACATCCTACTAGCCATCCCGACTGCCTTATTGCACTGCCTGAAAACCTTTAGTTCATCAGATATGATTACCCCATGTATCATTCTGCTTAGTGGTTATCAGTACCACTCCATCCATTATGTACTCTGTCCCTGGGTTTCTGTATTCTAAGTGCATTTGTTTTGCACTTTTGTTTGCATTGAAACCCAGCAGCCATACTCCTGATCATTCCTCCAGTTTTCTCAGCTGCTCATCCTTTCCACCCCCAAGAAAATTCACCTTGTTGTAGATTTTAGTTTTATCTGCAAAGAGGCAGACCTTACAAACATACAAACATGTGAAATTGCTGGTAGAAAATGGCCCACAGGTCTATCAAGTCTGCCTGATTGTGCAGCTCTCAGTTTAATACCACTGCAGCTGCCCCCATGCAATTCTTTCCCTTCAGCCCCTCTCCCAGTTCTTCCCCCCACTGTTCTCTTGTATGTACTATTCCTGTCCCTGACTTTCTTCAACCCCACTTAAAGCTATCCACTGTCCTCAGTTTGGAAGTAACTCCTTTGGCAATGCGTTGCATCCTGCCACCCTCCTCTGTGAAGTAGTGCCTCCGCACATTTCCTCCTGAACCTTCCCCTTCCAACTTCAGACTGTGTCCTCTAGTTACCCTGCCCCTCTTTAAGTGGACCAATCCCCCCCAACTTTGTTTGTGTCTTTCAAGTACTTAAAGGTCTCTATCATGTCCCCCATCCCTTCTCTCCACCAGCAAGTTCATGTTGAATTCCTTCAATCTTTCCCCATAAGACAACTCCTCTAGTCCCATGATTACTTTTGTAGCCCTATGCTGCACCCCGTCCAGTAATCTCACATCCTTCTTGAGGTATGGGCAGCAGTACTGTACACATAACTCCAAGTGCGTCCTCATCAGTGCACTGTACAAGGGTAGGATGACCTCCTCCTCCTTTCTAGAAGTGATCCCTCTGGCAATGCACCATAGCATCCATGTTGCCCTTGCTGCCACCCTCCTACACTGTGCAGATACCTTCATGTCCCCTGTGACTATTACCCCCACGGCCCTTTCCTCCTCTGAAGTGGTTACCTGCACACGCCCCAGCCAGCAGCTGGATCTTTCAGGTCCTTTGCTATCTCACTTAAAGACACTAAAGAGAACTGATCCCAGCACTGACCCCCTGAAGCACCTGCTGATCACCTTCCCTTCCTCTGAGTGAACTCTGTTTAAACACCACTCTCTGTCGCCTATCCCCTAACCAATGTTGTATCCAGTTTACCAACTTTGACCCACTCCTAATCTACACAGCTTCCTTACTGTTCTCCAATTTATCTTATTTTATTTATTTATTTTGTTTTGCTCGACCGGGTAAGTGCACTAGACAAATTACAGAGATTTATTTAACTCCAAAAATTGAATAGCGTTTTGCTCATAAAAGTGCTATAACATTATGAAAATGCATATCACTTGCCTCACTGTGTTTAACAAACATAACACTTCTAGAAAACCTATATGAATACTTTATGTACAGTTAGCATTGTTCCAAGAAAAAAACTGCTAATCAATTATTTAAAACCCTGAATTATGCCTATTTTCAGGCTCAACTGGGGGGGGGGATACAGATGAATGCCAACTGACCTTGAACCAGATTAAGCTGTTGATGGTATTTTAGTGAATGGGGGGGAGATTTGGCCAGGGCACCGGGAAAATTCCACTACTCTTCCTAGAGGGGGCCCTGCTTCCTGTAAGCAAAGGGGACCCCTTTATCTGTGGCACCAAGATGGCAGCACTTCAGGAGCATAGAATGAAGGCTGGTTCACCTACAGAGGATTTGTTCTCCGCCTCTTTAGGTCCAGCAAGGAGATCGTGATGTTTAAGGAAAACTCTGTGAATTTGCAGCCTGATGAGAATGTGCAGATAGATATCTGCGATTTGGAGCAAAAAATGAAGATGTGTGTGATGAAGAGGCCTTTTTGGAACAACTAATGCACACACAAAGGCAACGGCTGTCGCAGGCATTATCGTGAAGGAAATTTGCTGAAGAAAATGGTGATAATGCTGAAACAAGAGCCCCTGATGCAGCACACTCTGCGCAAATAGAGGAGAATGTGTGTGTGGTCATGCAAGATGACACATTGACTACAGAATGGCCGGATATGTCAAATCCCACAGATGTTATGTCAGATGCTAACAGCAGTAGTAAAGCAACAGATAATAACACTGAAGCAAATCCAACACCGCAAGACGTAGTAAGTGCTACATGTATTGACAATGTTTTGCAAGCTGGTAAATGTGTATATCAGATTAAGTCACTGAAACTTCACTCAGGGTGGAAAGAAGATGTAGGGCAAATTGTAAATGTATTACAGCTTACTCCATGGCCTGTATCTAAAGCACTAACCATGGCTGGATGGAAATGGACCAAAGAGGGATTTTGGGTGGCTGATGCGGAAGCCCTACTAATTCCAGGGACTTCACCTGGGCCCAGTACACCAGATTTGCAGGAGACCCAGATGTAAAAGATAGGGACATGGACCTGCGAACTGAGGTGTGATACATGGACACCCTCCCCAAGAGCACAAATAATTAATACAGAATCGGTCCCCAATTGGGGGAGATGGATCAAACACCATGGCCCAGTAATAGAGATTCTAGAAGACCTTTACACCTTTGAGCTACATTTAGATGAACTGAGCAAAGAACCCACACAGTGCTGCCAGCGAAGAAAGAATGCAGTATGCCTACACTACCAGGGCAGCTAAGAAACCCCACCTGATAGGCTTTATGTGGGCAGAAAATTAATTAAGGAATCTATGCACTTTTTACTAATGAGATCTATGCCCTTATACATGAGGGGTGAGTGCAACTTTGATATCAGCTTTAAGACACTGATGGGCCTTTATCGTTTTAAAGAACCTAGGAAAAAGAAATATTCTGCACTGTGGTTTCCTCTTGAGGTTATTCCTCTCACTAAACCTACTATCAAGAACATCACTATATTATTTCGCAATGAGGGAGTGAACATGCATGACATCACCCACTGGCTAGGCCAAAAATGTGACATCATAGGCCAGCTGCATCCCATCTTAGATGAGGAACATTTCTGGATGGGAGGGTGGAAATACAAAGTTAAATTGACAAAGACACCACATGGTGTATGACACCTGCCAAGTTCCCTTTTCTAAGTAGAGATAGGGGCCATTGTTTTTACCCTGGGCAGCCTAAAACATGCTATAGATGCGGTTCCTTATTACACCTCAGTAATGTCTGTGATCCATATAACATGCAATCTTTGTCTGAAATATGGACATTATAGCTCTCAATGTCAGAACAAGAGTAAATGTAACCTGTGCAAAGAATCTGGCCAATCATATGTGTCTTGCCCTGGGCAACGCACAATAGACAAGATAGGCCTGATCAGGACATTATACTGATCAATGCACAAAAGGTTAGCATTACTGCCCAACACACAGCAAGAGAAGCAGAAGAGACTCTGGAGAAGAACCACAGGTATTGCAAGAAGCTTCCAGTGTGGTCTCTACAGAGATGACTACTGGAATATTGCAACAGGATCCAGAGACGGACCTCAACCCGTCCATACAGACAGAGGATCTGGAGCTAGGAATGGTGGCTAAACCCTCACAGTCAGACACTCCCCTTCAGCTCAAATGGACCTGATCCTTGTGGCCCAATCACCAGACCTAAATTGGGTGATGCCACCCCGGCCCCCTATCAGACAGTGACCAGGAAGAGACCCCTGGTAAGAAATCTCATCCTGCAGCAAATCTTCAAAATTGGTGATAAAAATAAATATAAGGTTCTGCAGCCGTCTGAGCCAGAACCTGATTCAGATTCTGAGAACTCCATGACCAGGTCTTCCCACAGGTTCCCTCTTCAGACACAGAGGATGAGCATTTACAGCTCTAGTCACAGAAAGAGAGGGAAAAAGAAGCAGCTGGGCTGTATTTATTTATTTATTAAATTTTGGTGACTAGGTAGGCCACTGAGCCCGAAGGTCCCTTTTTCAGGGCGACCAGGATAACAATACAAGTTATAAAATGAACAAGGACATAAGGAACATTTGAGGCATTGTGAGTTACATCATGAGGTGGTTACAGTAAAGAAAATAGTGGATACAGGCGTGGTTACAGGCATGGTAAAAAAAGCAGTGGATATAGGCAGCGACACAGGCACGGTAAAGTAAAGAACCAGGAGAAGTACCAGGTTACACAAACAGTGTGAAGATGGTTGATTAAGGCATTTACAATCCTGACACACTTTTTTTTTTTTTTTTAGTTGTTTAACCAGGAGTAGCACACTAAGCTGAAAGCTTTTTTTAGGTGCGACCTGGGAGCACAGGGAAGTTAAGTGACTTGCTCAGGGTCACACAGTATGAAAGTGGAAACTGTGGGATTCAAACCCAGGTCTGGTCCGCTGGAGTCACCAGATTTGCAGCTCAGATCCTTAAACCACTGCGCTATACCACCTCCCCTTACTTTACCTATACCTACTTACTTCATGGAAGCCCCATATCAACTTAAAATTTCTACAATAAATACTAACAGTATTCATAATAACAGGAGGAGGATGGTACTGTTTTCTCTTATTAAAGATCATACCCTGGACATCTGTTGTATACAGGCCACGAGATTGCACATCACTTCTGAGGTGGCTGCAGCATCATGTGTTTGGGTGTGGTACCCTTCCTTTTACTCAATGGGGAGGGAGGGAGCGCTGTGAAGGGGTAGGGATCTTTTCTTTATGGTTATAGGTTTACAGTGACTAAATAAGTGGACATTTTACCTGGGAGAACATTACTCATTGAGTTTTCTTATCAAAATATGGTATGGAGTGTCATCAACACCTATGCCCTTCAAACAAAGAAAAAAAGGGTGAATTTGTTTAATTTAATAGAACCATACTTAATGACTCTGAGGAGATCAATGTGGGCAGGAGATTTTAATTGCATGGTCTCTGATGTAAACCAAGGAAAAATGTTTTGTGACTCACGTGCTTTGCAAAAGATTTTCAGTGATGGAGATTTGGTGGATGCCTATAGGGTAGTACATGTGTCTGGAGGGTATACATTTTATAGACAAAAGCTGGCCACTAGAATAAAATTATTTGTTTGTGTCTAAATCTATGTGTGTTAACTGTGCAAATGTTATTCCTATTGAAAACTCTGATCATCTCATGGTAAAATTGTGGTAGCCCAGAATGAGGGTGTGACATTAGGTAAAGGGTATTGGAAATTGAACACCATTCACCTATTATCTCAAGATACTAAACTAAGATTGACGCCTTGATAGCAGCTAGAGAATCCGTGGCATGCCTGGAAGATAGCATCAGCAGAGGATGGGTAGAAACTAAATCTGATATAAAAAATTACTCCATCATGGAGCAATTGCTCATTCACTGACTACGTATAAAAAATATCTGACCCTGAGAACTCAGTATTGTAAGGTGCTCAGCAGAACAAACAAGGGTTACCAGGAGTATGAATCACAAATACGAATGCTTAAGGTAGAAATTGAACAAGTGCAGTATGACAGGACATCTTCTCTCTTGTATGAACACAGAATAGCTACCCTGGGGAAAACAGGAGTGGGAAATATTTATGATAGTTGTAAAGTTAGAAGAGACAGAGAACAATGGATGCTGTATACAGCAGCGCATAATTGCTACTAAAGGAAGAGATATTATGGCGATAGTGGTACAACATTTACAGACCCTGTATGAGGCCCCATCTCTGCAGAAGGAGCTTTGGATTTACTCCTTAATGAAAAGATAACTCCCAGAGTTACTGATGCAGAGGCTACCCTTAATCAGACCCATAACGCCATAGAAATTGAAGAGAAATTTCCTCCTTAAAAATAATACCATCCCTGGCCCAGATTGCCTCCCAACAGAATTCTATAAAATCATGAAACATAAATTAGTGGACACCTTACAGCATGTATTTAATAGTATGTTACAGAATAATGATCTAGCACTTCAGTTGGGTCTTTCCATACAACTACTCATCTACAAAAAAATAGACAGAAAATAACTTAAACACTGGATATCCCTTAATGCTGACCTAAAAATCCTGATGCAGATACTGATGAATAGATTGACTCAGACAGCACCCAGATTTATAGATACTGGACAGACATGCTCAGTAAAGGGTAGGCATATACAAGATAATCTGCTGTTGATAAGAGAAACAGTGAGTTTGGGAGATCAACAGAAAATGGGTGGCTTTGTAGTAAGCCTGGATCAGGAACATACCTTTGATGCTATAGCACATGTCTACATATATAAGTTTTTAATGAAATATGGGTTTCCCAAGCAGGTTGTTCAATGCGTAATGAATATATATAGTATTGCTGCTATAAAACCATTGATTAATGGATACGTAGGACCCAGGGTAAAAATAAATAAAGGTATTAGACAGGATTGCCATATGAGCCCTGTTTTATATGTCTTTTATATAGACCCAGTCCTTCGCATAGTAATTCAAAATCCAGTTATACAGAGTATGTGCTGCCAGATGTTGAGGCAGTGGAAAGAACTTTGGACACCATATAAAGATTTATGGACCATGCAGGTATAAAAAAAAAAAGAACTAAAAGTAGGGGTTATGTGATCAGTGCTGCTGCTCCTACTAGTACCTCTATTCATTATATACCGTCTCGCATGAGGATGTCACTATACTAGGGATAATATTTGGGAGAGGGGCAGTGATTGAGCTAAATTGAGAGGTTAAAATCCACCAGTGCAATGAAAAGGTACAGCAATGTAAGCTGTGGCAACAGACAAAACATAAAAAAGTTTTACTCATTAAGACCTTCTTACTGCCCCAGTTTGCATTTTTAAGTAGTATTTACCCTCCCCAGAGCATTATGATGTATGCATCTATAGCCTGACATTCCAAATGGTGTGGGGTACTAGGTTAAATCCCATAAAATGGGAAGTTTTGTACAGATCTTATAAGGATGGGGGGTTGAACTTAATTAATCCCATTAGCTATATTTATAGTCTTTTCATTTTTTTCACTGTATCAGCTTCTTTTTTCCAGGAACACAACCCTGGAATGTCCTAGCTCATCAGTGGGTGGATCCCCTGTTGGAACAATGGACATGGTCATATCTCAATCTGAAAAAGTCCTCACAATGTCTGCAGTATGTGAACTTACTGGTAAGAAAGATAAGACAATTGAAGCTCTCTACAGTACATCTCAGGCTCAGGTTCTGAATAGACAGTCCCTATATAGGACGATACAAAACCAAGCTTATGACAGTCCAGTGGTATATAAGGATTTGAGCTCGAGTACCACCTAAGGTAGAACAATATTTGACAGATAATAGGACACCCCAAGAATGTGGGACGTGAGCTGACTTTGTATACATGGACAACTGGGAGTCAAAGGAAATCATAAATACAGACAAGTGGAGGATAGGGACCATGTGATGCAACGGTCCGTGTAGCAGCTTCTTGAGCCGGCTCCCGTCACCCAGCACTATTTCACGGTTAATTTAAATAACCCAAAGAATCTACAACCTTTCTCTAGTTGTTAACAACCTCCTTGGACTGTTGAGAAAAGAACTGGGTAAAAATATGGATGCTGAAATGTGTCTAGCACTACCGAGGCATACCCCTCCAGTCTCCCCGGAGAAAGCCAGCAAACACTCTAAGGCCCAGCAGAGCAGTAGCGGTAAGCTGACTACTACAGCAGCCTCCTCCAGTCAGGCCTCAGAAGTGACCCCCTTCACTTTCGAGCGATTCCTCAAAGAATTCAGTCCATTCCGAGAAGACCTGAAATCTTTGACCACCAAAGTGAAATAGATGCCGTCAGCACTCGAAGATCTCTCTACCAGGATGGCAGATAATGAAACTCGCCTTATCTCCTTGGAGAATCGAGCAGACAGAATGGACAACGATGCGGTAGATAACAGGCACAGAATAAAAAAGTTGGAAAATAAAATTGAAGAGCTAGAGGGGAAGAGTCACAGAAATAATGTGGTAATAATCAGGATTCTGGAGAAGGAAGAAGATGGCAACACAATCTTTTTATCCAGAAACTGATCGAGAAATTAACAGGCTCTTCTCCTTTGCAGCTTCCTACACCATAAGTGGGCCCATAGACCCCTAAGACGGATGCCACCCCGGGCTCTTCACCTCGACCACTAATATTCAAATTCCTGAATTATCATGAAAAACAATTATTTTGGGGAAAACTTAAGGAACTTCAGGAAATACAATGGGAGGGGACTAAAATCAGGATTACTCAGGATTTGCCAGCTTCAGTAAGGCAGCGGAGAACTCAATTTCACCCCATTGTCACAAAATTAATAGCCACAGGAGTGAAATTTAAGATGGGATATCCAGCACATTTACAGGTACTGTTATCGGGATCCTGGGCTACAAGAGGTTGACACAGCACAGGTAGCCCTTCAGAAGGCTTTACCAGACCTTTTCCATGTACGCTGAAAGGGGTTGTGAAATCTTTATATTACAAATATAAGAGGATCTAGCATCTGATTTGGTTTTCTTCAGGAGGATGGCAATATGTGGATAGTAATACCAATTAGGTTTACCAGACTTTATGGCTCTATAACCAGTCTTGTCCGGGGGTTCTAAAAGAAGCATTTCATAGCGTGAAAGGAACTGGATCAGAGCTGTAAAGAACCCGAAGAAAGAATGCAGTGTAGAGCCTGATGCAAGGCTCACCATTTTGCTTAGGACCTGAATTTATTTTGGCTTCTTCAGAATTACTAAAATTACTGAGTGGTATCATTTTGAGTCATAGGAATCAGTCAATTAGCAATAACAGGTCTTGATATTATTTCTGTTGCCAGAAAACACTGGCAGTAATCCACCACTAGAGGAACTCTCTACACATTATTAGATATAGCCTAACTAATTTCTCCATTGTGGATACCATGGCAATAAATAATCATATTTTCTTTGCTTTGTTTATGAAGCTGAGAATATTTTATGTAAAAGATTAGGTTTCTCAGATTTCTCGGGTAAAAACTTACTACTAAACAACAAGGCTAGGTTTGGACAGCCTCTTGAGTGAAACAAGAAAGATCAATAGGTTCGTTCTGGTTAGCAGTAATTTTGTATTTAAAGACTGTAAGCTTTATCTGTTAGTGAAGCAAGACAAAGAATGACTAACATATAAGGGAATTTAATACTTATTATACATAGATTCTTGTTTAGGTTAGTAGATTAAACTAGTTTTAAAACCAAGTTACTTATTAAGATGTTTCATTCTTACGTTGCGATGGGGAAGGGAGTAGAGCAGAGCACATAGGGCAGGCTGTATAGCATTGTAGGTACAGTAAGGGGGAAGGTAAGAGGAGTATTGTCACGTTTTGAGACATGATTAAGACTACGGTCTAGAGGTCAGAAAGGAGTTAATCAGATAGCAGAAAAGGAAGGGGGTAAGAATGGATAACAGCACAATAAAAATAAGCCAATTAAAGCCAATGCATGAATGGATTATTAAGATTTTAGAGGGTTCCTATGTCAGAACATTTTAGAAATGATAAATGCTAATACCATATGGATAGCTACATGGAATGTTAAAGGGTGAGGAAAAACCCAAACAATATCAAGTGTTAAAACATCTGAAAGTATTAGAGGCAGACATAGTTTTTATTCAAGAATCACACTTGTTGGACTCTGAGGCATCTCAGCTCTGGAGACAACAATTTGGTCAGTTTCTTGCAGCTGAAGACATGACCAATAGTTGTGGAGTGATGATCCTTATTCACAGAAAGGTCCCTTTTACTATGACCAATTTGGTTAAAGACCAACAGGATAGATACATATTTGCTCAAGGCCTACTTTTCAATAAAGAGATACTGTTGGATGGTATTTATGGTCCTAACCAGGATACACCAGGATTTTTTACACAACTCATCCAAGTGTTAACCCTTTATATTTCTACCCCTATGATCCTTGGGGGAGATTTTAACCTCGTATATGATCCGACCTTGGACCGTACAGGTCAGCAGAGAAAAGGTCGTTCACCCGCCCAAAGAGCACTAAGGGAACTAATTGATCTGATAGGGGTGTGAGATATCTGGAGGGTTTTGCACCCATTAAAAAGAGAATACACGTATACTTCTCCCATTCATAGATCCTCATCCCGAATAGACTACTTACTCCTATCCCACTCCCTTATACCTGGGACCCTTGATACTTTGATTCAACCTGCTCCCCGTCTGACCATTCCCTTGTTTTAAGTCAGATATTGTTAGTATCATTACCTAAAAGAGGTTCCAGATGGAAGTTGAATGATCAGTTGTTAAAGGATCCTGGTTTAACTAAATATATTCAAGAACATATTGATATGTTTATAGAACTTAACCAAGACTCAATGGGGAGGCCTGATATGGTGTGGTGTGCTTTCAAAGCATACCTAAGGGCATTCTAATCAAATTAGCCTCCACTAGGAAAAAGGCACCAACACTATACATGTCTCAATTACTATCCCAGATAAGGACCATCAAAAGAGATTTGTCTCACACTCCCTGACTCTATCAGACAGGAACTAACAAAACTGAGAGCAGCCGATCTTGAAATCTTAAGAGAAAAAGCTGACTATACTATACTGAAAGCAAAAGCCTCATATACAGATCAAGGGAAAAGGCAGGATGCCTTTAGCACTCAGGATTAAGCAAATGGAATCTTCCGTTTCATAGCTTCAATACATTCTCAAACTGATGGCTCCTAAAAACTAACTCCAAATGATATTATAGCTGAATTTACTGAGTACTATAAATCTCTATATGGGCCCATGCAATATCCCCAACTGAAAAGATATCCCAAAACCATTTCAGGAAGAAATTTACCTCAGCTCATGGAAGAGCAACAGAATAGACTACTAATCCCAATCATGAGCAGGGAACTGTCTGAAATAATTGGAGACTTACGTATGAATAAAACCCCAGGCATAGATGGCTATTCAGCCAATTTCTACAAAAAATTTAAGAACCATTTAATCCCAATGCTCCTTCCCTTATGTCAACAAATCCTTTCAGGAGCAGAGGTTGACTCACCTCTCTTTGAGGCATTGATAGTCCTAATACCTAAACTTGATAAAGCACCAGAATGTGTCTTGAATTACAGACCTATCTCCTTAATGAATCAGGATGTTAAAATATTAACTAAATTATTAGCCATTTAAGCTCAGTATTTTCTACCCTGATTGGACCAAAACAGGTCGGATTTATGAAGGGAAGATCTTCCTCAGACCACCTTTGCACCCTGTCACATGTGTTCTCAGTGTACAGGGATGAATCTTTTCCTGCTGCTTTAGTCTCCCTGGATGCCGAGAAGTCATTGACAGGGTAAACTGGCAATATTTGTTTCAAACATTAGAAGCTTTGGTTTCCCACTAGATTTTCAAAATTGGATCAGGTCTTTATACTGGTCCCCAACTGCCCATGTTATGGGTAACGGAGTGACTTCAGAGGTCTTTACACTTCACTCAGGAACAAGACAAGGTTGACTCTTATCCCCATTACTCTTCAACATTTATTTTGAACCCTTAATTCGCAAATTATAAAATTGCCAGGCCATTCAAGGTATTCCCATTCACCCCTGTGAGATTAAGGTCTCGGCCTATGCGAACGACCTTCTTCTCAACTCTCAAACCCTATCATGTCCATACCTCTTAAACTAAATCTAGAATCCCTAGTCCACATTATAAATCAGGACCTTAATAGATGGGCATCGCTCCCAATTTCATTATGGGGCAGAATAAATTTACTCAAATGAATGTTTTCCCACAACTTTTTACCCTCTTTCACTAATTAACTCTTGGCTTCTGTTATCCTGGTTTAAAAATATATACCCTGTTCACCAAATTTATATGGAACAATAAATCCCTAGAATAGCTTATCATAAGTTAACTGCTCCTAAAACAAGAGGAGGGTTATGCCTCCCCATCTCGTTTCTATTTTGGGTCAGCCACATTAATAAATACCTAAGATGGCTCTCATCGGAAGATCAGTACCTTGCCCCACTTTTGCTCAAAATAGAATTGACCCAGATATGCTCATGTGGTTTAGAACCTGAGGGCTTATTATATATTTGAGAGAGCCTTCTTCCTCTAAACTTAAAAATTCTACAATAGCATTGTCTTTGAAGATTCATGCTCAGCTTTGTTGTTACCTTAAATATGATCATGGAAAGGATATGAACCAACCATTAGTAGCTAACCTAATTTTAAACTTGATGGAAGGACTATTCCTCTAAATTGGCTACCAGGTGTAAAGAACATGCAAATTACTTACTTTATTAATGAGGTGACTTATGGCTTCCTAATGAACATCTTAAAGATATGCTTTTGCCTTCAAATAAATACACCTTTAAAATCATTCAGTTGAGGCACCTACTAATACAAGTATTTGGTCAGAACCCCTCTTTAACAAATTGCATCTCTTTTTATAAAGAATTGTCCCATTTTACTAGCCATCCAAAAGCAGTGTCAAAGATTTATAGCATATTACATGACTGGAAATTCCCTGATTGTTTTGGTCCTACCCGATACTGGGCAACCTTATTTCCAAACCTTGCTATTGACTGGCCAGCACTTTGGCATAATTGCCATAAATTTGTGACTAAAGATAGATTGAGGCTCATGCAGATGTACATCCTCCACAATGCATATTATTCACCTCATAAATTAGCCAGAATGGGTTTAAAACCTTCACCATTATGTGCCTGCAAGGAGAAGGAACATTGTATCACATGTTCTGGTCATGTCCTAAAGTGACTTCACTATGAACCACTATCCAACAACTATGACCCCTTGTTGGGGCTGCAGGATCTGTTTACCCCCGAGATTTGCCTTTTGGGTGATTTTTCGGGAATAAGGATCCTTAACCAAAAATATCACATGGTTCTTCTATCCATGTCAGTTAAAAAGCTGATATTAAGACATTGGGTTGACCAGAAAAATATTTCTTACAATGAATGGCTGATGGAACGGCTTGCAAATCTTCGAAAGGAAAAAAACAATAGCCAACCTGAATAATAAAATGGGAAAGTTTAATAAGATTTAGGACCCTTTGTATACTTTATATTCTTTATAAATTATACCCCAGATGTACTGGTATACTGGCTTAACTGATTACATATTTGTGTCAACAAATGGCTGTCATATACTGATAATGAACGTGTTGTAGCTCTATTGGGAAGGGGTGGGATAAAGGGGGAGGTGGGTTGGGGGAAGGGCAGGTTCATACTGACATGACGTCTCATGTACCTTGTAACATGTATATGTATATCTGCCTTATATGTATATGAAAAATATTCTTTAATAAACTTTAAATGAAAAAAAAACAAGTGGAGGATAGAATGCATCCAAGATCAAGATGTCACCAAAGGATAGAAACTATGTAACACTTTCTAACAGACTGCCCTGATGTAGTGACATTCTGAAATCTTCTTGCCACTAGATGGAAGCATCACAGATGGAAAGCCCCCACATATGAACAGGTGGTAATTGGTTATGCACATACCCTAACAGCTCTAGAAATAGGAACAATGCAATTGATTTTACTTATATTAAGTTTTTCTTATGGCAGGCAAGGTGTAAATTAGTTTTACAACACATCTCTATGACCCCCGGCACTCATTATAGAGATAGGGAAAGAAATACATAAACAAAGTGAGTATGATCAGTCTACCCTCCCAGCTCCTGTGTGGAAAAAGATGGAAAACATGTATGGTCAGAATTCTGCCTACCTGAAGGAATAATAGCTGCTGATTAGTGGACATCACTATTACAAAATCAAAATGAACATTCATAGGATTCATAGGATGTAACAAGCTCAGGAGGCAAAATGCCTTAAAAGCTCCACTAGTATGGTGGGTTAGAGTTATATCAAAGGTAGGATGTTTTCCTGCTGCCCATGTGAATGTTTAGTTGTCTTTAAATAGATCCATGGTATTACTCTCAACTATTTCGCTTGGTAAAGCATTCCACTGAGACACCACCCATTGAGTAAACCAGTGGCATCTTTTGCGGGTTTTACAATTACTACCTTTTAATTTAAGGTTATGTGTTCTAGTATTAACAATAGAACTGTTCCTCATTAAGCCCACTGTTTCCAGTAAAAGCAGATCATAAATTGCTTTATATGCTAAGCAAACATCCCTGTGTAATTGTCTATGCTCCACAGAGTAGATATCCAGTACATTTAGCCTGTCCTCATATTCTATGTTATTCATATTCTTAATTCATTTTGTTACTTTCCTTGTACTCCCTCTATTAATTTTTTCCTTTAATTGTTGCCAGTGCACAAGGAGATCAATTGTCTAAAGAGATCCTACTAAGCTTGGGTAAAGTGGAAGAATTACCCTGGAGTCCTTGCTTTTTATATGTTTAAAGATGCAGCCAACTATTCTTTGGCACTTTTTAACCTTAACTAGGCTGTGGGTGTCAAAAGATCATTTGTTATTCACTACAAGTCCAGAATCTTTTTCATTAATTGTTTCTGTAAGTTGCACGTTATTTATATTGTAAAGAAAGTTCGGATTATTATGACCTAAGTGCATGATCTTACACTTCTGTTCATTAAAATACATCTTATTATTGGTAGCCCAGGTGCCTACCTTGTTTAATTCATTCTAAAAGTTGTTTGCATCCTGCACACTATTGATTATACTTCCTAGTTTGCAGTCATCTGCATATTTGGACATCCAGATGTTGCTGTCTGTCTGCATTGTTGTGATCAATATATAGAAAAGAACAGGGCCCAAAACAGATCCCTGTGGGACCCCACTGTTAACTCTGCCCCACTTAGACCAGTGGCCTCTAATGACAACGCATTGGCATCTATTTTGCAGCCAAGATGTGACCCAGTTTACTATATTGGAATGAAACTGAAATTTATACATAAGATTTATCAGAACTTGATGGGAAACCTTGTCAAATGCTTTTGAAAAATCAAGGAGGTGATGATATCCACTGGGAGCCCTAAATCCAGAGATGCACTGACATTTTCAAAGAAGTTCATTAACTTAGTTAAACACGATCTACCTTGGAGAAAACCACGTTGAATAAAGTCTTGTAAATTGTTGCTTGAGATATGAACTTCAATTCAAGTCAGCAATAATCTAAGAGTTTACCTACAACTGACATAAGACTGATGGGTCTATAGTTGTATACAATTTTTTTATTACCACTTTTACATATTGGGATAAGGAGTGCCTCATTCCATGATTTAATAGTTTCACCTTGATTTAATGAGGCATTAAACAAGACAGTTAGAGGACCACAAATGACATTAAACGTTTCTTTGAGGAACCTGGGATGAATATTATCAGGCCCTGGGATGAATGAGGTTTAAGATTCTAAATAGTTTTTCCATCTCCTCTATGGTAATTGGCAAAATCTGTATGTTCTGTGCACGTCATATTATGGGGCAGACTATCTTTCAACGTAAATACGCTGGTAAAGTAGTCATTAAATTCACTTGCCATAGCTAGCTCATTACTTATTATCCCCATGCTAGTTTGATAGGGCCAACTGTAGAACTACTTCCTTTTAGTGAGCCGATATAATTGTAGAAAGATTTACAATTATCTACAGTTTTGGTAGCTAATTTTAGTTCAAATTCCTTTTTTGCTTTTCTGATACTATATTTCACCTTTTTTGTTTTATCCTTATATAAATTCCAGGAGTCTGTGGTGGGATTTTTTTATATTTACTGTAATATCTCTTCTTTTTGTGTATTGCCCGCTTTATACCTTTATTCCACCATAATGAAATTCAAAGGTCTTTATTGTATTTTTGCCTATTACCCAGGTATCTAGGCAGTATTTTATCTTGACCCAAATATGGTCCCAGATTTGATGTAGTTCAAGGCACTGGAGGTCCGTTTCCCAATCCCAGGATCTTAAATATTTATTTATTCTTTTGTAGTTTGCCTCTGTAAAATCCTTGATTAATGTCACCCCGTTTATGGTGTCATTATTCATATTAATCTTTATTGTCACCATATTGTGATCACTGTCTCCCAGGGGTACATCAATAACTGGAATGGATATCCTACCCTCCATATTTGTAAGAATTATATCAAGCATATTATTCTCTCTTGTTCCCTTAGTTACTATTTGAGTTAGATTTTGATTGATAGTTAATTCAAAAATGCTGATTCAAAGTGTCCATGACCTTCAAGTGTAAGCCAGTCAATTCTGGGGAAACTGAAGTCATCCATAAGAATAGAATTGCAGACAGTTTCCATATTTTGAAGTGTTGTTAATAATGCATTATTTTCAGTAAGACTTAAGTTTGGGGGTCTATACCAGAAGCATACAACTAATGTCTCATCTTGTAGTTTAACTTGGACCCAAATTGCTTCCACTTTGCTGCTAGTAGTTTTTTCTGGAGTTATACTGTGGGCTGTATACTTATTAGTATATAAAGTGCAACACCACCTCCTTTAGTATCAACTCAGTTTTTTCAGAACTTTGAATACAATGGAATCTCAGTGTTCCATTCATGCCCAGAAAACCAGGTTTCCATGACTCCACAGATGGCAACATTGTCTTTAGCCAGTATGTACTTTAACTCGTCAATTTTTATTGAACAAACTGCATGCATTAACTAGCAAGGTGGTTATTAGGTGCTCATTACTGCTGGATTTTTTGCTAGGATGTTGTTTTTCCCTAGATTCACAGCTGAAATTTTGTGAATACTGCTTTCTGGTTTCAGAAGGGCCAGACGTGAGCTGTCCATCCCCAAGGAAGTTAGTTTAAAGTTTTTGCAATAAAGTCTGTTATATGCTTCCCCAATAATGAGCTACCATGCCAGCTTAGGTGAAGCCCATCCCAGCAAAATAACCCTTCCTGATCGTAAAATTCCTCCCAGTGTGTAATGCAGGATATATTTTGTTTAAGTGACCATTTATGCATCCATTCATTTATAGCTTTAATTTTTAAGGTGTAATTGTGTGAGGCTTTGGGGATTGGTAAAACTTCAGATAAAACTGGGACACAACCCATATGTATCAGTTTATTAGTAAGTACCACATAATCTTGCTTTATACTATCTACTGGGTCCTTAAATATGTTAGTGGCACCAATGTGCACAATAACCAATGGGTTGGGCCCCGTATTGTGTAATATTTTACTAGACATCTTGGCTAGGTCTGCTATTTTAGCCCCACTAACACTTCATAATGTTCTACAAGACTTGTCAGGGTTGCACACTGCCCTGTCAAGGTGTTTAATTATTGAGTCATGTACTGTAGTACTAATATTTCTCTCTTATCCACAGGGTTTATAGAATCAAAGGCAGGAGGTATGGTTGCAGGAATATCTGACTCCATTTCCGATGAAATATTAATGGAGGGTAGGAAGTTAACCTCTGGCTCAGATATATCCATAGCTAGGATGTCAAAACTGTTAAGTAAGGGGAGGTCAAATATGTTGGCCTTCCTTCCTTTTTTTGGTGCTTGGGAACTTTGTACTTTATACCATTCATCATTAGGATCAATGTTACCATCTTCATCTCGTGCCTTTTTTTGTTAAAAATATGGTATGTTGTGGGTGGTTCAAGCATTTTTTGGTTGGTTGTTTCCATAGAATCATTAAGGCTAATTAAGGAGGCTTGACAGACTTCTGTTAGACTTGGTTCAATATTTGTTACAGTCTGTCCTGAATTTAACCTAATAGCCATTCCCTTTGACTGGATTCTAGGAATTCCAATCTTTCATTGAAAAAGCTGACTTCTCTCAGCAATTCCTCATTATACAAACATTTTGGGCACTTAAATTGCTCTTTAGGTATTATTTCCATGATAGAAACATATTACAGCAAATACATTAATACCTAGTTCTCTTTCTAAAATCATTATGTTAACCATCATGGGCACACCACAGTGCAGACTAACAGGACTTACAAAGCAAAACTTGGGAAATTCTCATGCAATAGGTTTGGCACTGTGTTTTAACACATACTGCCCACTCACACAGGGTTGTTCATAGATACACAAGTCTTTCCTGCGCCTTTACTGTTACAGACCACTATACTCGCGATACACACAAACACACACTGGATGAGTGTGTCTTTGTGCATGTTTTCGCATGTGGCCATGCAAGGCCCAGTTTGTGCTCGTCCCACTCACAGTAGTGCTTAACTTATACTGGCAAATGACCCGGAAGCCTCTGAAAGGTCAGACACTACCTCGGGCTGCTTGAGAGATTAAAAGTTAAAATAATTAAATTTCAAACAGCTCCACTCATGCATGGTAGCTTATTCACTTAAAACATGTAGCAGTCCCAAAAAAGCAACAGTCTATGGCCTTAATTTGAGTTGTAGTTCATCTTGGTAAGCCAAGAAACTACAGCCCAACTCTTCCTATTATTTTTTCTGATATTTGTGACTGTTGCTATTTTTTTACAGATGTGCACTAAATGTCCAGAAATATGCTGAAGTGACTAGTCCATTCAGGTTTTATGATTTATTCAGTGGACTTGTGTCTGACCTGGTGCCCTTATTTGTTGGCACAGGTTTCCTTTTCTTTGATTAAATATCATAAATTGTTATCAATGCAATGGACTAGTGCCTAATCTGGTGCCCTGTTTGTTTTGGCACAGGTTTTTTACCTATTTAAGTGTTGATTTATCATGTGATGGTTGGTGAATGTCACTGTAACTTTAATTATTCACTTTAAATAGAGATAGATTTTTGTATTTGTCAGCCTTTGACTAAGCATGAGTGATGTGCGAAACACGTCAGGTAATGTTACATGATGTTTAGGGACGGGGCTCAAACTTACTAGCAGCTTCATGGTTCTCCGGCTCTGTTGAGACTGTGTTTTTAATGGATTTGTGCAATATATGGACTGCTGTTACAGAGAGGAGTGTCTTCCTTGATATGTGAGTGTCATTTCTACTAATATTCATTAAAAGTGGAACATTTGCAACATTTCATTTCTGTTTTATTAAAGCCTACACAGAGTGTGCCTTTAGTGTAGGTGCCGGTCTCCACATTCATGTAGTCTCTGTTAAAGTAAATGCTATAACAGACACTCTGCCATTCAAACAGCAGTCCACTAATGTTTCATGCAGTGCCCTGCTTGCAGTAGTGACTAACTTATGCTGTAGAGTGCAGAAGCCTCTATAAGGTCAGGCGCTACCTCGGGCTGCTGAGAGATTAAAGTGTAAAATAAAATTACATTTCAAACAGCTCCACTCATGTGTGGTAGCTAATTCACTTAAAACATGTAGCAGTCCCAAAAAAAGCAACAGTCTATGCCCCTAATTTGAGTTGTAGTTCATCTTGGTAAGCCAACAAACTACAGCCCAACTCTTCCTACTTCCTGTGTAAGAGATAGTAGGGCTCTGTGGTATTCAATGAGCTCGTAGTTTATTTAATAGTTTCTGTTAAAGTAAAGTGCTATTACAGGCACTCTGCCATTTAAACAGCAGCCCAATAATGTTTCATAAACATCTGAATTGTGTCTTCCTTTTTCTCTTTCTTCTTCAGTCAACATTATGTAACTATTTATAAGGAGAATTCAGTGTGACCTTAACTTATAAAATAGCTCTTTAAACTTTCAAGGAAGATTATTAGTAGTAAAAAATATAGGTTGCACATGTTACAGAATGTTATCAGATTTGGGGTATGCCTTATGAAGCATGAGCTGCATTTGTTAAATAGTAGCCCTGTCAAGATGTATTACTGTACTTTATGTTTTGTTGTCTTTACTAATAAAAATTCTGCTACTCTTTCGAGAAGTGTCATGGGATCTTTAACATCCACCTGAACAGGCAGGCGGGACCTCGGTTTAATGTCTCATCCAAAAGACACCTCATGAGTGCAGCACGATATGAGACTGTCACTGATGATTTTATAACACCGATAGACAATGGGTTTTCATAGATATTATGTACAAGTTTATGATACTCTATAAATAGTTTTGATTTTCCAGCTTCATCATCTCTTGATTAAGGTAATAGGTACGACTCCTCCTGCTACCCATATTAGTTTTCAGTTACCTTGATGGAGCGGCTGGTTCATCTCATGCTGTATCTAAGATATAGTGTTTTATTTACTGGTCCCCTGATAATTTCCCCCTATCACTTTTTGGTCTTCTTTTTCCGAGTAAAGGGTTGACTGGTCTCTTCTGTATGGTCTGTCATAATTTTGCAACAGGACAGACTTAGGTTAATGTAATTAAATTTTGCATGACATTTATTATTCCCCTAGGAAATTGCCAGATTTTTTGTGTCCTCCTCTGTATAAGATGTCACCCAAAGAGGATCTTCTTCATATTTTCTGGAGCTGTTCCAAAGTTGCCCCACTTTGGACCGCTATTAAACAAAGGGCTGACCTCTTCTAGGGTTGTCGGCTTGTTCACCCTCAAATATGTTTTTGGGAGATTTTTCCTATTTCAGTGGTGAATATATATTATGTAGCATTACTTTACCTGTCCATAAGAAAGTGTTTTTTTGCTATCTTCATTGAGAATTTTTTAATGGGAATACATCCATCAGCACAAGAGAAGAAGAAAACAACATCAGACATTACTTAACTAAGTGTTAGGATGCATTCCATTTCCCCCATCCCACTTCTCCCCAACTTCTTCCTCCCATAGATCACCCTCCCCTATTAGCACACATAATATCTATCCATTGACTATATTGTTGCAGTTGTCCACTTGATCCGGTATGAAGGAGTGAGGATAGGGACCCTAGATCCGGTTGAACTGGCGATTGTTCTGAAGACTAGCAACAGTCCTTTCCATCTAAGGTTAGTGCGAGTTCTGCACTATTCACCTATGTGATATCTAATGTGTCCTTCCAATGCCTTTAAACCACTTTTTAACAGAAGTTGATATCAGACAAATGTGATACCTGTTTCGGATACCAATAGCGCAACATCCCTAAGACGCATATTTCTGCTAAATAGTTGCTGAGCTTAGGCGGGGTCCGTTTATGCTTTATTCTCCTAAGTGGAACTATTTTGGGGCAGTACTAGTAATATGAAGTAGGTCCCTAGTATCCGTGGCATCTGTACAGGTAAAGGAGGCATCATACCTAGTCTAGTTAATTTGAAGGAGTAGCAATGTTGCAATAATTTAAATTGTATTAGTCTAGTCTGTCTTGTAACAGAAATTTAGCACTATTTCCAGATGCATGCTCAATCATTTTGTGCTCTGGAAGGCTGAGACCAGTACTCCTGAGCCGTTTTAGGGGGTATATCCAACTAAGAAATAGCTATAAATGGTAGAAACTGCATGAGCTTTTCTCACCAGTGGCTATAGTGTACCGTAGAAACCGGAGCTGTAACCGTATGTGGATTGCCCAGTTTATTAACCAACAAATGTCTATATTGAAAAACTTAAATACATTAACCTGGGATCTGGAAATTTGTCTAAAATATCAGTTGATGTTAACCACTTTTCCTCTATCATAGAAAGTCTTGATCAATGCCTCTAACAATGGTAGCATTACCCTGATGGTTTGCCATCTATTAAGGTTGGGATTCCTATTAATGGTTGAGCTGGATCTTGGCTAATTTTCAAGAGTATATAGGCGTAATGGACTTTAGTTGATACTCAATAGAGAGTTGTGAAGAGATGTGGGTAGAGAATTTGAGCATACAACAGGGCCTGGTGTGAGCCCTGATTCTATATATTATATATTCCATCTAACTATAAGGGATATATTTGCTAGTTTCATGACAATCAATCAATGTTAACCACCTAAGATATTTGTTAACATGATGGCCCAGTACAGACCAATATGAAGTCTCAGGCCTCAATCAATTTGGAGCGACTAATTTATGGTACGCTAGTTGGTTTTTGTATTCCAAATAAATCTGTAATTATGCTTGGTCTTTTTTAAACCACTTTAGTGGGCCAACTATTCATATTTATAGGAGAATAGATGAAAACATCTTTACTAAATTAATTTTTTCCCAAATTGACAATGAAGAACTCCATCTTTTAAGGTCAACTCATTATCATTCAATAATAATGAATCAAGCTTTATCATGAGTAGGGATTTTGTTAGTAAGGCTTGTGTATTTAATTCGTATTTGTATTCCAGGCAAGTCTAAAGGAGGTAATATCATGTGTGATGTCTTATAATTCAAAGGAAAACACAGTTTTTCCAGTATTGAGCTTATAATTAGCAATGCACTAAAATTCTGATATTTCAAAAGACAGGAAAGAGGGAAGACGTGTGAGAAATCTGCAATAGTAGGTCATTCTGCGTGGGTGGTTTGGGGTGCTTCGATACCTTATGTCCTGTATCTCTTTGTTTTTGTACTATCTGTCTGATAAGCGGTTCAATGTATAAAATTAAAGGAAGTGGGGATTGGGCAGCCTTGTCTGGTGCCAACAAAAAGTTTAAATGGGTCCAAAATTGCACCATTACAATTAATTTCTTGCTGGAAAACTATAAATAGAGTTGACTTCCAGGCACAAAACTGTTGGGGAAAAGTCAAGGCATCCATAACCATAGATAGGTATTTCCAGTAACCCTATCAAAGGCCTTCTCAGCGTCCAATGAAACCAATACCTATGGGATGATCCATTTCCCTGGAGGATGAGAAGATATGTGCCAAAGTCCTCAAGTGATCAGCTGAGGATCTTCCTTCATAAATCCCACCTGCTCAGCCTCTATAAGTCCGGGAAGAATCCCGATTAATCCGATCTGCTAGTAGTTTGGTAGGATTTTAATATCCTGGTTAAGAAGTGAAATGGGTCTGTAACTACACACCAATTCCGGAGGTTTATCTGGCTTGGGCAGAAGTACAATTAAGGCCTCAAACAGGAAACATCTGTAGCGGTTCCACTTAAATACATTGAATCAATCTCAACAATGAAGGATTAACTCTTTAGAGAAGATTTTGTAAAATTGGAGGAGAAACCGTCTAGGGCCTGGTGTTTTATCAGAGGGGAGGACTTATAACCTGTCTATTTTCACCTCTGTGATAGGTACGCCAGCTGGGCCTGATTAGCTCATTCAAGGAGGGCAGGTTCAGCCCACTTAAAAAGGAGCTAATCTTCCCTACAGATGGTGGATCACTCATGGCTCCATCAATCCCTCAAGTACCTTCTGAATTCCCCCAGGATATCCTTAGGAGTAGTTTTTATTGTGCCATCTTCCATGGAACGGATGGCCACATACTAATCTGGTAGAATCTAATTGCTTTACCTGCCTAGCTAATATACGGCCAGCTTTTCCTTGATCAGTATACACTGCCCCTGTTTTGATGATCGCCCACTCAGCCTGCTCACCTAGGATCCTGAGATAGAGTCACGTAACAGGTTAGCTCTCGCCTCATATTCATCTGGACGATGATACGAAAGCCCGGATTCTTTTTCTTGAATCCGGGCGAGTAAATCCGAGATACATTTCAGCTTCTCCTTCTCCGGGAAGCAAGCCTCCATCAGAGTCCCACACAAGCAGGCCTTGAGCGCCCCCACTCCATATCTGGCCTACTGGTAGAGTTCTGATTGAAGGAGGTGAATTCCGTTATCTGAGAGGATATAAGTTTAACCATTTTGGGGTCCTTTAATAACTGATTATTAATTTTCCATCTACCCTAATTTAGGCAGAGATGAAAGCATTAAACATGTTACTACTGCATGGTCCGGTCGGTGTCTGGAGGATATTCCCTCATTAAAAACGCCCGGTAAGAGAGTGTTTGAGATGAGGACATAATCAATTCTGGACATGGTAGTATGTACCTGGGAGATAAAAGTAAATTCATGGACATTCGGTGGGAGGATCCTCCACACATCGAGAGGCCCAATTGGTCCATCATCTCTAACCGCCTTTTGGGCAGGAGATAATCCCTTCCTAACAAAACCTGATCTATCAGTAGCCGATCCATTACCAGATTTAAATCCCTCCTATACAATAGGTAAATTAAGATTAGGTGAGAGTACTTCCATAATCTGAACAAAAATCCTGGGGTATCAACATTGGGGCCATAGATTGAACCCAGGACATCTCCAATGTGTGCAGTCCCTTATAAAAATGTATCTCCCTAGGTTATCTTGGAGAATTTGAATCAGTTTAAAAGGAACTGACCTACGAATCATGACCATCACCCCTCTGCTTTGGGTATTACCTTCCGAGGTGAATACCTGGCTTATTTGGAGCCTCCTTAATTGGTTGCTCTCACTATTAAGTAGGTGGGTCTCCTGCAGAAATATCACATCAGCTTTCACATACTCTAGGTGTTTTAAGATCTTGTATTGCTTCGATTTATGGTGAAGACCATTAACATTCCAACTCACAAAATTAATATTCCTAGCCATTGTTTAGAAAATAAGTGGCTTTAAAATGACTAAAATCTTTATAACCAATCCCATCTTCATTTACCAGAACTGCTACGTGTACTGTGCAACCCCCCCTTATTTCAGACTTCCCAGAAACAAAAAAACCACATACAACCATAACTAGTCCCTAAACCCTATTCCCTCCACCCTCATCCTCCCAATCTATCAATGAGCATGTCTGCAGTTCACCGAAGTTTACCACTTCCATCCCATTCCGTTCCACCCAACCTTCCTAAGTCAGCTATGCACAACCCCTATTATACAGGGTCGTGGGAAATACTACTTTAATCCCCATTATCTACAAAATGTTTCTGTTAAAATGACACATGGTAAAGGAGGGGAAAGAGAGATTCTACTGAAATTGCCCTCGCTCATCAGCATGTACAAACCCCAAATGATAGCTTTTAACAACTTTAACTAACGCTACTAAGCTTTTAGAACTCGGCTCACGATTAACAGAACCATATTACTATTGCTTGCATGGAATCGTTTCCCAATGTTTCCAAACTTAAAACAGGGGCCCCCAAAGAACAGAACTACTTAAACAGATGGCTTTTGCATCCTGCCAGGGAAGCGGGATATAAAAAAAGTGGGTTTTCATCGTGTTTCCTTGAACTCGATTTATGATAATAAAGTCAGAAAAATGTCTGCAATAGTGATCGAAATCATCTAAAGGTCTCTGGCTCCTCCTAGTGGTAGAAAATTGCGTCGCTTCTCCATACAGCAGCCCGCATAAATTTGCAACTCAGGAGTCCCTTTCACTGAGATCCAGTGTAAGAGTGACAAAATAGAAGAGGCGAAAAGAAACAGGAAAACCTTGAAGCCAGGAAACTGTCCATCAGTGTTTAGGGGGGGTAGCCACTTTGACCAAAACCACCTAGTTTCCCCCATGCAGGTAAAAGTAAAAGTGAAAATAAGAGACGAGCATGGATAAGGGTCCAGATGAGAGCTGTTTAGTGGGAACTTGAACCAGCATCATACCAATTATTTTATAGAGCGTGATACTCCACTGAAAAACCTTTTACAGCCATAATCCTGCATCATTGCAGAGATATACTGAAGGTCATTGGCTTCAGCATAATTCAGGGTGTTTTAAACAGATTAGGAAAGCAAGTTGAAGGGCTTCTGACGCGGATTCATAGCTCTCATATCCGCGCCAAGATCCAGCTACCAGCACCTGAAAACGAGCAGGATAGCCCATCCTGAACCTAATATCAGCTGCAATTAGTTTGGTGATAATCGGGTGATAGGTCGCTCTTTTCTGAGGTCTCGACAGTGGCAGATCTTGCACCACTCTCAGTGTGGCACCCTCCCATCGCAACTCCTTTAATTCTTTTATTTTAAGTAGAAAATGCTGGCATTCCAGATAGTTTAAAAGTGGAGGATAAAGTGTGTGTAGGGGCTCCAGCTGGAGGTAACGCTCTTAGGCTCGATGGGCTCTTTCTATTGTATATGCATGCTCAAAGGGTGAGGGACCGGCAAACTTTTCCACTAGTCTTTGAGCAAACTTGATGGGATCACCCCCTTCCTCTTTCTCTGGGAGGCCAATGATTACAACGTTGTTTCGACGGCTATGACCTTCCAGGTCCTCAACCTTGCCTTCTAGTTTAGAGATGCGTTGTCTCATGATAGCTAAATCCGGCCCCATTTTCTCATTCTTCTGCTCCACTGATTGTATACGGGCTTCATTGTCTGAAGTTCATAGCGTTAAATCCTCCAGGGTGCGCGTTATACTTTTGACTTCTCCTGCAAGCTCTTTCATTTCAACCTTGAAAGGTTGAAATTCCTTAAGAAAACTGGCTAAGGTGAGCGGTTCTGAGTCATCGGTATCTGTGGACGGAGCTTGGTCTTGCTGTGTGGCTGAGGCCCTAGATTTTTCGGGCCTTCTCCGAGTAATCGTGCAGCAGTGCCTTGGCAAGGCTCTTCTCATTTCAGCTTCCATCAGATGCGACAGCCAGGAGGAGTCTTCACATTAAACACAGGTAGAGTAGTAGAGATGTCCAAATTGCGGAAAACTACTTTATAAGACTAAATGTAGGTCGGGTGGTCGGAGCTCCAGGAAGAAGCAGCTAACTGCCTCTGCATCACGTGATCCCAAGAAAGTGGTTCTTAGACATTGGAAAGATTTTGATGAACCAACTTATGTTGAATGGCTCCAGGAATTTCTTGCTAATCTCAGAATGGAGAGGACTATTGCAAGTCTTCACAATAAAATTAGGAAGTTTAATAGGATTTGGGCCCATTACAAACCCTGTACTCATTGTAAGTTTAAGGTATGTGAGTGCTTCATCAGAAGTTCTGGCTTAGACATATAATGCCATGCTGGGAGATATGGGGCAGGTTGTGGTAAGAGGAGGGGGAAGTGTAGGGTGAGAATGAATCATCACAAATGTTGTATCTGAATTGTTTGTATCAT
This sequence comes from Neoceratodus forsteri, assembly GCA_016271365.2. Taxonomy (NCBI): domain Eukaryota; kingdom Metazoa; phylum Chordata; order Ceratodontiformes; family Ceratodontidae; genus Neoceratodus; species Neoceratodus forsteri. The sequence continues at coordinate 1,070,286,298 of CM028131.1, read as the reverse complement.
GTTAATAATGTCATGATTTGTTCTCTGTACTGAAAACCTTAATAAAATTTGAATAAAAAAGAAAATGTGGTGTTAAAATACGAAAAGTGGCAATGTTAAGCATCTAAGTTGAAAACCCTTTGAAATACATTAAACTGAACTTACCTTATTTCTCATATAGCAGTCGCTGGTTCTAGCAGCACAACATGTCTTTGAACAGAGTAGATATTCACCCTGGGACCTGTTGAGGTAAGTGAGGGTCTGTGGGGGTCCCTGGGAGGTGCAGGTTGGTGGATGCTCAGTGGGAGGTCAGGGCCGGGGGGTTGCTTTGCCAATGGACTATTTTCTTTTTTTCAGATTAAAAATAAAAAGACATCAAGTTACCATTTTCTTACGGTATTTTCAGTCTGTGATGGATATTGGAGGATGGGGGGGTGCCACTAGACACCAGGCAAACCAAAAAGATCAAGGGGGACAGCCATCGGAGGGTGGAGGGCACCACTAGACACCAGGGATAAAGTACACATTTATGGGGATGGGCATCAAAGGGTGGGGGACTGGTGCTAGATACCAGGGATAAATTAAACATTGATGCAGATGGCCATTGGAGGGTGGGGGTCCCACTAGAGACCAGGGTAAAATTTCAAAATTTTGAGGATGGCCATCGGAGGGTGAGGTGGTGCCACTGCACGTTAGGGAAAAATATTAAAAAATACAGGGACCGGAATGGGTGGGAGGCACAACTAGACACCAAGGAAAAAATTATAAAAATGACAGGTATAACAATCAGAGGATGAGGGTGCCATTAGACACCAGGGAAACATTAAAAAATAATGGGGATGGCAATAGTTGGGGGGGGGGCACTGGACACCAGGGAAAATTCACATAAGTACAGGGACTACCAGCAAAATCCTTGTTTTGCTTGACAGAATCCTTTTCCATGCGAACAATAAAGCCCATATGGCAAAAGGATTTAATTTAAAAAAATACATTTGAGGTCACTTTCCCAAAAGTTAACTGCAGAATCAACCTAAACCAATAAACAGGATGCATGTCTTGCTCACTCATCGAGATGCCATTTTTTGAGGGGGGGGGGTGAATTTTTTTTTTTAATGAAAAACAAGATGGCAACAAACAAAAAAGGATTATGAAAAAGGATTGGACCCAAACAAAAACAGATCCTTTTTTATTTGGACCAAATTATTTTGTTGCTCCAGATCTCTATCCAAAAGACTGTACTGAGCATACTCAGAACCCGAAATTTTAAACTTGAATAACTTTAGAATGGGTTAATATTTTTTATCAACCCATTGAAAGGCACATCTGTGGGACAAACCATTTCCACCCGGAAATTGCAGGCCAAAATTCCAATCTGTCTGTGCTTAGGCAGTGAGGAAAAAAACCCAGTAAAAAACAGCAAGCAATTTTTTAAATTTTTTCACTATCCATGTCTTGGAATCCACATATCCGACCAGAGTGAAACTTGCCAGACCAAGAGGCCTACACCACGAGACTATGTATGGGCAGACTGGATGGGCCTTGCGGTCCTTATCTGCCGTCAACTTTTATGTTTCTATGTTTCTGTGTTTCAACTTCTATATGCATGCAAATGTTCATGTAAACTGGTGAACAGTTGTAAAGTTATCAAAGTGCAAAATTTGAGGTTTAACATAAAAACCCTACTCAACCTTCTGGTTAGTTGCCAATGACATCAAGTAACCTCCATGAGTGGTGGAGTCATGAGTGATGGTTATGAGAGGTCAATGGCAACAACCAAGATAAATGCTTTATCACACAGTCGCTTCCCCCCATTTTGCAATAGGGAAGAGCTTGTGTGACAGTTCAAGTAATTTACCCTGTATATTTTCTGCTGTTTCTTTTTTTTTTAGTTTTTACTTGTAGGTATTTTTGTGAAAGTGTTGCTTTATGCTTTATGGTTGCTATGTCCATTGTTAGGAGGCACCTGCTAATTGATGGAGCAAGGGTAGTGCAGCATGCCATTTTATTGGCTCTGATTTTGGCGTGGGTGGCTGACCATTTTTAGAAAAATGGAGGCTCTGTTTCTCCGTTAGTGAGGAGCTGGTACCTTTATTGAATGTGAGCCAGCCAGGGTCTGACCATAGAATTTGTTTTTGTAGTTTATTAATTTTTTTAAATACTGCTGATTTGGTTGCTCTCCCATTTTGTTTCTTCGCCTCTGACTGACTCAGCCTTGAAAGCGCCATGGGTTCATATGGTGGCAACTTTCAGAGTCCATAGATTGGGACAGATTAAATGTCGGGAGTACTGAGGTACTGGATTTTTTGCAACGGAGTGGTGGTTCCTTTTATGTTTATTTTTTAAGCCAATTTCTTGAAGGAAACAGGATGATGGACTGAGAAGCAGTTGGAATGGAGCAAGTAGGGTGGCAGGTTTGCACTCAGTTATAGCATCTGGAGGAGAGAGATACAGATACTTTTGACAAAAGGGTGTCATACAGAGGCAATATTAATACATAGTGTGGTGGAAGGGGAGTTTTAAAAAAAGATATTTTTCAGTAATTTATAGTGGTTCGTTGTAGTTTCCAAAGGCTGGGGATGGGGTGGAGGTGGAGGATGGCAGTGCTGCAGAAACAGGGAGAGATGAAGAAGTGCCGTCTGACAGGAGGGGCATGTAGAAAGGTGGATAAACAACGTTTGGCGTGGTAACATAGAAACACAGAAACAAAGACTTTGATGGCAGATAAGGACCGCTTGGCCCATCTAGTCTGCCCATTTCCCCCTACAGGATGGGCCGTAGATCCTAGTTAACCAACAGCCTATTTCTTCCTACCCCCCACAAGAATTGCCTTATGTCTGTACCATGCACTCTTGAATTCTCCCACAGTTTTAGACCCCACAACCTCCTCAGGAAGGCAGTTCCATTCATCCACTACCTTCTCTGTGAAATAATGTTTCCCCACATTGCCCCTGAACTGCCCCTCCCTCTATCTTTAAATTGTGTCCCCTTGTTCTTGCACGTCTCTTTTTCTGAAAGATGCTACCCTCTTGGACTTTGTTGATTCCACTGAGATACTTAAAGTTTCTATCATGTCCCCCCTCTCCCTTCTTTCCTCAAGGGTATACATATTAAGCTCCTTTAGTCTCTCCTCATAAGGCTTCTTTTGCAGACCCTGCACCATTTTAGTTGCCCTCCTCTAGACTGCCTTTATCCTGTCTATGTCCTTGCAGAGATGGGGTCTCAAGAACTGGACACAGTACTCCAGATGGGGCCTCACCAGCTGTCTATACAGAGGGATAACAACTTATTTTTTTCTGCTGCTGATGCCTCTCCCTATGCATCCCAGTATACCCCCAGCCCTCCCTACTGCCTTCTCACATTGCTTGCTAACCTTAAGGTCATCTGGTATGATTACCCCCAGGTCCCTTTCCTTTTTGTTGTTGTTACTACCTCCCCCCCATTGTGTATTCTTCCCCTGGGTTCTTGTTTTCCAGGTGCATTATTTTGTACTTCTTTGGATTGAATCCTAGCTGCCATACTTCTGACCATTCCTCCAACCTTGCCAAGTCCCTTCTCATCCTTTTCACACCTCCTTGTGTATCAACCCTGTTGCAGATCTTTGTGTCATCTGCAAAGAGGCATACTTTTCCTTCCAGTCCCTCTGCAATGTCACTTATGAAGACATTAAAAAGGACTGGACCCAATACTGAACCCTGTGGTATCCCACTAGTAACCCCTCTTTCTTCAGAGTGGACTCCATTTACAACTACCTTCTGTGTCCTGTTGTCCAGCCAATGTTTTACCCAGGCTACCACCCTGGGACCCATTCCCAGGCTGGTTAATTTGACTATTAAGCTTTTGTGTGGGACTGTGTCAAATGCCTTGCTAAAGTCTAGGTAGGCCATGTCCACAGCCCCTCCCTGGTCTACTACTTTGGTCACCCAGTCAAAGAAATCTATTAGAGTCGTCTGACATGACCTTCCCACTGTGAACCCATGCTGCCTTGGATCCTGTGCCCCACTGGCCTCTAGGAACTTGACTATTCTTTCCTTCACAAGTGACTCCATCACTTTCCCTACCACAGAGGTCAGACTGACAGGTCTGTAGTTTTCTCGCCTCTGTCTTGGTCCCACTTTTGTGAAGGGAATCACATCTGCCTTCCTCCAGTCCTCGGTACCACACCATCCTCCCATGATTTATTAAAAAGAGTAGCCAATGGTTTCACTAGTTCCCCTTAATTCTTTTAGAATTCTGGGTGAATTCCATCAGGCCCCATTGCTTTGTCCACCTTCAGTTTTAGGAGTTCTTGCAGAACCCTTTCTTCTGTGAAAGGACTGGGATCACCCTCTATCAAGAGTGCATCTGTTAATTGGATTAGGCACTTCCTCCTCTTTGGTGAATACTGAGCAGAAATATTCATTCAGTATCCCGCTTTTTCACTGTCCCTCTGCCCACCCACTGTTCATTCTATTCAGCCTCACTATCCCTCCTTTGTCTTTTCTTCCTCGTGATGTACCTATAAAAGGTTTTATCCCCTTCTAACCGAGTTGGTTATCTTTTTCCTCAGTGTGGGTCTTTGCTATTCTGACTTCCATCCCTGCTTCCTTCTGCCTTAACTGGTACAGTTCTCTGTCCTGCTCCTTCTGTGTTTCCTTATACTTCCAGAATGCTATATTTTTCATCCAGACTTTCACAGCCACCTCTTTTGAGAACCATAGTGGCTTTTCTTTCATTTAGATTTGTTTATTTGCTTCACACAAAGGCTTGTTGCTTCTGTGATGGCAGTTTTGATGACTCCCCATTGTTGCTCCACACCTCCTTCTAGCCTGTTTGCTTCGTGCTTTTCTGAGGCACTCTCCCATCTTGCCAAAGTCAGCCCTTCGGAAGTCCAGTTCCCTCACTTTTGTATGGCTTGACTCTGTAGCTGAGTTTAACATGAACCACACTGTTTGATGGTCACTTGTTCCCAGATGGCAACTCACTTCTAGATCTGAGATCCTCTCCCTGCCCCTGTTTGAGAGTACGAGGTCTAAGATTGCTCCCTCATGAGTGGGTTCCAAAAGTAGCTGTCTGAGGCCTGCCACCTGTAGGGCATCAAGAATGGCCCCTGCTCTTGGATGTGGCTGCAGCAAATGTGCTCCAGTTAACATCTGGCATATTCAGGCTCCCATCAACAGTATGTATCCCTTTCTTTCCATTCTAGAATGCCTTCTATCATATTCTTGTCTATGCCCTCCTGACATGGGGGTCTGTACACAACCCCTGTGTGGATTGTGGTGCCCTCTCCAGTCTCTAAGGTGACCCACAGTGCCTCCTCTCCTCCCTGTTTACTCTTTAGTTCAGTTGCTTTTATCCCTTCCTTTACATAGAGAGCTACTCCTACCCCTCTTCTCCCTTGCCTGTCTCTCCTGTAGGTTATGTACCCTGGTATGTTAACATCCCAGTTATGGTTCTCTGTGTACCATGTTTCTGTGACTGCTACGATATCCAGGCATCCCTCTTCCATCAAGGCCACCAGCTCAGGGAGCTTGTTGCCCAGACTACGGGCATTGGTACTCATTACCCTCCATTTCCTGATGGCCTTACTCCTTTTGCCCATCCCTGTCCTTCTTGCCTTTGTCACTTTCTCCATTTACCCCTGCCCTTCTCCCTATCGACACCTCTATGTTGGTGTTTACCACACTTACTACCGTGATTTTTTTGGGAGGGCTGTGTGGATAAATGAGTAAATGTGCATGTAAATGAAATGTATACCCACACTTACTCAGATAACTGGATTTATCACAGTGAATATATGTCCACCCCTATTGCATAAATATACTTATTGGACCGCAGTAGCACCCATATAGTTAGGAATGAGTAGCCTTTTCAGTGTTAAACCCATAACTTTGCACATCAATATCTTTGGCTCTGTTTGATAAAATGAACTGTAATTTTGGATGTGTTGTCTAGGAGGCAAGGCCTTGATCTGTGGAAATTTTTGTGATGGCAGCTTGTGGGGTTTCTGAGATTTGCATGTGTCATTTTTTGTAAATCTCTAACTTTTGTCCGGTATTTAACATGTTTTTTTTTCTTTCCCTGCAGCCTACATGGAATAGAATTTTTCCCCAAACTTGAAGGCAGAATATGTAATGTCCCAAGGTAATGCCTTTGACAGGTCTGGTGAAAAAAAAAATATTAAAGGGTTCCTAAGTTATAAGGCTTTAAAATTTAGTGTTTTCCGACCTATGCATACATAGTAGGTTTCTTTAGATAATGTTCTGTGGTAAAAGTAAAATTTTGTGATGCCACAAAGGCCCATTTTGCTATGCCACTTGATTGGTAAGGCACCAAACATTTTTTGTGCCGTGCCAACTGCCGTCTTGTTAATTTTTTCCACAAACAAACATGGAAATCACATAAAAATGCTTGGCTTTCAAAAAAACAAATATCAGAAATTAGCTAAACGGGAACCTTTTAGCTAGATTCTGATGTTTGATTTTTAATATGATGCCCACAAATACCTTTTCTGGGCACCCATAATCCCAGGTGCACAACTTAGTAAGAGGAGAGCTTCCTCTGTGTTCTTTGTATGAGAACATCAGGAATTTCTTGACTTTTGCAGCCACAGCTGGAACTCATGCTGTGGGATGCAGGGAGACCAGTGAGACACCCTTTCCCTAGTGTCAAGTGGCACCCCCCCACACCTGATTGTATCCCTATATTGCAGAGAGCTGTATTGCAAGCATTTTTCAATAACTCGTGGCCGAGGGCTATATGGCAAAGACCATAATGGCTCTGGCTGTGCAATGTTTTTATTTCTATTTTTATGTTCCATTGTTTATTTATTTCATTTTAGAGATGAACATTTCAGGATGCTGACAAGACAGCCTCGCCTGTGTAGCTTGCCAGCAGCTCTTTCACCAGGACTGCAGGAATATCTGATTGTACTTCCTGGACCGGAGAGTATCAATTTCAGACTGACAGGACTGGCGTGTGTCAATTTTTGACTGTTTGGACTAAAAGGTAACATTTTAGGAATGATAGGACCATTTGGGTATAATGTTCAGACTGGTCAAACTGGTGACTTTCAATTTCTGGCTAGTTGGACAAGTGAATATTAATTTCTTATTGATCAAACTGTTAGCATCAATTTTTGAGTGTTCAGTCCCAAGTGTACTGATTTCTGAATGACTGGACTGGTGATCAACTTATGACTGACTGGACTGATGAGTATGCATTTCTGATTGATTGGACCAGCGTTTGTCAGTATCTGACTGGCCTGATCAGCATGTATAAATATCTAACTGGACTGACTTGCATTAATTTCTGACTGATGGGATCGGCCTGTGTGCAGATCGAATTGAGCTATCTGGCCCTGTGCCTGCAATATCTGATTGAGCTGCCTGGCCAGCTTGTATCAGTGTCTGAATGATTGGCTGGGCTTATGAGTTTCTGGTTAATTGACCTGGCTTGTGTCCACATGCCACCACAGAGGGGGCAAAGAAGCAGCCCAGCAGACCAATTCTGAACAGCAACAGCATACAGTGGCGTCCCCCAGGATGAAACCCAATTCTGCAGCATTTTGCAGCACTCTAAAGAATGTGCAGCAGGCCTACTGAATAAAGCAATTTAATTTTAATGGCAATTAGTCTCTTTTTGTCATTCAGGAAAATGTGACACTGCCAGGATGAAGTAAATGCCACAATTTCCTGCATGACAAAATGAACTTATTGCCATTTAAATTACATTGCTTTAATCAGTAGGTCTGCAGCAGCTTACTGCAGAGTGCTTTAAAAGTGGGTTTCATCCTGCCGACATAGATATTCTGCTGCTGTTAAGAATTCTGCTGCTGTTACAGTACCTATCGATATCTGTATGACTAAAAAAGGTTATTTGGGAAACTGACATGTCAAAACACTGAAAGCAAAACATATCAGTGACTTGATTTATCCCAAAAGAATGGAGGCAGGACAACATGGCTGTTATAAAAATTATTTCATTCAGTGTGGCCATTGGTGGCATGATCCTCCTTGCAAAGTTTGTCGATCAGCCAAAGTGCTGAAGGACAACTGTTGTCCTGGGTCAGGTGCGTGGTTTTGTTCCTTAATCCTGCCTCCTCCCCCAAGAGCTGCTCTGTATGGGCATATGTAAATAAAAAGAGCCTCACCTAACTTGCCCTCAGCAGGGTTCCCAAATTCATTGTCCTTCCACTCCAACACTTGACAAGTCAGGCACATCGAGTCAGCAGGATTTTTAACATCCCCCACCCGGTCTCCCTCAATGTAATAATTGCCCCCACACACCTTGAAGTAAAGAAAGAAATTAAATGTCAATCATTTCTAGGATTTAATTACATAACAATAGTTATTAATAAGAGCCATAATAATAATAACAACAATGATAACTGTACTGGAAATAAACAGTGCTGACATGCAGAAATGTATTAAATAACTCCTGATTTATGCAGTCAGTCTAATCCTGTTGTATTCTGATACTGTGACTCTATGTTCAGTACCTTGATCTGCTCTGCAAAATATCCACCCTTGTTCCATTTTTAAGGAGGCAGCACATCAAACTGCTTTGCATGCAGGGCTCCAGTTAAGTCCATTTTAGGAGTATTTGACTTCCAAAAATAAGGCAAAAACTTCCAAAATAAAGAGGGAGGAAGTCATTGACATCCAGATGTAAAACCAAAAATTAGATGACTTCCAAAATTGCAGGCATGGAAGTCAGAAATGATAGATTGTTCTGAAAGAAATTGTATAGTACCACTAATGTCTTAAATTAACATCCATAAATGTGCCTTCCTAGAATACTGACTTCCAAAAGTGGGACCCTGGAAGTATTTTGACTTCCAAAAAATTGGAATGACTTCCAGATTTCGACTCCTGGAAGTTTTAGACTTTCACTGAAAATAAATTAACTGAACCCCTGTTTGCATGCTGAGAGAATCCAACTTTAAATATCATCATGTGTCCCCATTTCCAGGAGCAGGGTGATGCACATCAAACCATTTTGCATGCTGAGAGAATCCAGCTTCAAATATCATCATGTGTCCCCATTTCCAGGAGCAGGATGAGTACTGCAGTACATGCTTACCCATTGCAGGGTCATGTTGTTACATGCTACCTAAACTGTGCACTACTGCAGATTAATCTCTGTGTAACTTTCACTAGGAGCACAGCACAGCAATGTGTCAAGCTACAGTACACTGAAATCTGATCCATGACTGTCAGGATACAAATAGGTCAAGAATGATGATTTAATTATTAACGGCTTCTGGAATGTGAATGAGTTCTCTATTGCTTTTGCGTGTAATAGCTGCCTTGACTGGTCATCATTCTAGTAATAATGCAGTTAGAGACAAAGAATTAGGGTAAAACGTCTGTTTCTCCTGCATTTCACCTTGCATCCCTTGTTGTTCTCTGAAGGTTTGTGTTGCTAGTTTGGTATAGACACTATGTTGCTGCAGTACATCTGCCCTGGCCCTATTCACAAATCACATCCATCAGAACATGAACCAGGGGAAAGCCATGGGGGCCATCGTTGTAGGCCTGTCTAAAGTGTTCAACTTGGTCGACCATCCTTACTACTCTCCACCCTCCATTGGCTGCTCCCCAGAGACCTCTCTTTGGTTCAAGAGCTATCTCTCTGGGAGATCTCAGTCTGTATGCATTGGCCCTGCCACCTCCTCAGCCCTCCTGGTCACTACAGGTGTTCCACAGAGCTCCATCTTTGACCCACTGCTATTCTCACTGTTCATTAATTCCCTCCCCTCTGACTTTCTATCCTGTGATGCCCTGTTGTATGCCAATGACCTTGTCCTCTTTTATACTGACAAGACCCTGCAAAACATATCCTCCATCCTGTCCCATAAGTTTAGTTATGCATACACCTGGTTTCAGTCACATGCTGACTCTGTATTTTATTTACTTAAATTTTGTAATCGATTGCTATATTTATGCAATGGCTCTTTTGTTCGGATGGTATCTGAGAGTTCCTTTGTTTGTTTTTTAATATTAAATGAAATGTTGTCTCCCTACACCACTATGGGCTGCAGTTCTCTGGCATTCAACAAAATACGGTATGTTTCTTGTCTTGAAGCATAAGGAGTTTAAAGATTACAGGCTTGGGCTTGTTTGTGGCTGAGCGTGCCTCGTAGTGATTTGTGTCTGATTAATTTCAAAGTGAAATCCAATGGGATCCAGACTCATCAGTGGGAAGTTATGGGTAAGAGCAGTGTGGGATAGCAGTGAGCAGAAACGGCATATTTGGGGACGGCACTGGAGCCGAGTGTTAATGTGGCAAGGTCAGGTCTGGGAGCATTCAGGAGCAAGCAGGAGTAAGGACACAAGGTACGAATCTTGTGAAATTAAATTTTGTGCATTTTGGGGAGCCATATACTATACAAAATAGTGGATGGGGTAATCATCCATAACAAGGCTGGTAAACCATCTCGGGAGCTGATGACATCACAGTGACCTCACCAGCTTTGCTCTCGAGGTCTCAATGATGTCATCAACTCCCTCAATTGAAACACAGCCTTGTTGTGGATGGTCACCCATCCACTATTCTATATATTACTAGAATGAAATCCACAAAAGGCTGCTGTAACACACTGTATACACTGTCCTCCCAGCACCCCTGCCCCTCTCCTTCTTTCACTTCTCCAGTGCCTATGTATTCCTAGTTTATGTCACATGTTCATGTCACTCTTACTTGTACTGCTGGCACCTAATTTTTCCCATGGTCAATCCCCGTATACTACTGTAGAGGCTACCGATTTTTCTTCTATATGAACTAACATTTGAGTAATATGTTTAATGTTTACTGTTGACTCATTATAAATTTGATGTTTCCTGCTCCAATCTACCTAGAATTGTAAAGTGTTAAGTTCCTCTTTGTAATTCCACTGTATACTGTGACTTCTGTGCCGCATGTTGTGGCCGGGTCATGCCTGAAAACAGTCCCCAGGATCAGTTCATCTACCCGGTTATCAAAGACTTAAATAAATAAATGTTGACTCAGTTTGCACTAATGTAGGGGTATCTTTGTGTAACATTCACTAAGGAGCAAAGTACATAATTGTGTCAATCTACAGTACATTGATCTCTGATTTGTGGTTGACAGGATACAAATAGTCAAGAATGGCGATTTAATTGTTAACAGCTTCTGCAGTGCAAATGAGTTCTCTATCATTTGTGTGTGTTACAGCAGCCTTTTGTGGATTTCATTCTAGTAATATATAGAATAGTGGATGGGTGACCATCCACAACAAGGCTGTGTTTCAATTGAGGGAGTTGATGACATCATTGAGACCTCGAGCAAAGCTAGAGAGGTCACTGTGATGTCATCAGCTCAGATAATTTACTACCTTGTTATGGATGATTACCCCATCCACTATTTTGTATAGTATATGGCTCCCAAAATGCACAAAATTTAATTTCACAAGATTTGTACCTTGTGTCCTTACTCCTGCTTGCTTCTGAATGCTCCCAGACAGACCTCGCCACATTAATACTCAGCTCCAGTGCCTTCCCCAAATATGCCGTTCCTGCTCACTGCTATCCCACACTGCTCTGACCCATAACTTCCCCACTGATTAAAAAAAAAGAAAGAAAGAAACCTGGCAAATTGATAGTTTGGATACATGAAGCCCACTATGGCAGTCCATGTCCAAACTATCCTAATAACCTGCTCGCCTGACCGCTTGCTAAGCTATGCCGCCATTTTTGAGTACATTTTTTTAATCACTGCTGTTTTAACCAATCGGGTAACAGCTCAAGGCCAAAAAGTTGTTGTACTTTCGCTATGATGTCAGAATGATAGCACAACTTTTTTGACCTTTGAACTGTCTTACAACAAGATTTGGAAAACCACCGTTTTCCATACAAAATAAGACATAACCATATACTATAATTCAGTTAAAAATGAAAAGCATGGGTGAAACTGCTATTCTTCTTGCAGTTCACCTCAACAAAAAAACAAACAAACAAAAAGACCCTACAATCGAGATGGTGATATCAGGTTCAATCTCCTGATGAAAAATACTATGTATAATATTACTACTAATAATAATGATAACTGAGGGCTATATCCATTAAGTGTGGATGAGTCTGGATCCCATTGGATTTCACTTTGAAATTAATCAGACATAAATCACTACGAGGCACGCTCAGCCACAAACAAGCCCAAGCCTATAATCTTTAAACTCCTTATGCTTCAAGACAAGAAACATACTGTATTTTGTTGAATGCCAGAGAACTGCAGCCAGTAACTGAACCAGTAACATATCTTTACTTATATACATACAGGCTTGGGCTTGTTTGTGGCTGAGCGTGCCTCGTAGTGATTTGTGTCTGATTAATTTCAAAGTGAAATCCAATGGGATCCAGACTCATCCACACTTAATGGATATAGCCCTCAGTCAGCACCCCCCACATACTGTGAAATGTCGACATACGTTTTACATCACACTGACGCTTTTTCAAGATGTCTGAACCAGTAACATATCTTTACTTATATACACACACCTTGTTGACACACAGCAACTCATCCTTATTTAAAGGAACAATGTACCCAGTACTCCATGTACTCCATGTGAATCATTTTACATTCTCCACTATTTCATTTATATTTATCAAAACAAAATATATATATATATATATATATATATATATATATATATATAATACTCCAAAACTGCTTTTCAACAATAAATGTTCAAACAAAATGTTTTACATTTTTAAGAGAACTGTATAATGTATACCACAATGGTGGGTCTCATATCACATAGAAACACATTTTCCTATATATATATATATATATTACTTTGTTCAAATTTCTACCATAATGGCTATCTCATACTAATTCATCATTACTTTTGATAAATGAACCCACCACCAAGATCTACATAAATATAGTTCAACTTTACTTCACCAAAGGGCTTCCTAATTATACTTTAGCATAAATCCTATAGCAATACATATCATACTATTTAATAAATAACCCTATAAAAACTCACTACCATACAATGTGGTTCCATAATCATATCAAAACATCATTTATCCAATAAGCAGCAAACATTACAACATGTCATTTTACCTTTTCTTTCTCTTTAAAAAGGGGGCCAATTGGAAAGCACCATTGAGGCCCGGTGGAACTCCAGCCCTCAAATGGAATTGCCAATAGGTCTCCTGACACAAAATTAAGTTATTAAGCTCTCCCCTTCTCTCTTATTCATACTTGTTCCAGACCAAAAAAACAAAAGGAATGTCTCTCTCCACAAATCTTTATATGCATAGCAATGGAATTTTCTGGTGAACCCAATCTTATATGTCGCAAATGTTCCAAAATCAAAAGGGGGATTTGTTCTTCACTTGTAGTCACCATAAACTGCAAGTTAACATTTGTAGATTCCAAATATCATACAACAGATCCAATTCCTCATCTACTCCTTCCAAATCTAAAAATATCTTCCAAAACCTCTTACAGATATCCACTTTCTTCAAAAAACAAATTGTTTCTCCCATCATAAGCATATTTTCCCTGGGCCAAATATATATTTGCATAACTAGGGGTCGTAGCCCCCAGGGCAGTCCCTTAACCTGAGTAAGATTATGTTCCAAATAAAAACACATTTTTATTAATACCAATTCTGTTAGCCTCACAAGAATTCAATGAAACTAGATGGAAAAGTAGTTTTTTCACATGCTTCGGACTACACTCTTCATATAGCGTTATTGAAGAAATATCCAGTACAGCAACACAGTTTCATCACATTAAATTTGAAATCAAGATATCGTCTCAATAGTGACTTGATTTGTGTCAGCCATCCATTATGTGCTCATTATTGTGTTAATGGTCCGTTGTTGAGCCATTACGGACACAATTGGGCCCACCCGTGATCTTGATTGTTTGTGTATTTTTTGGAAGGCCATATGACTGGTCTCACTGGAGCTTCTTATCTAAAAATACACTACTTGAGAGGTGATTTAGCATCTGCCATTTATATCTAACTTTGTCCATCACTACCACTGCCCAATTTTGTCGGCAGGCTTGATAGTGATGGAAGTATGTTCTGTGCCCTTTAATCACCCTCACTTTCATCAAGTGTACAGTTCAAAATGCTGGGTTTCAATCCATCTCTCTCCAGATTTTCAGTGTGCCTTTCACAAGCTTTAACAAAGAAATCGATTCAATTATTCATCGGTGAGATGAAGCCTCGATTGTTTTTCCATCGATTCACTATTTCACCTGTCCCGTTATCTGTCCCTTCATCTATTTCCTTCACTAATGAACTTCCTGATCAAATCTCATTGGTGGAAGGAGGAGGAAGAATTGGGTGGTACAAGACCACATGGAGCCATCACGGGGGCAGGACCTCACATTGGAAGGGCAAATGATTGGAAATTGCCTAGACTAAGATGATTTGGTAGTTAATATTTCTTCCTATGCACTTTTGGAGGATGAGAGGGGTATATTAAATAAGGGGCTATCATTTGTTCCGAAGAACAATTTAAATCATTTTCAGACCATTGTAGATCTCCATGCCTTTGCACAAAAATTAAATCTTAAAATTCTGTTTGCTAAAAAAGACGACAGGGAATCAGAATTGAACACCAATGAGATTTGATCAGGATGTTCATCAGTGAAGGAAATAGATGAAGGGACAGGTGAAATAGTGAATCAATGGAGAAAACAATCGAGCTTCATCCCACCGATGAATAAAGCAGTCAATTTCTTTGTTAAAGCTTGAGAAAGGGACATTGAAAATCTGATGAGAGATGGATTGGAACCCAGCTTTTGGAACTGTACATCTGATGAATGTGAGGCAACTAAAGGGCTACACAAAAATACTTCCATCACTATCAAGCCTGCTGACAAAGGTGGAGCGGTGGTAGTGATGGACAAAATTAAGTATAAATGGGAGATGATAAATCACCTCTCAAATTGTGTATTTTATAAGAAAATGTACTTTGATCCTACAAGTAGTTTTAAATGGGAAATTGATATGTATATACATGAAGCTTTTTTGTTGGGAATAATCACACAACAAATAAGTGATTTTTTTTTAAAACAGATGCCCTAGCAAGACCAGTCATATATGGCCTTCCAAAAATGCACAAACAATTACAAGATCCACCAATTAGGCCAATTGTGTCCAGTAATGGCTCAATAGCAGATTTTAGCTTAATATGTGGAGGCACATATTAATGAGGTGGCATATAGATCAAAGTCCTTTCTTAGGGACAGTATGGAATTTTTGAGTTTATTTACTGCGCTAGAGCCTAGTGATTTGTTAGTTACATTGGATATCTCTTCAATGTATACCAATATACCCCATGAAGGGGTCTCTGAGGCTTCTAGAGAGGCTTTATGTGAAAAACTATTTTTCCATCTAGATTCATTGAATTCTTTGTGGGGCTAACAGAATTGGTATTAACAAAAATGTGTTTTATTGCAACTACTGTATATATTTGGCCCAGTGGGAAAATATGTACGTTTATGATGGGAGAAACAATTTGTTTTTGAGAAAGTGGATTTCTAGAAGAGGTTTTTGGAAGATATTTTTTTGATTTGGAAGGGGACTAGACAGGAATTGGATCTGTTTGTACGATATTTGGAATCTACAAATGTTATCTTGCAGTTTATAGTGGCTACAAGTGAAGAACAAATCCCCTTTTTGGATGTATTGGTCTGTAAAGACCAATCTGGGGGCCTAGCAACTGATCTGCATAGAAAAAATACAGACAGAAACAGCATTTTGCATTTTTGTAAGTTGTCACCCCAAGCATATTGCTCATAACATCCCAGTGGGCCAATATATGAGGGCTAAGAGAAATTGTAATGAGGAGAATACATATCTTAAAAATTGTGAAATTTTGGATAAAAGATTTCAAAATAGGGGTTATAGTAAATCATGTATACACAGAGCAAGGGAGAGAGTTGATGGAATATCTAGGAATGAGTTTCTGACTGTGAAAGATGGAGGAAGTGATGTTCAGAAACATAGTCTACATTTTATTACCATTTATAACAAGCAGGCTAAAGAGCTAGAGAAAATCATTCAGAAGAACTGGCATTGTTTATTGCTTGATCCAGTATTTAGTGAAGTACTACAAGGAAATCCTTCATTCACATATAGGAAAGGAAAACATCTAAAGGACATATTGGTACAGAGCCATTATAGTGGAGAAAAACAGAATGAGAACAAACAAAAACTGCTGGTGGGGAACTTCAGATGTGGCAACTGTGCAGCCTGTAATGTTTTGAGAATGGGTAACCGAGTCACTTTATCACACAACAGTCAGGTACTGTATGCAAATGATTTTATATCCTGCAATACAGAAACGGTCATATATTTATCTTTATGTGACTGTGGTGCCTTCTATATAGGCAAGACTGAAAGAAAATTCAAAATTCGGATTTTGGAACATATGAGACATATAAGATTGGGTTCACCAGAAAACACCCTTGCTATGCATATAAAGATTTGTGGAGAGGGACATTCCTTTTGTTTTTTTTTTTGGTCTGGCACATGTACAAATAAAGGGGGGAAGGAGATCGTAATAACTTAATTTTGTGTCAGGAGACCTATTGGCAATTCCATTTGAGAGCTGGAGTTCCACCGGGCCTCAATGGTACTTTCCAATTGGCCCCCTTTTTAAAGAGAAAGAAAAGGTAAAATGAAATGTTGTAACATTTGCTGCTTATTGGGTAAATGTTGTTTTGATATGAAAATGGAACCAAAGTGTATGATAATTAATTTTTATAAGGTTATTTATTAAATAGTGTAATATATATTGAAACATAGAAACATAGAAGTTGACGGCAGATAAGGACCGCAAGGCCCATCCAGTCTGCCCATTTCTTTTTCTACCTTATAAATGTGCCATCGGCCTTTGCTATGTCAGTGACCTATCTATTCATAGTCATTTGTATTGCTCCCTTATGCCTATCCCATGCCTGTTTGAAGCCCTGCACTGTATTCCTAACTACTACTTCTTGTGGTAAGCCATTCATGCATCTACCACCCTTTCTGTGAAAAAGAATTTCCTCATTCCCCTTAATCGCCTCCCTCTAATCTCATGCTGTGTCCTCTTGTCCTGCTATTTTCTATATATTTAAACATGTTAGACTCTTTTCACCTTGGTTTATGCCCTTAAGGTGTTTAAATGTCTCGATCATATCACCTCTCTCCCTCCTTTCTTGCTCAAGGGTATACATTGAGCTCCGTTAATCTGTCCTCATATGTCTTCTGATGCAGTCCCTGCACCATTTGGTTGCCCTTCTCTGGACTGCCTCAATTTGGTTAATGTCCTTGTGAAGGTGTGGCCTCCAATACTGCACGCAGTACTCCAGATGGGCCCTAACCAATGTCTTGTACAGAGGATTATTACCTCCTCTACGACTTGTGATACCTACTAATACACCCTAACACCCCCTAGCCTTACCTACTGCTTTAGAGGTCTGCTTGGATGATTTCAGGTCATCAGTGATGATGATGCCCAAGTCTCTTTCTTCCTTTGTGACTGCTAGCAACTCCTCCCAGCCTATAAGTGGCTTCAGGGTTTCTCTTCCTATGTGCATGATTTTGCACTTTTTGCATTAAATCCAGTTGCCACTTTTCTGACCATTCTGCTGGTTTATCCAGATCTCTTCTCATTCTGCCCACCCCATCTGGATCATCTACTCTGTTGCAGATCTTGGTGTCATCTGCAAACAGACAAGCCTTACCCTCTAGTCCATCTGCTAGGTCACTAATGAAGATGTTGAATAGGACTGGCCCTAGGACTGATCCCTGAGGTACCCCACTTGTGACTTGCATCTCTTCTGACTGTATACCATTTACCACCACTCTCTGTTTTCTGCCAAGTCAACCAGTTTGCCACCCAGTTGACCAACTTCTGCCCACCTAGGCCTCACCTAGGCCCATTTATCAATCTTCTATGTGGAACAGTGTCAAAGCTTTGCTGAAGTCCAAGGGTAAGCGACATCCACTGCTCCCCCTTGGTCCACCACTCATTGTTACCAGTCAAAAGAAATCTATGAGATTAGTTTGACAGGACCTTCTCTTTTGTAAACCCATGCTGTCTTGGATCCTGTGCCCCTATGGATTCCAGGTGTTGCACTATCCTTTCCTTAAGGAGTGCTTCCATAATTATTGCTATAGGGATTATGTTGAAGTATAATTAAGTAGACCTTTAGTGAAGTAAAGTTAAAGTGTCTTTATGTAGATCTTGATGGTGGGTTCATTTATCAAAAGTAATGATGAATTAGTATTAAATAGCCATTATGGTAGACATTTGAACAAATAAGTATATATATTTAAGGAAAATGTTTTCTCATATGATATGAGACACACTATTGAGGTATATATTATGCAGTTCCTTAAAAAATTGAAATAATGTTGAACATTTATTGTTGAAAAGCAACTTTGGAGTATTATTTTAATAATATATATATATATATATATATATATATATTTTTTTTTTGTTTGTTTGTTTGTTTTGATAAATATAAATGAAATAGTGGAGAATGTAAAATGATTCACATGGAGTACTAGGTATATTGTTCCTTTAAATAAGGATGAGTTGCTATGTGTCAACAAGGTGCATGTATATTAGTAAGGATATTTTACTGGTTCAGACGCCTTGAAAAAGCATCAGGACGTGAAACGTGTCAACGCTTTCACAGTGAGTGGGGTGCTGACTCTGTATTTTATTTAAATAAATTTTGCAATCAATTGCTATATTTATACAATGGCTTTTGTTCAGAGGGTAGCCTAGAGGTCCTTTGTTTTTTTATATTTGGTGCTTGTTTTTTGGCTCCTCCCGTGGCACCTTTAGCTGTGTT